>JAPXFY010000015.1:16609516-16644516 GCA_030674185.1 Monoplex corrugatus
TTGGCACGTGTTTGGGGATTTGCCGATTTGCAATGGGCGGCCCAAGGAAGACAATTTCCACACGAAATTGTCGAATCTTCAGCAGGGTCTCTCTGACGACGCAGGCAAGGTAGCGACAAAATTCGCTTTGCACGTGCAAGGCAAGCCCTTTTTGAACACTACTCCAGCCAAAGTTGCCCGCAGACGAGGATAAAAAGGACCCGTTCTTGGTTCGTTTTAACCATGCTTGCAAGACGACGGATGACGGATGAGCAGCGGGGGAGAGCCCTCGCTCTGCTCGATGAAGGCCTAGCGCAGAGGGAAGTTGCTAGACGACTTGAAGTGTCGCATTCCACAATCCAGAGACTGCTGGAGCGCTTCAATGAGACTGGAGCAGTCCAGGAAAGGCGTCACACGGGTCGACCCAGAGTAACAACAAGACAGCAAGACCGCTACCTTGCCCTCTCCGTCCTGAGGGAAAGGGCATCCACTGCGGTGACCTTGAGGGGTCAGCTGAGGGACGCAACAGGTGCTAACATCAGCTGCAGCACGGTGAGAAGACGGCTACATGAGGCAAACTTGAGGTCACGGAGACCGGCCGTCCGACCCGTGCTGTCACCGGTCAACCGAGTGCGCCGCATGACCTGGGCCAGGGAGCACGTGACCTGGACAAGGCAACAGTGGGCCCGGGTCTTGTTTTCGGATGAGTCCAGGTTCACCCTGACCTTTAACGATGGCCGGGCTCGGGTGTGGCGACGTCAAGGGGAGAGGTTCGCTGACGCCACTGTCCAAGAGCATAACCGGTACGGCGGCGGGTCGGTGATGGTGTGGGGTGGCATGAGCCGTGGTACCCGGACCCCCCTGCTCCCCATTGACGGCATCCTGAACGGGGTCCGGTACCGGGACGAGGTTCTGGCGGCCGTGGCACTGCCTGCGCTTGTGGACCTTGGTCAAGGCGCCATCTTCCAGGACGACAATGCACCTGCGCATCGAGCACGCCTTGTGACCGACTTCCTGGAGCAGCATGAAGTCGTCCGTATGGCCTGGCCAGCGTGCTCACCTGACCTGAACCCAATTGAACACCTCTGGGATGTGCTCGAGAGGCGCATCAGGGACAACCACCCCCCACTGGGCACCCTGGCCAGGCTGGTCGACATCCTGCAGATCGAGTGGGCGGCCATCCCTCAGGACACACTCCGTACCCTTGTGGGGTCGATGCATCGGCGCTGTGAAGCATGCATCCAGGCTCGGGGCGGACACACGCGATATTGAAAACAGATTGGCCAAATCTGACACTTTCTGTTTTTTGAAAAGGGGGGGATGTTCCTTTAAATGCATGTGCTGTTCACTAATGGGTCATTGTGCTAATTTCTTTTTCCAAAACAGGTGTGGAAATGATGAAATAAAACATAGAATCAATTCTAAACATTGTCAATTATTTCAACTTAAAATTAGAGAGGAAGGAAGAAGTGGCCCTTAAATTATGATTAGGAGTATATATATATACATATCTATATATCATATATATATATATGTACATTCACTGATACACACACACACACACACACACACACACACACACACACACACACACACACACACACACACACACACACACACACACACACATACACACACGCACACACACACACGATTCTCAGATTTTCTCAAGATCAAACGTTTATTGACGTCCAGCGAAACGTTTCCTCACAGTCACTACAGGTGGGTGATACATGATTTTAATACCAGACCACTGACCCAGTGAACATTATCAAGTATACAGCGACTGAACTGATGATACCTGTAACATCACAGTATACGTTATTCTCTTCTACCTGACTGTACAGAACTGGCTGATATGTCTGAAAGGCCTCAACATCCAATGTCCTGAGTTCAGTCCCTGCTTGCAACATTAAAAACTTACCTACGCGCTGTCCATCTATATGTTTCCATCATTTCGGTGGAGTCAGTTTAGCGTTTTGTAACTCCCTCCCTCTCCCCCCCCCACCCCCCCCCCCCCCCCCCCCCATAACACACTCCTTTGTTGCAACACTTTGCCGGTACATAGGGTTTTACACAGGCTCAGTCTTGTCAGATAATTTCTGGTAGATTTGAGCAGAGCGCGTATGGAACTGCCCCAGTGCGATGAATCCTTTCTGAACACACTCCAAACACGTGTTGCTCTTATTACTGTACTTATGTAACACAACTGATAAATAAATAAATAAATAAATAAATAAACAAATAAATTATGCGTATATATATAAATGAATAAATAAATAAATAAAAATAAATACATACATAAATACATTAATAAACAAACAAATGAAATGATCAAATAATGAAATAAAATAAAATGAAATAAAATAAAATGAAATGAAATAAAATAAATAAAATAAAATAAAACAAAACGAAATGAAATGAAATGAAATAAAATAAAATAAAATAAAAAAAAAATTAAAAAAATAAAATAAAATAAAATGAAGTGGGTGGCGCCTGTTGTGGTGAGATTATTTTTTCGGGGACTGCAAACGAATTTCGAGCAGAAAAAAATTCGGTAGCGAAATCAAAACAAAAACAAAACAAAAACAAACATAAACAAACAACCCAAAACCAAACAAACCAAAAATCTGTCACAGACGCACATGGGTAGATTTCAGTACATTTCTTTTTTTTCCCTTTTTTTTCTTTTTTTTTTTTCTTTCTTTCTTTCTGTTTTTATTTCAAGGATGTGAAAAGCATGGTATGGGGGTAGTTGACACTGTGCGCAGGTGCGTGCGTGTGTGTGTGTATAAGTGAGTGTGAGTGTGTATGCGTATGTTTAAGTGTGAGTGTTTGAGTGTGTGTACGTATGTGTGTGTGTGCGAGTATGTGAGTGAGTATATATATATATTGTGTGTGTGTGTGCGTGCGTGTATGGTGTATGTAAGTGAGTGTGTATGCGCTGTGTAAGAGGGAGACACAGAAAGAAGCAGAGACAGTAGCAAAGGAGAGAGAGAGAGGGAGAGAGAGAGAGACAGAGAGAGAGAGAGAGAAAGAGAGAGGGAGGGAGAGAGAGAGGGAGAGGGAGAGGGAGAGGGAAGAGAGAAATGAATTCATTGCTTTTGTACTTTAAA
Source organism: Monoplex corrugatus (assembly GCA_030674185.1). Lineage (NCBI taxonomy): Eukaryota > Metazoa > Mollusca > Gastropoda > Littorinimorpha > Ranellidae > Monoplex > Monoplex corrugatus. The sequence goes on from JAPXFY010000015.1 coordinate 16,612,612, forward strand.
AGGTCTTCTTCGTATTGTTGTTGTTGTTAACATTGCTGTTGTTGTTATTGCTCCAATTACCGTCATCAGTGTCATCAATATGAGAAATATCGTTTAGAAAGACATCAGTATTTTGGAGCAGTGACACTTGGAGGATAGGCATAATGGGAAGCCTAGAAATCATACAACAGTCCATCTTTTTGAAATTCTCAATGTTTTTTTTTTGTTTGTTTGTGTTTTTTTTTAGTTGGATACAAACTACCCAGGATCAATTGAGCAACACGCGATACTGGACAAGACCCTAATTTTTGCATACAGTAGAAGATCATTCACTTCAAGAGGTGGAGTTTTGGGAAGAAGTTCTGTATTCGAAGTTTGTTCAAGCAGCAGTTGAACACTTCTACATGCACCCCATCTTAAGTTGCCAGTGACTATAAACAGACTCCTTGAGCCTGCACAAAACCGACTGATCTTAAAAATGGGGAAAAGAAGGGGAGAGACGGAGCGACAGGACCTCTGGAGCTCTAAAGCTGACACCACCATAATACGGGAGCGTTAAGAATGGCAACGATCAGGCCAGTTTTCAATGATGTGGGATGGGATTCAACTCGACACAATCAGATCTTGAATCCACGGCTCGATCAACAGAAGTAGGAAGCTTGCTATAACTGTGGCCGCCCTAAGGATGGAATCTAAGTCCCCAGCACGGCGTTCTAACACAACGGAGCTAACAGGCCATAAAAAATGAATTCAGAAGTGGTAGACAGAAAGTTAATGGTCGATTTGAGTCTTTCAGGTGAGTCAATAGAACAATTTTGAATTGTTAATTACTTGGTCGATTTGAGTCTTTCAGGTGAGACACGTGAACAATTTGGAATGGTAAGTTAGATGGTCGATTTGAGTCTTTCAGGTGAGACAATTGAACAATTTTGAATGGTTAGTTAGATGATCGATTCGAGTCTTCCAGGCGAGACAACTGAACAAATCTGAATGGCTAATTAGAAAACAGCCTCCATCCGTATGATGATGATCATCATCATCATCAGCAGCAGCAGCACCACCACCACCATCACCACCACCACCACAAATGGCGTAACAGGACGTCGGACCTCCAACAGACAGTCTTTGAGTTCGGCCTTGCCTGGGTCAGCGCCTCGTGGGTATAGTGTGGAGAATTTTCCGATCTCTCAGGTCGACATACGAGCAGACAGACCTGCTGCTAGTACCTGGTTCACATGTGTGTATTATCCATGCAGAACATTAAGTACGCACGTTAAAGATCCTGCGAGCCACGTCAGTATCTGGCAACTTGTGGAAACAGAAAAATATCCCTCCCCCCCCCCCCTCTCACCCTTGAAATGGAATATGACTGTCTACGTGATGGTACAAAAAAGAAACGACCATATAAATAACTGCCTACTCGTATACATACAAGCGTAAGTGGAAGTCGCAAAATCGTCTTTCTCCTCAACATCATCATTATGGTCACCATCATTATCATTACTAATGTCATCATTACTGTCACTGTCATGATTATCAATAACAAACTCCTCAAAACACACAATCACACCAACAGAATCACACACAACAACAGAAGCACCATCCCAGCCCATCTTCCTCCTAGTCCTAATCCAAAGGAGACGCCATCACCACCATTCGTTTTACTACCACCGTTACCATCATCATCACTGGACCCGGTGCCTCCACCAGGTTTCCTCACCGCACTGCCCGGGGGTGGTGGCGGCGGGCACGTGCCTGCGCGCTGATAGTGCCCGACGCAGGAGGCGTAGGCCATGACATGAGCCGTGAAGTGCTCCTCGCGGACGCCGTGGAAGAGATGAGACATGGGACCCTGCGCATAGATCACCACGTCCTCCCCACCATGGCTAGCGCTATGCCGTGGTACGGCGGACTCCTGGAGGTAGCTGGGGGTGTCTGAAAAGGGAGAGAACTGACATGAATATTATCGTCATTATGGATACTGGAGACTGGACTGGAGTTTTGTTCATGAGGGACTCATCGGACTCGGATTATTATTATTACTATACATATATATATATATATATATATATATATATATTTGGATGGATGTGCTGTATATATTTTCATAGTGCTGTTTTTTACATTTTCACTTTTGTGTAGGGTTTTGGCTCATTTTTGCTTTTGTGGATTGGAGCACCCAGTGTTGTTTTCGGTGTCTTTATTCTCATTGGTTGAAATGGGAAATGTTTTTGGATTGGCAGTGAAGTAAAAGCGTGGAGTGCGTGGAGCGTGGAATTCGTGTAGCGTTGATTGTGTGTTGAAAATCTGTGAACTTAAATTCAGTTCTACAGAGATTTCCAGGTTGAGCGGTCGCGTTTCCTTGCTGCCTGAAGAGAACGAAATCTGTTTTGTTGTAAGTTGCTAATATGTTAGCAGGTTGGTGAATCTTTTATATTTTTTGAGATTACTAATGTTTGAACTAAAGTTTCCTTTTGCAACATTAATTTACCTTCGGATTTGTAGAATGTTAACATGAGAAATTTACTTTACCAAAATTGAGACTTGAAGAGATTACGAAGAAGCTAGTTGAATGGCCTGTTGTGAAACAAGTTATAAGAAAGTCAGGATTCATGGATGAATGATAGATAAGGGAAACAATTTGTTGCAAGCTTTTGAGGTGAAGAAACGTAGTTGTGTAAAAGTGAAGTGAATTAAATATTTTGGCAGTCAAGAGTTGTATTGAGTTGTGGTTCTTGATTTAATGTTTTATGAATTACTGTTTTGTGGTTTTGATCTTTAAATGATGTGCAGTCAGTGTGAATTTTATGGATAATTATATGTATTGAGAGTTTGGACTTTTGAAACATGAATGGCGAATTTTGTGTTAAATTCTTTATTGTAAGATGTTTTTTGTGTTAAATGAATATGAAGCTAAGTTGGTCATTTTTTTGAAATTGAAGTTAGTGTAGAATATTTGCTGTATGGCACTGTGAATGTAATATGCCTGCGAGCTTTTAAAAGGCAAACAATATTATTTTGGGATAAACGTCTGTCAATCATATAATATAAAAATATGGTGTGGCCATTGACCCGATACATTTTATTGACATTTTTGTAGATGGAAGTACTTAGCAAATTCTTTCCTATCTACAGCTTCTGACGTGGGGAGCTGCCTGGTCTGATTAGCTCACGAGGGAGCCACATACATACGTGACTTTGGTTTGAGGGGTGGATGCCTGATCCAGTCCCTGGTCCTAAGCTGTTGGGACTTTGCTACATACCTGGGCGTTTCCGACTAATGACGCCACTGTAATTCTGCTTCCCAGGATTGTGTGGTAACGATGTATTTATATATACTGAACGCCAAAATTAACTGACCACTTTTAATAATGTCACCAAATTGCCATTGAGATAACTGTCCGAAAACCGTTTGCACGTTCTTGTCCTGCAGATGGAAGAATTCTTTCCCCATGTGAAAAAAAGGGTTGCAGCACGTGCTTACGCGCTCAGACAACAGTTCACTCCAACACAATATCCGGCCCTACACGTCACAAAATGCACGTGAACAAGGAAATTGGTGTCCCAGGCAACTCGCACACTCTCCGTCTGTACCATACCACTCGTTTTATCCTTCCTTTTGGAAAAAACAACATGCCAAGAACATCGGAAAATGACCGTTGGAGAGCTGTTGGCATGTTGCAAGGGGGAAGCTCCGTTTCTGCCACTGCCAGGCATTTTGGAGTGCAAAGGACAACTGTACGGTTATGGTGGAACCGTTTTCAGAACACTGGCAACATTGCTGACTTACCAGGGCGTGGTCGCTCCAGGATTACCACTCCTCAGCAGGATCGATTTATCACACTGACGCATCTGAGAAACCGGTTTCAGCCTGCCACTGTCACTGCGGGAGCTATCCCTGGCTTGAGGCGAATCAGTGCCACCACCGTCAAGACGTCTGCGGGAGAATGGTCTGCAAGCACGGCGCCCTGCAGTTCGACCACAACTTCTTCCTCGACACCGTGCAGCACGCTTGGCATGGGCCAGGCAGCACCTGCGCTTCACTATCCGAGTGTGGAGACATGTCCTATTCACCGATGAGTCTTGTTTTCAGCTGTCAGTCGCGGATGGTCGTCATCGAGTGTACAGGCGTCGAGGAGAGAGGTACGCCGACAACTGCATCATTCAGCGTGCACCTTATGGTGGAGGGGGCGTTATGGTTTGGGGAGGCATTTCTGCACATCATCAGACACAGTTAGTGTTGATCCAGGGCAACTTGAATGCTCTCCGCTACCGAGATGAAATTGTCACGCCCCACATTGAACCTTTTGTCCGCGCTCATGGCCCTGGCGTGATTCTCCAGCACGACAACGCCCCCTCGCATCGTGCACATGTTGTGCAGCAGCATCTGCAAGCAAGACAGATCGTGTTGCCATGGCCAGCAAATTCACCCGATATGTCGCCCATCGAGCATGTTTGGGACGAACTCCAACGCCGACTGCAACAACGCCCTAGAGCGCCCTTGACCTTGCAGGAACTACAGCAAGCTCTCCAAGAGGAATGGCAAGCCATACCCCAAGCCTTCTTTGGACGCCTGGTTTGTTCCATGCGACGACGATGCCAAGCTTGTATCGATGCCCGAGGTGGCCACACGCGCTACTGATTTTGTGACTTTTCAAATGTGGGTTAACTGACATTTGTGTTCGGCTGTTCACAATTAAGAACCTTTCTTTCTTTTTTGTGCGTTAAATCGATTGAGGATTGAATGAACTTATTTATGAAATAAATTGCATTTCTGTTTTTTATTCCAGTGATGGTGTACATGACTTTCTTTACCTGGTCAGTTAATTTTGGCGTTCGATGAACTGAATCCTGAACAATGATTTCGATGCTGTGAAACAGACTGTGAAGTGTTGACGCAGTGAAGGAGTCCCTGTGAAAGGACTGTTTGGGACGGAAACCTGTCTGATCTGAATTGATTACTTTCTATTGAACAGTGGACGTTGAACATTTATCTCTGTCTTATGTGTTTGTTGATCCAGTTGGATGAAAAATGAACTGAGGATATCTGATTAATTATAAACATTGAAATATGTTTTGTTTGCAGATGTGGATGAGGTGACTGAATGGAAGGTTGTGTGTGATTGGGGAAAACACATAGAACACGCACCTACACACACACAGTTTACATATCTCTAGTCGACTCATCCTCTTATCAGTCACCCATAACCCAACATATGTAACATATATATATATATTTTTTTTTGTATATTCACTCAACCCAAATCTGTCGGCGATTATCTTGACGAATTGTGTTGACTGTCAGCACAAGCACAGGTCAACATTGTGTATGGTGTGTGTATGAAATGTATGTGTGTGTGTGTGTGTGCGCGCGCATGCGCGCGTGCGTTTGTGTGTGTGCGTTTGTGTATGTGTGTGTGTCTATGCGTGTGTATGTATACGTATGCTGGTGCGGGTGCGTATATGTGTGTATGTGTATGCGTGTGTTTGACTCATTACTCAGACACACGGTCCAACTGATGGCGATATCCTGGTCCCTGTGTGTGTGTGAGAGAGAGAGAGAGACAGAGACAGAGACAGAGAGAGAGGCAGACAGAGAGAAAAAGAAAGAAATAGAAAGAGATAGAGAAAAAGGGATAGAAATAGAGAGACAGAGAGAGAGAGAGAGAGACTCACTACTCAGTTGATTGTTGACAGACACACGGTCCAACTGATGGCGATATCCTGGTGCGTGTGCGTGTGCGTGTGCGTGTGTGTGAGAGAGAGGGAGAGAGAGAGAGAGACTCACTACTCAGTTGATTGTTGACAGACACACGGTCCAGCTGATGTCGATATCCAGGTCCATCCCCGTACAGCACTGTGGTGTAATTCCTGTCGTTATCATCCTGACCGTCGTTTACTACGTCTGTAACACACGATAGATAGGATAGATACTAGTGGTGGTGTTGTCAATGTTATTGGTTTTGTTGGTGGTGGTGATGGTAGTGGTGGTGGTGGTAGTGGTGGTGGTGGTAGTGGTGGTAGTGGTGGTGGTGGTAGTGACGTGTGTGTGTGTGTGTGTGTTTCCCTTATTTCGTTATCTCTTTAAACGTATATTCACATATATACTTTTAGACAGCCGTTTCTTTTATGAAAAAGAAAGTAAGTTAAGAAAGAAAGAAAAAGAAAAAGAAAGAAGAAAAGAAAAGGAAAGAAAGAAAGAAAAAGGTGTGTCGGATGGACTGTTTTGAAATTAAAGATAAATTGTATCATATTCAAGTAGTACTTAAAAAAACCAGACATACACAATCAAGAAAAAGGTGATTAATTAATGCTTAAGACCAATCAAGTGTGTATGCGTGCGTGCGTGTGTGAATTTATGATGTTTACAGAGTAAAAATCAGCCAACGAGCTAAGCCACATTAGTGTAGGCTGGTCGGTTCTTTTGATACAGCAATGTATTCAAGATCTGATATCTCGAGTTCAAACCCAGCCCGCGACATTAAAAGCTGGCCTGTTCGCTTCCCATCTTTATTGTTTCTATCATTCTGGTGGTGACGGCTTAGGGTTTCATAGATCCCCTATTAAATCACCCCCTCCCCTTAGAGATCCCCTCTCCCCACCCCCTCCCCCATTTCAAGATCTTGCCATCGAAAAAATTTGTCGCAGGCTTAAGGAATCTGCCAGATACCTGCTGGTAGATTTGGATGGAGCGCATATGGAATTGTCCAGGTGTGATGAATCCCTCTTGACAAACACCGAAATCCAAACCCCTATTCATGCACATCTTTTATTGAAATATGAATTAATAACTGACGCTGAATTGTATGAGCACAAGATGAGAATGACATCCACGTGTAACATTTGAAGATGAGTAGTTATATTATTAGATAAAAGACTTACTGAGAGATACCTTTATCCATTTAGGAAAATCAATTTTATAGACAAAGTCCATTCAAGCACAATCATACTTGTTATACACAATATAGTCACTAAACAAACAAAATACAGAACTTTGAAGACAATTGTACCTGCATGGGCTTATGATGGTTACACATTGTGCCTTGTGGTTGTGCTGTGTGTGTGTGTTGTGTGTGTGTGTGTGTGGTGTTGTGTGTGTGTGTGTGTGTGTGTGTGTGTGTGTATGTGTACGTTTGTTTGTTATGTTTCTTCAGTACCTCGTAACAATGGACTGATGTACCTTATATCTGTTTTAGGCTTCTTATTGTCCATGATATTCCGATATCTGCCGGTAAGATTTGTATATGTGTACATATGTTCACACAAATTCTCCAAAAACAGCTGATTTTCGGCACTTTTGTTGGTCCGTGTGACTTTGACCTTGACGTCATGACCTTCAAACGTATGCAGATGCAACATTTCAACAGTCCAAACTATAGATCCAAATGTAAAGATCCATCGACAAACAGCAGTAAAAATATTGCTAACACATTTCTGTCACAGACATACAAACTGACAGACAGACACACACACACGCGCGCGCGCACGCATGCACACAAGCACTCACACAAGCACAGACAGAGAGACGAACAGACACAAATGCACACACACACACACACACACACACACACACACACACACACACACACATACATACATGCAAGCCAAAACTTACTCAAGATGGGATTGCCCCTCTTGGGATAGCCAGCAATGACCATGGTGTGCGAATGGTCAGCTGTGGTGACGGTCAGTGTGTCCTGGACGCTGGTCAAATTGGACGCTGTCTCCACGGCTTCTGAGAAGGCCACTGTGTCGTGCAGAGCGTTGTAAGCATTGTTGGCGTGATGGCTGTGGTCTATCAACCCGCCTGCACACATTCCGTCGATAAAAAATGACGATGACTATGGTGGTGGTGGTGGTGGTGGTGTGATGATGATGTGGATGATGATGATTGGTGATGATGATTGGTGATGACGGTGATATTGATTGGTGGTGACGATAATAATAATTGGTGATGACGATGATGGTGACTGGTGATGATGATGACGATGACGACGAACACGATGACGATGATGATGGTGACGACATGATGATGATGACGACGACAACGATGATGACGAAAAGGAGGAAAGTGGCAGAATGGTTCAGACGTTCGCCTGCAAATAACTGTACTCGAGGTTCCAGGGCTCGTTTCCTGTTGAGACCTCGATTTTTCTCCTCAGTTTGAACAGAAAATCGAACTGAACGTCCAGTCTTAGGAATGGCATGAAAAAACGAGTCGGACCTGTGTGCCTTCTGGCCTGCGCACGCTAAAAGATCCAACGGCAGTTGAGAATCGTGAAGAGCAGGGCATTCGCCCGGCTGCCCTCGCATAAAGGCATTGGAAGGATGGGTTTATTCCCAGGTCCCTCCTCTTGGGGCCCAATCGGCCGTCTTGCTTTTCTAAAGTCTTGGGGGAAAAAACGAATTTGTTGGAAACAGTGTGTGTGTGTGTGTGTGTGTGTGTGTGTGTGTGTGTGTGTGTGTGTGTGTGTGTGTGTGTGTGTGTGTGTGTGTGTGGAGAGAGAGAGAGAGAGAGAGAAATATGACAACTCGGGTCCTGGTCTTTCGCTGAGCAGGTCTGAGTGTACTCTTGCTCTGCATTTTGTGAGTGAGTGTATATATATATATATATATATATATATATATATATATATATATATATATATATATATATGTGTGTGTGTGTGTGTGTGTGTGTGTGTGTGTGTGTGTGTGAGTGTGTGTGTGTAGTGTGTGTGTGTGTTTGTATGTGTGTGTACGTGTGTGTGTGTGTGTGTGTGATGTGTGTGTGTGAACGCGCGCGCGCGCGTGTGTGTGTGTGTGTGTGTGAGACAGAAGGAGGACGACGACTCTGCGGGGAATAAAACAGTAGAAGATTTCCCTGACGTTTCGCTAAACAGAAGAATGTGGTATTTGTATTTACCACGCTTTATGCATGTATTCTTTGTTGCCTTTTGTATACGCCTGATTAAGGCCAGTTGGGTCGGTTATTTGCGCCTGTCTTGTTTTGTGACACTAACAAGACACACCTAAGGGTGCTGGATGGGACCCAGAGTAACAATGCCTCACCACTGGCCGGATAATCACTTCCCAGCTTCCCACGCCACATACCTATCTATGATTAAGAAAATATTGTCTTCACTTAGTTGATAGACAGCTAGCATTTGTGCATTGACTTGGGGTTTGGGCCTCTGTCATGTGAGACGAGTTTATATAGAATAGCTAGTTGTGTTGTGATTCAGACCTTTAATTATTTGTTTATTTACATGTACTTCATATATATGTTCCTTTTTGAAGGTAAGATACGTGTACACAGGTATAAATGTAACAAAGGCTATTCCAGTGGTAGGCTGATAAAACACCAGTATAAAATATAGACTAGGTAAAACATAGTCTAAGAGGGCCTCAGTACCTGGCCAGCTCATGTGTTTATGTGCAGGCTTAAGGCTTGTGCCATGATCACCATACACATGGCGACTGTGACGTTAGTGCATATGGAATTCGTTCCGAGCGCGGATACGTCATCTTGAGAAACTGAAAGTGAAACTGAAACCGACACTACACGGCAGCCATTTGGTTGGCAGTCGCTTTGATTCAGATTTCAGATCAGACAGATAACTCTGTCCTGTAAAATGTTTTATACTTTGCTTCTTTTTATATTTCTGTTTGTTTGGTCTTTCCATTGCACGGGAGAGAAGGAGCTGATGGTATTTGTCTTCATTTACCTTTCTACCAATTGATAAAAAATCTTTTGAGTTTTTCTCTGCTCAACTGAAATAAAAGACAACCAACTGACAACCAACCAAGTCAACTTAAGTTCATCAAGTTCATACTGCTTACAGCCCAGCCGAGTACTAGAGCCATATCATGACTAACACCACGTCAAAAACGACAACCCTGTTAAACCAAGTCAACTTAATCACTCACTTGGCTTGAGCATTGGATTGACAAGACAACTACTGTGAGTTCCAACATGGGGGTTTGCTACATTAAACTGGCCATTTCGCTGCCTATCTGAACATAATTGTTGCTCCGTTGGTGTCAGCGTAGGATTAGATAAGCTCCCTTCCCCTCTCCCCCTCATTCCCCTCCAAACTTCTCTAGGATGATTATCCCCGTCAGCCATATTAACTGAGATGGCTGCTGGCGTAAAACTGGATGAAATTAATTAATCAGTCATGCTTTCACCAACAAACCAAACGAAGTAACAACCAAGTAACTCACCCACCGCCCGTTTACCCACTCACTCATATACTCACACACACACACACACAAAAACTAGCTAATCAATCAACCAACCAACTGAATGACTGCTTAACCCAACTGAATGACTGCTTCATATACTTCAACCTCTCTTAACCCTTTGACTTCTGAAACCTGTCCACAAGCATCCTGCATTGTCAACCATGCAAGCAAAGCAAAATCTTAACCCTTTGACTTCTGCACCCTATCCACCAGCATCCTGTCAACCATGCAAGCAAAGCAAAAACTTAACCCTTTGACTTCCTCACCCTGTTCCACTACTTCCTATAGGGTGCGTGAGTCAAAGGGTTAAACTCAAAGCTAACAACATCATCATCGTCTACCCTGCCACATGGCGTTGGCGATCATGGCATTCCATACTAATCTATCCCTTGTCGCTGCAAGTACATGTACATCTCCCACCCTTTCTGTCCTCAACCACCCTGTAAAATGCTAACAACCACCACCCCCAACTCTCCCACGAAATACTGACATTACCTTCCACCAGCAGATAAAATCCCTTGGGATTTCTACTCAGAATGGTGATGGCGGCGCGTGTCATCTCCGCCAAACTGGGCTGTTCTGCCGGCTTCCTCTCTGACTCGTAATCCATGTGGCTCTGGGCAAACAGACCTGCACACACACCAGGGACAGAGAGTTCAGAACGCTGCTTAGTAGATAGGCGTGTGTTAAATCCATTCTGATGTTAGCTGTAATGTCAAACGTGACTTTCATCTGCCTTTCCCCCAGTAGCACGTGCTTCTCCTCTCTCTGTCTCTATCTCTCTCTGTATGTGTGTGTGCGTGTGTGTTCGCGCGTGTGTGTGTGTATGTGTGTAGTGTCTGTGTGTGAGAGAGAGAGAGTGTGTGTGTGTGTATGTGTGTGTGTGTGTGTGTGGTGTGTGTGTGTGTATATGTGTGTGTGTGTGAGTGTGTGTGTGTGTGAGTGTGTGTGTGGTGGTGTGTGTGTGTGTGTGTGTGTGTGTGTGTGTGTGTGTGTGTGTGTGGTGTGTGTGTGTGTGTGTGTGTGTGTGAGTGTGTAAGTGTGAGTGTGTCTGTATACATGGCCGAACCCTAGCTGCAGCTAAAAAAAAGGTAAAAAAAAGTTATTAAAATGTGAACAAAAAAGAAAGACAAGTAAGAATTAAAAAAGGCGAAGAAGGTGAATGAAATGCGAGGCTTGGTCCATTTTGTCTTCATCACATGTATCACGTTGTTTGTGGTATACTCACACGTTCAAGTAAAAATCGGCGTTGTGATGCTGATGTGCAGTTGTACATTTCCTGAGATTTTTTTAGAAAACATCTTGCTGTTTCAAGTTTTATTTTCATATATATATATATGCCTAGGCCGAGAGAAAAAGGTTCCACATTAGGCCATTTTTTTAAACTTTCAAATGCAAAATTGCTTCAGTATCACAGTTTCAGGGGATGTTCCTGCCACATCCTCACCATGAACTCTGTCAGTTCATGCCTGAAATATATACATACATACATATATATATATTATATATATCTATGTATACACGCATATACATATACGTGTATACATACATTATAATATGTATATACATTATATATATACACATAAAAATCTATGTATGTATGTATGTATGTATGTATGTATGTATGTATGTATGTATGTATGTATGCATGTCTCTCTATCGCTCTGTCTTTCTTTATCTCTACACAAACACACACACACACACAGACATATATGCATACGTATATATGTATATACATAATATATATATATATATATATATATATATATATATATATATATATATATATATATATATATATATATTATATATATATATATATATATATATATATGATACATTTATATATTATTAAAACTTAAATCCTAAATTTCCAAATTTAAAAGGGAAAACTACATTGTTTCATTATCTTCATAATTATATAATTGAAATAATATACAATTGTATTAAATTATGATATTATATGATATTATATTTAATCATATTTAATTTTTGAAAAAGAAATATACACAATGACACCAATTATGAACACAATATTTAGATAGAAGAAGATCCTATTAATAAAAAAAGAAATAGTGTCAGATTTGGCCAATCAGATTTTAATGATAGTAGATTGATGAGCACGAGCCATATGCATTGCTTACTGGGACGTGTATACGACCCAAAGGTAGCGGATTGTCGATGTCCCTGACGGAATGGCCGCCCACCGATCAGCGGTTCCTCCCCTTGGCCTGTGCCCCAGCTGTTGGTGAAAAGCATTCTCACTGTTCGTTCATACCTCAGCATCATCCCAATTATGTTTCACATTGATCATCCCCGTCACTACGACGGCCCATCGCACATCTCATCACGTCCATCTTTCATCATCATCCATGAAGTCGATCATCATACTCTCGATCGCATGCATTGTCGTCCTTGAAGATGGCGCCTTGACCAAGGTCCACAAGCACAGGCAGTGCCACGGCCGCCAGAACCTCGTCCCGGTACCGGACCCCGTTCAGGATGCCGTCAATGGGGAGCAGGGGGTCCGGGTACCACGGCTCATGCCACCCCACACCATCACCGACCCGCCGCCGTACCGGTTATGCTCTTGGACAGTGGCGTCAGCGAACCTCTCCCCTTGACGTCGCCACACCCGAGCCCGGCCATCGTTAAAGGTCAGGGTGAACCTGGACTCATCCGAAAACAAGACCCGGGCCCACTGTTGCCTTGTCCAGGTCACGTGCTCCCTGGCCCAGGTCATGCGGCGCACTCTGTTGACCAGTGACAGCACGGGTCGGACGGCCGGTCTCCGTGACCTCAAGTTTGCCTCATGTAGCCGTCTTCTCACCGTGCTGCAGCTGATGTTAGCACCTGTTGCGTCCCTCAGCTGACCCCTCAAGGTCACCGCAGTGGATGCCCTTTCCCTCAGGAAAGGAGAGGGCAAGGTAGCGGTCTTGCTGTCTTGTCGTTACTCTGGGTCGACCCGTGTGACGCCTTTCCTGGACTGCTCCAGTCTCATTGAAGCGCTCCAGCAGTCTCTGGACTGTGGAATGCGACACTTCAAGTCGTCTAGCAACTTCCCGCTGCGCTAGGCCTTCATCAAGCAGAGCGAGGGCTCTCCCCCGCTGCTCATCCGTCATCCGTCGTCTTGCAAGCATGGTTAAAACGAACCAAGAACGGGTCCTTTTTATCCTCGTCTGCGGGCAACTTTGGCTGGAGTAGTGTTCAAAAAGGGCTTGCCTTGCACGTGCAAAGCGAATTTTGTCGCTACCTTGCCTGCGTCGTCAGAGAGACCCTGCTGAAGATTCGACAATTTCGTGCGGAAATTGTCTTCCTTGGGCCGCCCATTGCAAATCGGCAAATCCCCAAACACGTGCAAAGAATGCATATGTTTGTCTGAGTCTCTTATCCCATTCATTTAACGCAACAACACAGAAAATGAAGTAAGAAAAAATAGGTTATATTTATCTATATCATAAAAAAATTGACTCAAAAACGTTCTGCCATTAAATAATACTTTGTAGTATATATATATATATGATACAATCTTTAGTATATGTGCATGGTAAAACCTTTAAGTCCAGTCAAATATGTTTGCCAAAGTTTGAAAAAGAAAGGAAAAGAGAAATGAAAAATATACTTACGAGTATGTGTATACATATATACATATACATATACATATACATATACATATACATATACATATACATATATATATATATATATATATATATATTTATATATATATATATATATATATATATATATATATATATATATATATATATATATATATATATAAAAATATACATACACACACACACATACATATACATATATACACATATATATGTATAGATAGACAGATAGATAGATAGAATAGATAGATAGATAGATAGATAGATAGATAGATAGATAAATAGATAGATATAGATAGATAGATAGATAGATAATGATTGAGAGCTAACGAGCATATGTATTAGTTTGTACTGTGTGTGTACGTGTATACTGACCAAATAGGTAGTCAGTGTTGTCGATGTCCAGCTGACGGAACTGCTGTGCATTCCACACGTAAGACGCGTTCCTCCCCTTCGCCCTCTGCCCTTCCAGCCATTCCTGGTAAACACACATTCATCAACATCATTATCGTTATCATACCTCATAAATTCATCGACAACACAGTAATTTATCACCATTATCATCTCCATAATCACTATCGACGCCATCATCGTCATCATCCTCATCACCGTCGTCATCTTATCATCTTATCATCATCATCATCATTCATCATCATCATACATCATCATCATCATCATCTCATCATCATCCATCTCATCATCATCACATCATCATCATCACCACCACCACCACCACCACCACCACCACCACCACACACCATCATCACATAACTCCCTTTAGTACCACAGATACCATCACCATCATCAGCATCGTTGTCTTCATTGTGGTCACCCCCGTCATCATCACTACAATCGTTTTCACAACTATCACCACCGTCATCACCATTACCACCACCGCCATCATCATCACAACTACCAACATCTTCATCATCACCCTAACCATAATCACCATAACTATCGTCGTCACTATCATCCCTTACCACTATCATAACATTACAACCACCACCGTCTTCGTTCTCAGTATCATTGGCATAATCGTAGTGATGACAACCAATGATCATGGAGAAAGAAAGAGAGAGCGAGACAGAAAGAGAGAGAGAGAGGGGGAGATGAGAGAGAGAGAGAGAGAGAGGAGAGGGATGCGAAGAGACAGAGAGGTGGGAGAGAGAGAGAGAGGGTGGGACAAAGAGAGGTTGGGGGAGAGACAGAGGTGGAGAGGAGAGAGAGAGAGAGAGAGAGAGAGAGAGTAGAAGAGTGAGTGAGAGAGAAAGTGAGAGACAGAGTGAGTGAGAGAGAGAGAGAGAGGGGACACACAGACATTATATTCAGGAGAGGGTATTTTACTTGCCCGATATCCGTGAAATCTCTCTCTCTCTCTCTCTCTCTCTCTGTCTCTCTCTCTCTCTGTCTCTCTCTCTTCTCTCTCTCTCTCTGTCTCTCCTCTCTCTCCTCTTTCTCTCTCTGTCTGTCTCTTCTTTCTCTCTCTTGTCCCTATGTCTCGTCCGTCCACTTCATCACCTCACTCTCGTCCATCATCCTATCACACTGCCACTTACTACTCTCCTCTCCTCTCTCTCTCTCTCTCTCTCTCTCTCCTCCTCTCTCCTCCCCCTCCCCCTCTCTCTGTCATCTAACTGTCATGGCAGTCTTTCTTTTCCACTCTGGTAGGTCCCTGACACTCTCACACCCTCGTTCGTCACCTGCTCTCTCTTACTGCACTGTGTTGGACTCCTGCTCGTTCTCTCTGCAAGAGTACTCTGCTCGACTCTCCTCCCATTACAACCTGCCGATCATCTCATCAATCAATCAATCATTCAACTCAACCACCAACCTCCAACCGATCATCCAACCACCATCACTCTCCATCAATATAATCATCAATCAACCAACGAACCTACCACCAATCCAATCAATCACATCATCAACCAATCAACAATCAATTATCAAATAATCCGTCGATCAGTCAGTCAGTCATCTCATCCACCACCATCCATCGATCACCAACCACCAATTACTCACATCTGTCGATTTGTCATCTTCACTCGTATGACCTGATTGGCTGAATGACTGATGGCAATCGACTCTGTCGATCAGTGAAATCAACTCAAATCAAATCACTCACTCACTCATCTCTCCATTCACCTCAACCATTCACCTGCCTCAAATTAATCTCACCACCGATCACCTAATTCATCCAATCAGTCTCTAATTCGATCATCATCCAGTCAGTCCAATCAACCTCAACAATCCAATCTAGATCATCAACAACAACAATTCAATCAAACAATCGATCAATACATCATCATTCAAATCGATTCAATTAATCCAATCATGACTGATGATCAGTAAATCATCAAATCAAAACACTCACACACTCAGTCCACATTTACCCAACCATCAGTCTCAATCTAATCTCTCATCACATCATCCATGTCCATTCATCAATCATGCCGGCCATTTTACATCTCCTGAAGTCCAGCATTCCTTCAATCACGCTAGATCATCAATCGAACAATTCAATCATCAGGTCTAACGTCAACTAACTCACATCACTCAATGACCGGAATGGCACCACCCGACACTCCAGCCAACTCAACCATCCATCACCAACCAACCAGTTCAGCTCACCCGTCAGTCATCATTAGTCAGCCACAGTCAGCTCCATCCATCTCCGTCCATCCACCAGCAGCTCAGCCTTCTAAGTCAGCCAGCACCATCAGTCTGCCAGCCAATCACTAGTCAACTGATAATGGATCGAACAGACACTACAACGCTCATACATTCGAGTGTCTTACCTGGATGTCAGGGTAATCCTCATGAGCGGCGCAATGTCTCGGCAGCCACCCTGTACAGCTTCAGCGATACTCGGAGTCCCTTCCATCTCTCTCGGTGTGTTGCATAGGCTTCCACCCGGGTGGCGTGAGTGATACGGGTGACAGTCACTAGCCCACGGATTTCCCTGCACACACGTAGTATACACCCTTTTAAACTGGACGGACAGGATCAATGACATACTGACTCCAACAGAACAATTTGACATTAAAATAGAAATCCAAAACAGCAACCACCAAGATGCGTATTTAAAACCCGCCCGGGCAAATTTTCGCCATGCCTTTCGCTAAATACAACAAACAACCCAGACATGAACTGACTTCCCTGCTGCTTGTCCAGAACAGCGGAAGTTTCATTCTTTCTCCAGAGCAGCAGGGAAGTTTCGGTCTTTCTCTCCTAATGTTTGTATCTAGTGTTTGTTTGTTCGTGACCTTACGCTTGACAAAGCCAGTTGCCAACAATTGCGTCTGTCTTGTCTTGTTGTATTAAATGCGCGTTCTTATCTTTTTCGTGTTTTTCTCAGTTCCATGAAATAAAATTTTAGAGTTGGAGTTTGTTCAAGACGGATTCATCGCACTGGACATTTCCACATGCGTTCCACCCAAATCAGCCAGCAGTTATCTGGCAGACTCCCCGAGCCTACGCAAAACCCTATGCGCTGGCTGGGTCCTGAAATGGGGACAGCGGAGAGAGGGGATGAGACTGACGTATGAAACACTAAACAGACATCACCAGAATGACTGAAACATCAAGATGAGTAGCGAACAGGACAGTTTTTAATGTTGTGGGCTGGGACTGAACTCGAGATATCAGACCTTGAGTCCAGGGGCTCTATTAAAAGGACCAACCGCCTTCGATATAAGCCAAATTTCTATGTTGTGGGGCCAGACTAAACTCGAGATATGAGAAATGGGAGTCTACAGCTTTGTCAAAAGAGCCACACAGCCCTTGTAAAAGAATGACTAGAAACAATAGACCTAAGACAACCCTACTGACCTAAGACAACCCTACTGACCTAAGACAACCCTACTGACCTAAAACAACCCTACTGACCTAACAACCTACTGACCTAAGACAACCCTACTGACCTAAGACATCCCTACTGACCTGAGACAACCCTACTGACCTAAGGCAACCCTATTGACCTGAGACAACCACTACTGACCTAAGACAACCCTACTGACCTAAGGCAACCCTATTGACCTGAGATAACCCTACTGACCTAAGGCAACCCTATTGACCTGAGACAACCCTACTGACCTAAGACAACCCTACTGACCTAAGACAACCCTACTGACCTAAGACAACCCTACTGACCTAAGACAACCACTACTGACCTAAGACAACCCTACTGACCTAAGACAACCCTACTGACCTAAGACAACCCTACTGACCTAAGACAACCCCACTGACCTAAGGCAACCCTACTGACCTAAGACAACCCTACTGACCTAAGACAAGCCCACTGACCTAAGACAACCCTATTGACCTGAGACAACCCTACTGACCTAAGACAACCCTACTGACCTAAGACAACCCTATTGACCTAAGACATCCCTACTGACCTGAGACAACCTACTGACCTAAGACAACCCTACTGACCTAAGACAACCACTACTGACCTAAGACAACCCTACTGACCTAAGGCAACCCTATTGACCTGAGACAACCCTACTGACCTGAGACAACCCTATTGACCTAAGACAACCCTACTGACCTAAGACAACCCTACTGACCTAAGACAACCCTATTGACCTAAGACAACCCTACTGACCTAAGACAACCCTACTGACCTAAGGCAACCCTATTGACCTGAGATAACCCTACTGACCTAAGAAAACCCTACTGACCTAAGACATCCTTACTGACCTGAGACAACCCTACTGACCTAAGGCAACCCTATTGACCTAAGACATCCTTACTGACCTGAGACAACCCTACTGACCTAAGGCAACCCTATTGACCTGAAACAACCACTACTGACCTAAGACAACCCTACTGACCTAAGGCAACCCTATTGACCTGAGACAACCCTACTGACCTAAGACAACCCTACTGACCTAAGACAACCCTACTGACTTAAGACAACCCTATTGACCTGAGACAACCCCACTGACCTAAGACAACCCTGCTGACCTAAGACAACCCTACTGACCTAAGACAACCCCAATGACCTAAGACAACCCTATTGACCTGAGACAATTCTGCTGACCTAAGACAACCCTACTGACCTAAGACAACCCTATTGACCTGAGACAACCCTACTGACTTAAGACAACTCTGCTGACCTGAGACAACCCTACTGACCTAAGACAACCCTACTGACCTAAGACAACCCTACTGACCTAAGACAACCCTACTGACCTAAAACAACCCTACTGACCTAAAACAACCCTACTGACTTAAGACAACCCTACTGACTTAAGACAACCCTACTGACCTAAGACAACCCTACTGACCTAAGACAACCCTACTGACCTAAAACAACCCTACTGACCTAAGACAACCCTATTGACCTAAAACAACCCTACTGACCTAAGAAACCCTACTGACCTAAGACAACCCTACTGACCTGAGACAACCCTACTGACCTAAGACAACCCTACTGACCTAAGACAATCATATTGACCTAAAACAACCCTACTGACCTAAGACAACCCTACTGACCTAAAACAACCCTACTGACCTAAAACAACCCTACTGACTTAAGACAACCCTACTGACCTAAGACAACCCACTGACCTAAGACAACCCTACTGACCTAAGACAACTCTACTGACCTAAGATATCCCTACTGACCTAAGACAACCCTACTGACCTAAGACAGCCCTACTGACCTAACAACCCTACTGACCTAACAACCCTACTGACCTAAGACAACCACTGACTAGACACCTCTGACTAAGACAACCCTACTGACCTGAAGACAACACCACCTATTGACCTGAGACAACCCTACTGACCTAAGACAACCCTATTGACCTGAGACAACCCTACTGACCTAAGACAACCCTATTGACCTGACACGTGACTAAGACACCTACTGACCTAAGACAACCCTACTGACCTAAGACAACCTACTGACCTAAGACAACCCTACTGACCTAACATAGACGAGACAACCCTACTGACCTTAAGACAACCCTACTGACCTAGACAACCCTACTGACCTAAGACAACCCTATGACCTAGACAACCTACTGACTAGACAACCTACTGACCTGAGACAACCCTACTGACCTAAGACAACCCTACTGACCTAAGACAACCCTACTGACCTGAGACAACCCTACTGACCTAAGACAACCCTACTGACAAGACACCCTATTGACCTAGACAACCCTACTGACCTAAGACAACCCTACTGACCTAAACAACCTACTGACAAAGACAACCTACTGACTAAGACACCCTACTGACTAACAACCTACTGACCTAAACAACCCTACTGACCTAAACAACCTACTGACCAAGACAACCTACTGACCTAAGACAACCTACTGACCTAAGACAAATCCTACTGACCTAAGACAACCCTAGCTGACCTAAGACAACCCTGCTGACCTAAGACAACTCACTGCTGACTAGACAACCAGTCAGGACCTGAGGTGACATCACCTGCCACTAAAGACCTATCAGGATGGAGGTGAGCGCATTCATCTGCAGGAGGTAGGACATCATCCTAGCAGGGGTCCATCTAATCCTTTGTTGGTCTTCACCCCGCACTGGTAAGCCGTTGATGATGCTGCCGAGTCCGTTACTTGGTGGTCGGCACAATAAGTCTGAGGACAATCAATTAATCAATCGATCAAAATCGATCGATCAATCAATCAACCAACCAACCAACCAACCAATCAACCAACCAACCAACCAATTAATCAATCAATCAATCAACTAACCAACCAACCTAAATTAATCGAATCGAATCGAATCATTCATTCATTCAATCAATCAATCAATCAATCAATCAGTCAGTCAGTCAGTCAGTCAGTCAAACAATCAGCCAGTCAGTCTGTCAGTTAATCGATCTATCGATTGAACAATCGATCACTCAATCGATCTATCCAATCAAGACAGTCAGCTCTTATTGATAGTCTACTTTCCCAAACCTCGAATACGCACGTTTACAAGACGCAAAGTATCATGCTGATGATCAAAGGGAAGTAATAAGACCATACGAGGATATCATTTACTTCCCTTGAACATAATTGGAAATGGGCAGCTAAAATTGGGGGCGGGGAGAGGAAGCAGGTGGAGGTGGGATATATGTGTCTTTAGTGTAATTGACATTGACACCGAGTCAAGGGCGTTTTAAGGGAACAGAGGTTTCCATCTCATTTAATCCTTTGATTCTCGCATTCTGTCCACCAGCATCTTGCATTGCCAAACATGCAAGCAAAGCAAAATCTTAATCCTTTCATTCCCTCACTCTATCCGCTAGCTTCCCGTAGGAAGCTGGTGGATAGGGTGAGGGAGTCAAAGGGTTAAGTTTCTGCAGTTGGTGGATAGGGTGCAGGAGTGAAAGGGTTAACCTGAGACATAACATCTTAACTGGATTTGGCGAAGTTCCACCCATATTTTTTTTTTTTAACAAAGATGGTATTCCCCAAACAGCAGAAAGGATGCGGATTTTTTGGGGGTGGGGTGGGTGGGTATTTTTTTATTTTCATTTTGTTTTTGTTTTTTCTTCTGCATCGCTTCATTGGCATTGGCTGATCCAACGCAGCTAATTCCGGTTTTTAAACACATTTTAAACCCTAAGTTCATACAGTCCAAGTCCCAATGCCAAGAAGCCCGTGTCAAGCTTCCATGCTGCCACCCAACCAGAGGAGACTTTGAATTGCTGCTGGATCACTTCGACAGAGTTCAACAGTGCCTGTTCTGATGCGATTTGATAATAACACTGCCTGATAAGAACACTGTTAAAAACTGATCAGACGCGGATCTTGACCAGGCGAAAGATCCTTGGTAAGGGACAACCTCCGATAAGTCACTTTTAGTGGGGGTGGGGGTGGGGGTGGGGGGATGACATGTTAATAATAATCATTACTACTTATAAAGCGTCTCGTCTCACAAAACCCTAAGCGCTTTTACAAAAGCATGACAGATAAAGGCAGGCACGCGGAAAGCAAAAACATGTCATCCCATACTGCTCCGATGAAAGCAGTCGTACTATACTAACGTAATGTGAAAAAAAAGCAATAAAAAGAATTATAATAGCATAACCACTTTATTTGTCTATCGGTAAACCACAAGCAAGTAAAAGAACTCTCTCTCTCTCTCTCTCTCTCTCTCACACACACACACACACACACACACAACACACACACACACACACAACACACACACACACACACACAACACGACAGGGACATACACATTTACTCACATACACACAGATTACGGTTGAAAACGATGAATTTTCAGAGAAAATCTGAAGGAAACCTCTATGTCTAACGTAAACAGGCAGTTCGTTCCTAGGTAAGCAAATTTTATTTCAAAAGATAAACACGGCAAAACACTTTGAAATCAGAAAAGAGGCGAATTTTTCTGCGTGTGGTATAGATGTTAAGAGTGTCAGACGGACGAGAAGCAAAATGAGGAGAGTTTATAATTAATTCTAGACTAAACAGGCAGCCAATGCAATGAATTAAGAAAAAGGGTTTAACTGTTTATACTCAGATTTTGAAACTAGCCAAGTAGTATTATTTCAAAGTTTCTGGAGTCTGTGGAGATGTTTTGGAAGACCAGCCAAAAGTGCATTGTAGCTGTCAAGTCCAGGCATACTAAAATGGCATTTGTGGAAATATAATGGCATAATTCAACATACACACACACAAAGACACAACACAGAGAGAGAGAGAGAGAGAGAGAGAGAGAGAGAGAGAGAGAGACAGACAGACAGACCAGATAGACAGACAGACAGATAGAAAGACACAGACAGACAAAGAGAGGAATAACCAAGGCGAAAAGGCCTGGAAAAAACTACGATTCCGACAGCACGAGAGATGTGCATTTCTCCACCCGCCCGCCTCCGACGAACCTTGGACATAGCAGTATGGGGAAACTGCTCAAAGAAGAGCAAGGATTCTTCCCCACCCTTCAGGATGCGGGCAGCAGTGACCGTGGACACCCCCATACCATCACCCAGAAACAGGATGACATTTCTGGCCTGGTGGTTCAGGGGCTGCAAGGTCTGTTCCGCTAACCTCACTTCCTCATGGCCTATGGCGTTCCAAGTCGCAGCCGCTGAATTGGAGAAAACAGATACATAAAAGGCAAATGAATAAATGACTAATCGACAACGGTTTAGGGACTGAAAGTTTTGTATCGCTAGTCTACTTTGTTCTCAGCTTATAGCGTTCCACGTGGCAGCAGGAGAAACGGAGCAAACTGAATGAATGAATGAATGAATGAATGAATGAATGAGTGATGAGTGAGTGAATGAATGAATGATAAATGAATGAATGAGTGAATGAATGAATGAATGAATGAGTGAATGAATGAATGAATGAATGAATGAATGAATGAATGAATGAATGAATGAAAGAAAGAATGATGAATGAATGAATGATTCTGGGACTGGAAGGTCTCCCCACTACCCTTGGTTCTTCCTCGTCTCTAGCTTTCCATGTGGCAGTCACTGCAATGAAGCAAAGTTCATAATGAATGTTAGAGCTCTGAACCAGGCGCTGGAAACAGTCTTCCCTTAACCTTCCATCTTCATGACCAATAGTATTCCACGTGGTGACAGTTGAAATGGAGAGAGAAAAAAATCAGCAAGTAAATCAATAAGTTAATACATGTGTAAATAAAGAACTTAGTAAATAAGTAAACACGCCCAAAGCTGTCAACAGCAACAGAAGCGACTGGAACGCGCATGAAAAAGTGTTAAAAGGGTAAAGTAAAGAGTATCTGAATGGCTTGACCATATTTTGTAATTCCGACAATTGATGCGTGTTCCATTATTTCGAGATCATCTGTGCTGTTTCAGCAAATGTCAGTCAACAGCAACAGAAGCGACTGGAACGAGCACGAAATGTGTTAAAAGGATTAAAAGTAAAGGGTATCTGAATAACTTGACCATATTTTCTAATTCATTGATTAACTGATGCGTATTCCAATTTTTCGAGATGATGTGGACTCACTGTAGACGTGTCAAATCTGGGACGGGTTCACTAATGCAAACTTCGGTACGAGACAGGCAGGTGGAGGTGGACGTGGAGGTGGAGGGACATGGCGGCGGCATGGAGAGAAATATGTGCCTAGTTTTGCTTAAATTTTATGCTATGACCTTTGTTACTGTATTACTACTCAAACATTGGGAGTGGAACTGTCTTCTTACTACTCAAACATTGGAAAATAGAGCTGTCATGGATGGCATTATTATGTGCATTTGATTTCAAGAGATTAAATGGGGCCGGAGTCAGGGTGAGAGAGAGAGAGAGAGAGAGAGAGAGAGAGAGAGAGAGAGAGAGAGAGAGAGAGAGAAGAGAGAGAGAGAGAGAGAGAGAGAGTGAGGAGTGAGTAAACGACAAAATGAAAAATAAAGAAGTATCAAAACGGAAAAAAAAAAAAAAGAAAAAAAAAAGGCGTATGAAATGCTATGTACAGGCAAATCTCTCCTCCTCTCTCTCTCTCTCTCTCTCTCTCTCTCTCTCTCTCTCTCTCTCCCCCCCCCCCCTCTAATACTACAGACGGACTGGTGCCTGTTAGTCACGATCACTTGTTTTTATGCTGTTTGTAGCATGCTCACATTTTCGGAAAGGGCTTAGACATGCAAAATTCGAAGTTCTCTTTCTCCTCAGACGATTTTAGCGGTTTCTCGTTTCAGTTTTTGCTGTCGTCAGTATGTATGCTTTAAATGAAAAAAAAAAAAAAAAAAAAGCTTCTGCATCAGGGGGCAACACACACCATGGCCTCTGCCCCTGGACTTTGTCTGCACTCCCCTCCTTTACTTTTCCTTGTTATAATCCCTGAGATACGTTGCACTCCCCCGAAATCGTACTGTCATCCGAACACTTGTGCCAGGTCAGCAGTGAATCACTCGTCACTCGTGACCTGATGCTGCGTCACCAGAGATATCAGCGTCTCCCAGCACGGACACGCTAAATCCTTTTGAGACCTGATAACCTCACCACTGGTCACTCGGTGGCCTCATTTCAGGACAGGTCACACTACAATCGCGCTACCTTGCATGTATAACACTACACGGTTCAAAGTTCAAAGGTCAGCACCCTTCAATTGGGTCACGGAGGATAACTGCAAATGAACCGACATTTAATCAAATAAAAAAAAAGCGGTCTTTTATGAAGAAATACAGACAAAAATGTCTTACGATAAGAAATTCGAACGTTTGGAACGTATTTATACAATTTTAATTTTCTTTTATGAATAATGCTAATTTCATTTGATTTTTGTTTTCTTTTAGATATGAGGTTAAATAGTTAAAACACTGATCTAACTCAAAAGATATTTTTGCCTTATAAACTTTAAAAAGTTTTCATCGAATTAAGGATATTCAATTTATAATTAAAGCATTATCATCACAAGACTTACATACTGGTAGTCTGTTTTCTTTCTTTGTCTGTACCTTTGCGTCTAATTCAGTCTAAGGCTTTGAGACAGCAGCATTGCAGTTTCATCAAAACACAAATATCTGGTAACTGTGTAATGTATTTCTCTTCTTCCGAAAATGGTTTCGAAGTTTTATGCATTTAGTGATTTACTTACTGCTTTTTTTTCTGAAGGTCCTATTGACACACAATTCACTGTAATCTGCATTCTCTAGGACTGGCATGTTGTATACGATTGGAAAAAAAAAACATGGTCGAGCCATTCTAACAATCTCCCCTTTTAAAGAAAAATTATCACAGAAAATCCAGAGTTTGTACTTTTCAAGGTCACTGTAATCTTGAAGAAGCATCTGATGAAATGCAGTTTACGTGAAGTAAGGCAACGGCAGAGGATTTGATTGTCTAGGACTGGCATACTGCATACAATTGAAAAATAACCGTGGTCAAGCCATTCTAAAAATATCCCTTTTTACACAAAAATTATCACAGAAAATAAGCTATTCTAACAATATCCCTTTTCACACAAAAATTATCACAGAAAATCCAGAATTAGTACTTGTCTAGGTCATTATAATATTGAACAATCATCTGATGAAATGCGGTTTACCGTGAAGTGAGGGCAATGACAAATTGTCACAACGGTGTAAACAGAAAGTAAACAGTGTCAGAAGTTCTTGGGACAAAGCACTGTTCACGCGTCTTCCTGACAAAGTGCCCATTTCAGGCACTTTTTTATTTTTGACCTTGGCCGTAACACCGTGATGTTAAAGCAGCATTCACGAGTCCTTTACAGTCTACACCTTCCAAGTACATTTGGCAAAGATCCACCCAGAAACAGCAGAGAAAATCTTGCTATTTTTGTCTCAACACACACACACAAACACACACACACACACACACACACACACACACACACACAATACACACACACAACACATACACACACACACACACACACACACATACACACACACACACTACACACACACACACACACACACACACACACACACACACACACACACACACACACACACATCTCTCTCTCTCTCAGGTCGATATGAAACAATTATTGTTCCTTGTTTTAAGATATACTGGAAAGTTATGCGTCTTCTCGTGTCGACAATACTAATAATAATAACATCATCGATGATAATAATAATAATAATAATAATGATACTATACACCACTACTATACTATAATGATGATGATGATAATGATAATAATAATTATAATAACAGCTGCAGCACCGACAATAGCAACAATAACAACAAGAACAATTTTTGTTACTGTTTATTTGTTTAAAGCCCAGCCGACTGCGAAGAGCCATATCAGGACTATTATCATTTCAATAATAATAGTAATAACAGCGCCAGCAGCGACAACAGCAACAATAACAACACAATAATAATACTAATAATACTACTAACAATAATAATAATAATAATAATAATAATATACTACAACTAATAATAATAATGACAACAATTACAACGATGATGATGATGACGACGACGACGTCGACGACGACGACGACGACGATGATGATAACACTGACATGCATAACACGTCAAATCTTGGTATACAAATCAAATCAATATGCACACTCTCACCATTCACTAAAGCATTCACTCACAGTGACCAAATCTCAGTATGAAACAATCACTCCTATTTGAAAAACAACAACTGACATTCAAGAGAGAGGCGAAGGGATAAAGAGAAAAGCAGGTAGATACAGGTTTCTGAAATATTCAACTGTCTGGTTTAGCCACCAGCTTTTAGAACCAAGGGGCTATGAGTCAGGGGGAATATGTAACATAATAACAAATTAACGTTCAAATATGAATACAACTACAACAGCATTACAGACCTGCTTTGTTCTTTTCTTCTTCTTCTTCCTTAACTCCATAGATTCTTCCAGCTCTGTCGGCTGTGCGCCAAAGCCTGGATCTCAGCAAATGGATGATTTCTCTGTCCATTTCCCGATGTTATCAGTCCATAGATTTTTTTCTCTTCCCATTCGTCTCCCATCGTTAACAATTCCCTGGAGGACTGATTTAGCAATGCCGTTGGATCTTGTTACAGAGCCATATCGACATAGTCTCTTTTCTCAACTGAAGTCAGCAGATCTTCATATGGTCCAATGTGCTGCTCGATGGTTTGGCGTCCTTGTTTATTATTATGACTAGCGTATCTGTTGTTCTGTTGTTTAGGATCTTGCGATAACAACTTATTTCCATGGCTTGGATTTCTCTTTCCAAATCTGCCGTGAGGGTCCATGTCATGTCTTGCATGCGTACAGAAAGATGGAATATACCAGTGCACGAAAAAGCCCGATTTTGTGTTTCATGGCGATCTTTGTGTCCGTCCATAAGGTGTCATTCTGCATAGAGCTGAAGTTGTTTGTTTGTTCCTTTTTTCTGTTTGTTTGTTTGTTGTTGTTTTTTTGCTGTCTCGTGAGAATTTCTGGTTTCGAGCCCTCATTGCTGATAACGGATCCAAGGTAAACGAATCACTGAACAGTTTCTAGCTTTAGTCCAACAGTTTCTAGCTTTAGTCCATGGACAGTGTTATCAGTAGTGATGGTGTTCTTGTGGCTGACTATCAGTTTGGTCTTCTCGGCGCCGAATTTCCATACCATATCTTTTCGATGTTTCGTGCAATCTTTTTAACAAGCTTAGCAAATTCTTGCTCACTTCATGCCAGGCCATCATTGTCATCTGCGAAGCGAAGGCTTGTGGTGGTTCTTCTTCCAATGCTGATTGCGCTGTCATGATCTTCAAGCTATCACGTTAGAAAACGAAATTTTCGTATCGAATGCGTAACCCTTAACTAAAATGTGACAGCTTATACCTCGAATATATCCTTTTTAAATTGATACGGTTTACAAACTTGGAGTCTGAAGTTTGTTTAAGACGGATTCATAGCACCCGGACAATTCCATATGCGCTCCATCCAAATCTACCAGCAAATAGCTGGCAGACTGATCCTACGCAAACCCTGTGCGCTGACAAGGTCTTGAAATGGTGAAGAGGGGTAGAGAAACCTATGAAAAATTAAGATGATACCACCAAAATGATGAAAACATTAAGACGGGCAGCGTTTTAAAGTCATGGGCTAGGACTGAACTCGATATGTCAGATTTAAAGTCCATGGCTCTATCAAAACAACTAACCAGCCTGCGCGGTTTACAAGTGCTTTCACTAAGTTGTCCATAAGATATTTAAACATACCCAAGTCAGTCAATAGCGCGTTAACTTCTTATGTGTAAAGAAATGGTTCAGGAACGTGTCAACAGTGTTTTCTGTTAGAATCATAAGATTCATCCGGTCCAACTGTTAGAATCATCCAGCCCAACACCATTTCCGTCAAACAACAACCTGCCCTGTGCAGTCAAGAGTACAAGGGCACCATCATCACAAAGGCCATGGAGAGCAGGAATAACATCATATGGACAACCCTTCACTAGACACCAGACGGAAGATGCAAGAGAGGAATACCCAAGGACACCTGAAGATGAACAAAACATGGAGATCTCAAGGCCTTCAACACGCCTGGTGGTAGGCCTACCAGTCGGCCCACTATACAGAGGCTGGCAAAGAACACAAAGGCGTGGTGAACCTTTGTTGCTGTCCTGACTGCCAGCACATGCATGGTGGGCAGTAAGTTTCCTGTAGGACCTTATACTTCGTATTGTTATATTTCATTCATCTTTCACAAACATTTCTTGCACAGAGAGACAGAGAGAGAAAGAGAGAGAGAGAGACATAGAAAGACAGAGACAGAGACAGACAGAGAGAGAAGAAAGAAGAGAGACAGACAGACAGAGAGAAAGAAAGAGAAAGACAGAAGAGAGAGAGAGAGAGAGAGAGAGAGAGAGAGAGAGAGAGAGAGAGAGAGAGAGAGAGAGAGAGAGAGAGAGAGAGAAGTTTATATGTTTAAACATTCTTACTTTCCTTTGCGTAGTCCGACTTTGACACTGGTCCACACAGCGCAAGATGCAGACACAGCCACAACGTGACAATGACCAAATTCCTGCGGAAATGTACAACCTGGAGATGCATGTTGTAGGCTATTCTTCCTGTACCGGTGCCTGAAATCAACCAGCTAAATAATCAGTGTGTGTTATTCAATTTGATAACGAAGTTGTTGGTATATTTTATAAACGACCTGGCATATCGTGTCTGTGTCCTTGGTTTATACAATTAAACAATGAGTCTATTTTATTCAGCCAAACGACAAGAGTTGTCAGACCTTGTTGTAAGATATGGTCACAGAATAGACGATTTGGTCGTCCTCTTTTCTTTCTTACGTTCAACTTTGCCGTCTACTTATGATAGGCTTTTGGTATCCGATTATGAACTTGAAGAGAAACGAAATCCCTTTTGTTGAATTTTACGAAATTCAATATACAGTCAAAACAAAATAAAAATCTTCAGTATTTTTTTTAAGTTCCACAGTTATTTTGCTAACCTGACTACAGTCTCGTTATCTATATGTAATGGATTTACGTCTTGAGAACCCTGTTAAATGATACTTTGTAACGACTCGGGCATAAAAAATGTTAGTGAACTTGCCAGTTCTTCGCAAAAGCCTCGATAAACCAAGATCTGCATTTTTATAGCGACGAGTTTGTCATTTTCTAACTGAATTTGTAACGCTGTCAGTGATTGGCTTACAGGGTAATGGTCGTTCACCTGTCACGTGAATTTTGTCTAAGTCAGCATGTTCGACGCACCTGGAGCGTCTACCTGGCGTTGCATAATTTCGCCCTTAGGTGAACCTCCCTCCTTCCTCTTCTGCCCTCCCTCTGTGGCCTTATTTTTCTTCACCAGTGTGTTTCATGTTTGAGCACACGTATACAGCAGATTATGGTTCTGTTTGATTTTACATTTGTTCATCTTCCTCCTCGTCCTCCTTTTTATCTCACTCACATACATACACATTTGGTTGATTGTTTTCATTAAAAAAATGTCTGCTGATTACCTATGGTTCCGTTTGATTGTTTCTGTGCTTTGTTTTTTGTTTTTTTTTTATCCAAAAGTACAAATATATAGGTTACGCGTCCGGTATCATCTTGAGCCCACATTTGCCGGGTGAACAAATGTATGCCTTATAAGAAAGAGTACATTTGAAAACAAAAAGAAATTACTTGCTGTTATCTGTCATGTTCCCATTGAAGTTAACGGTTCTGTTGAATTTTGAACTGTGAGGAAAAAAAGTTAACTACAAAGTGAGCGACAAAGAAGAGAGAGAAAGAGAAGAGAGAGAGAGAGAGAGAGAGAGAGAGAGAGAGAGAGAGAGAGAGAGAGAGAGAGAGAGAGCAGTAAAAAATGAGAAGAGAGGCTTCTTATATGTACATTATATCAATGTCACCGCAACACTGTGGTATTCTTTATCAACAAACATATGTTAGTTGCTATCAAGAACATTACGTATACGTAAATAGAAACGAAAAACACAAAACTGAAATAACGCATATTTGATTTAGACAGACAAAATTTTTTCAGCCAATGCGCCAAATACAAAAGACAAGAAAGAATCAAATTCATTAAATTTTGGAGCAAATAAAACAACAGATCAGGAAAGAATCAAATTCATTAGACTTAGGAGAAAGACAACAGATCTGCTAGCTGCTCTGGTGTTTCGTTGACAGATATGTTGGGAAAACAGCTGGAGAACGTAACTCTGATATCAAGTGTACCGAGGTGGGGGGGGGGGGGGGGGTGTCATCATTTTATCCTTATGTAAACATTGACAATGGTATCCGTGTAAAAAAACTGTATACTTGTACGTGAAGAATGTTAAACTGATGATATGTCTGATCATCGTATGATGATCGTTAGGCGTACATCATAATCTTTGGGATTTTGCACAGTAGAACTACCAGTTTAACCTCAGAGGGTAGTTGATTTAGTAGTCACGTCAATGATTCACAAGTCACATCCTGAGAACTAAAACAGAAACTATCAAGAACAGGTTACAAATGATTTTATCAAATCATTTTGAACAAATACACGGTAGGTCTATATGACGTATGCATTATGACCGGTGAGTACAGTGGCGCCTGTCAAGGTTTCTACAACAGGGGCTCATCATCATCATCATCAAGTGCCCTGCCACGTGGCGTTGGCGATCATGGCCCTCCATATGCATCTATCCCTTGTTGCCGCCAGCACATCTTCCACCCTCTCTGTCCTCAGCCACTCTGCAAGTCCACCCAATATTTTTCCCTGGGTCTACCTGATGCTCTCTTTCCCTCCAGCTTTCCCGTTGTGACCAGGTGCTCTAATTCTCCTTTCCTCATAAAATGGCCTATAAATGTTGCCTGTTTTTTCCCAATCTTCCTTATGAATGATCTTCAACAGGGGCTACACCTAAGATTCTGACTGAAAAGTCAGCGACGAAGTCCTACAGTTGTGAACTTGGAGAATGATTAACTATTTTGCTAATTTCTGATACAGAAGCGAGACGTGACCAAATAGAGACAAAGTAATCCGGTACAGAACGAAGATATAAACCAGGGTGAAGGGTGGGACGAGGGGGTGGGGGGAGGAGTGAAGGGCTATTTTTCATATAAATACATGCGACCATGATACAATCGTTACTCTCGGTCGAACGCACCCGACCAACAGCAAATAGGTGCCGGTCCTTCTGTGAGGAAGGCAAA
>JAPXFY010000015.1:16647016-16729516 GCA_030674185.1 Monoplex corrugatus
ACTGTTTTGCTAACGCTGCGCAGGTGGTAGACCTATAATGCTGCACAGTCTGCACACTCAATCTTTGGAGGGCATGTATCCTGGGTGTTTGCATCTTTCCATAGGTCAGCCACTGATATGACGTACGAGGTCTTAAATTTTGCATGCATACATACACTAAGGGGTTTGGGCACCGGGCGGTCTGTGCACATGTTGTCTGTGAAATCGGAAACTTCTCCACCCCTTGCTCACCAGGTGGAGGCGTCTTGGCAGACTACAAGCCAGGCCCTTCCGTTTGGAAGTCTGACGTTCACCCACATGACTACCACGCCTGTTACTGGAGGGTTAAATTAACTATCAGTGTTTTTATTTAATCTCCAGTCTCCCTTTTGTTTTGTTTGTTTGTTTTAGTTTTTAAGGGAGATTGTTTCAAATCTACCGGAGAGTCGTATATGTGTCTGTGTGTCTATGACAAAACGTGTTGGCAAGACTTTCCTTCGCCACATGATTCACATCACTTTCTCACGGGATTCCCTACACTGACATTTCAGAAGTGAGGATTTTCACTACCTGTCCCAGGTTTAGAGGCAAAATGTTGCAGTTTTTATGCTTCTAAAATTTCTGAAGAAAAATCAAGACAGTCTTGACTGCTTGTCATACAGTATACGGCACCCACTAAACAAACTTCACTGCATGTTTGGCATAAGCACAAAGTCCTGAGTGTTGACACAAGCATACCCATATTTGAACAGGTATATGAATCAAGACAGTCTTGCCTGCTTGTAATACAGCATACGGCACCCACTAAACAAATGTCACTGTTCGTTTGGCATAAGCACTAAGTCCTGAGTGTTGACACAAGCATTACCCATATTTGAACGGGTATATGTGGGTCAAGACTTTCTGCATAATTTCATCAGTTTTTGACTTCTTGAAATGTCCCCGGTATTCCACTTTGCCTTTAACAGCCGACCTGTGTATTGGTATACATGTACTGAAATTGCGTGGTAATCTGTTGTATTTGTACACAAGGCTTGACCGTATAGTGGCACTGCAGCATATATGGCAGATATATCATGTGACTCAAGTCATTGTGTCTCTTCTGTTTCTTTGTCTTAATTTCCATGTATTGATGTTATGCCCTGTAATTCAGCTTTTGTATTACTTATCTGTGCTCACTGCTGAGGTTGTTGTTGTTATTGTTGTTTAAAGCCCAGCCGACTGCGTAAAGCCATATCAGGGTTATAGTTATTTCAAAAAAGAAGTAAAGAAAATTAAGTACACATATCAATGCATTTGCGCACATAATCTTAGGACATGCCCCCGACGTTGACCTCTAAGTCCAATTTATCGCACAGGGGATTTGAAAAACACACCTGAATACAAATTCAAATATACCTAAGGGACACTAAAACATATAAAAACAGGTATAAATTACCTAAAATTGTTTCCGTATATCTCACCTCCCTAGAACCAAAAATGCATTTAATACACGTACCTAATTATCAATCCTAGGAAAAAGTATGTAAGACTTTATCGAACACATACAGGTGAACGGACCAGCAAGGCAGAAATCGATAGGAAGAAATGACAGAAAGCGAAGGAACAAGGGAGAAACAAGGAGAGTGACAGAAAAGAGGAAATTTTCAGCACAGAATTTTTTGTCTTTAGGTTCTATCATTTTGTAGTGAGCAGGCCATGTGTCAAGACAGGAATGGAGTTGGCTGACAGACAACAAATTATTTTTGATAGTGACTCTATGTTTTCTAACTTTGAAGACAGTCTCTCTCTCTCTCTCTCATCTCTCTCTCTTCTCTCTCTCTCTCTCTCTCTCTCTCTTTCTGTGCGCGCGCGAGTGTATGCGTGCGTGCGTGCTTATGTGTGTTACTATCAATCCCCTATTGTATGAATAAAGAGGAAATATGTCATGATATGTGTGTGCATGTTCATATCTATGTGCATGTATGTGGACATATATCATAGAGTTTGTGTGTCAGTATGTGAGTGTGTATACATGGGTGCATGAGTGCGTCGTACTGTGTGCTACTTCATACGTGGTTACAAGGGGACATGAGTATTAGCGTGGATGTGCTTTCAAGCATAAGGCAGATACTTTAAAACTGTTCCTTTTGCAGCATGCAATGGAACCCTCAGAATCAAAGAGGAACATCTCTGAAGTTGGCAGGTGTTTGGTGCAAGTTATGTTGACTCACTCTCAGACGACAACAACAGGAATCAAGCAGGCCAGTGTCTGGCGAGTTCAAAAGATTCTGATGGTGAAAAAACAGAACCCTCACAGAATTGTATTGTGGCCTGTATCTTACCTCTGCACATACAGACTGACCTGTGACCTGCAGCCTTCGTCCAAATGCAGCAGCTCAGAGAAGTTCAGCATAGAGTGGACGAGGACCAGGCAGCAACAGAGAATCCAGACTTGATCAAAACACTGTTGTGTTAAGCATCACTTTATTGCCAAGGACGGCTCCCAGCGGAGCCGACTGCCTCCACCAACTTCTTCAAAAACACCAGCAAAGAACGTTTTCCAAAAACCTCTGATTCATCTTCAAAGATGTCAGACTGCAAGTGATCCTGTGTCTACAGTCAGACTCTTCGTTATATCAGGTATACAGAAGGCGAAGGACTGCTAGAAAAAAACATGGCAAAACTGTGATGAAACCCAAACTGACAGTTTGCGTGGCTGTATTCTTTTCACTGGTATCATGAAGCAATACTTTATGTCCACTGACAGTGATATGGGACACACTGTATGGCCAATGACTAGTTCGCATGACACTGAGTAGAAACAGATTTGTGTCTCTCATCACGTACCTCTGATTCGGCGACAATACAACAGACATCATAATGAGAACACGTGATGTGTTTGTCGCTTTATGGAATCATCATCATCATGTGCCCTGCCGCAAGGCGTTTGGCGATCATGGCCCTCCACACGAATGTATCCCTGTCGCTGCAAACACATCTTCCCCCCTCTCTGTCTTCAGCCACCCTGCAAGTCCGTCCAATACGTTCTTCCTGGGTCTACCTGGTGTTCTCTTTCCCTTCCCTCCAGCTTTCCTGTTGTGACCAGGTGTTCTAATTCCCCTTTCCTCATAATATGTCCTACATGTCGCTTGTCTTTTCCTAATCTTCTTTATTGATGATCTTCTTGTGTTTGCATCCTTCAAGACTGTCTCGTTTGTTTTCTTTGCTGTCCATGGAACTCTCAACATTTTTCTCAGAAACCACATTTCAGTTGCCTCAATTTTGTTCTGACTTCGCGTGTTGACTGTCCACGCCTCACAACCGTACAGGTTCTACATAACATCCAAGAACTCTCTTTCTGATGTTAATTGATAGATATTTGTTGGTAAGAACGCTGGGATATGTGAGACAAATTAATCGAGAACCTCGGATTCCATTACATTCCTGGGCCTTGATGAACAAGTGGTGCCATTCCGTGGCAGGTTCCCCTTCCAGCAATACATGACCAGTATGGCATAAAACTGGGGTTGTAGATGCTGACAACAATTACCCCTTCAGTGTTGTCCAGTACCTTAGTAAAACGAAAAGGACCCTTCAGGCTGGATTGACATGACATGTTGTATTGACATATCAAGAGCAAGACAGCAGACGGGATGGCGACAGGAAGATTTTTCGTCCATTCTTGCGATCATAAAAACATGGTATTGATATGCTCTGAACATTAATTTGTTTTATATTTTCTGAACATTTATTTGTTTTTTATTTCTATTGTCTCTCCGGCGGAAAAACCCCGAGGGACAAATGATTGACAACAGAAGAAAAACTTTCAGGAAAAAAAGCCAGTCAGACTCATCATCATCATCAGGTGCCCTGCCGCATGGCGTTGGCGATCATGGATTTCCATCTGTCTCTATCTCTTGTTGCCCCAAGCATCTCCTCCACCCTCCTCGTCTTCAGCCACTCCGCAAGTCCGTCTAGCATTTTCTTCCTGGGTCTTCCTGGTGCTCTCTTTCCCTCCAGCTTTCCCGTTGTGACCAGGTGCTCCAAATCCCCCTTCCTCATAAAATGGCCAATAAATGTTGCCTGTCTTTTCCTAATCTTCCTTATGAATGATCTACTTGTGTCTGCCTCCATCAAGACTGTCTCGTTTGTTTTCTTTGCTGTCCATGGAACTCTCAACATTCTTCTGAGAAACCACATCTCGGCTGCCTCAATCTTGTTCTGGCTTTGCTTGCTGACTGTCCACGCCTCACATCCGTACAACAGTATTGGTTCTATATAACATTCAAGAACTCTCTTCCTGATGTTAATTGATAAGCATTTGTTGGTAAGAATGCCTGTCATCTTCTTGAATGCTGTTTTGGCTTGGCCGATTCTGCCGGTTATTTCTGATGTGCATCTGCCGTCTGATGAAATTATCGTTCCCAGGTATTTAAACTTATTAACCTGTGTCAAGGTTGTGCCATTTGCTATTATTTTGCATGAGGGGATTTCATGTTTTTTACTGATCACCATGACTTCAGTCTTCCTGCTGTTTAGTTCCAACCCCTTACCTTTGCTTTCTATTTCAAGTATATTCACAAGGTTTTGTAGGTCCCTTTCACTTTCTGCAATTAGCACGGTGTCATCTGTGTATCGAATGTTGTTTATCATGTCCCCTCCAACCTTTAATCCAGGGTCTTCTTCTAGGTTTCTCATGATGTTTTGGCTGTAAAGTGAAAACAGATCTGGTGACAAAACACAATCCTGTCTGACTCCTCTTTTGATGTTTTGGAAAGAGCTTATATTGTTTTCTATTCTCATTGCAGCTGTTTGTTCCCAGTACATATTTCTGATTATTCGTAGATCTTTCCCATCAACACTGAGTCTCTCCAGTTGGTTGATCAGTTCTTCATGTCTTACCCGATCGAAAGCCTTGGTATAGTCAACGAAGCATAAATACAAATCCTTATTCATCTCAATTGACCTCTCTATGACAGTTCTTAGGATGTATACGGCATTAATGGTTCCTTTTCCTTCCACAAATCGACACTGTTCTTTAGCTATTTCTCTTTTGATTCTATTCCTTGTCCTCATCATGATTATTCTTAACAGGATTTTTGTTACATGACTCATCAAACTGTTTGTGCGATGGAGTACGCACTCTATAGCCCCTGTCTTATTTGGAAGTGCAGACTAACATAAGACTTCTGCCAAACATGCAATGTGTCCCACAGACCCACATGTATAGATATGGGAGCCATGCTGAGTTGCTTCTCTAGTGAGTGTGGGTCTGACAGACCCATGACGT
The DNA here is from genome assembly GCA_030674185.1 of Monoplex corrugatus. Lineage (NCBI taxonomy): Eukaryota > Metazoa > Mollusca > Gastropoda > Littorinimorpha > Ranellidae > Monoplex > Monoplex corrugatus. Next base: position 16,652,268 of record JAPXFY010000015.1, read on the forward strand.
GGGAATACCTGAATAAATGACGAAGTACGCTGAAGTTTCGAAGGGAATGGCTCCAGATCGATAACATCAACTTTGGTCGCCCAACAAAGTCTCTATTTCCATACCGTCTTCAACGCGCGTAGGATAATTCATATTAAAAAGTGAACTTTTTATTCGTTACACGTGTCAACATATATAAAATATAAAATGTTTACAATTTTCCACATGCTTAGTTACACAAAAAAACAGCTGTTTGTTTATTTTATGATGTTGTCAAGTGATGTTGGCCAACCTAAAGCTTTTAAGTAATTAAATCTTAAAATTACCACAAAATTATGTTGGTTGATTTTAACTACAAGTAAGCACACGTAAGTTCATTACAATTTCAAAAATTCATAATTTCATTGCAGTTTTAAAACTCTATCACCAACGTTTCCAAAAGGAACAAGTCTACGGTAGCATAAGTCTGCAACACTTACTCATTTTTGACAGTGAACTCCAAATTGGTATATATGTTATGCGCAATCGACCGATTTGCGCTATCGGTCGATTGCGCTGCGCCATCGATAGATCCATGGTTTGCGCAGCAATCGGTAGATAGCGCTGCGCAATCAATTGATATGGTTGTTCGTTGGTTTGGTCACATGGTGGGGGCAGCAGTTGGATACACATAATTATTATGTTGTGTGGTCACACACACACACACACACACAGAGAGAAGTAAAAACTAAAATGATTGTACATTCACATTTAGAAATCAAGTACACGAAATGCAAGCAGCAAGTTAAGAATGTAATACATTGTTAAACCTGTAAAACACACACACTCTCTCTCTCTCTCTCTCTGGACTGTCCTCCACTGGATGCCTCTTTGCTCTTTACAAACATGAGTTGCATTTACTCCAGGTTTTCACCAACTTCCTCGACAAGTTTAGACAGGACACATGGTACCATTCATTGCACTCTTCGCACTCGACCATCAGAGTTCCGTCGTCTGGACACCGACAGTCACAGTAAACTTCTGTCTCGACCTCATGAAGAAGTTTGAGCTGGCGATAGTTGACACGGGCAGGAAATTATGAAATGGCTCCTTTGTCAATACATTTTCGAAATGAATACGTAACAGCATTTCATCAAACTGCAGTTCCGTTGGATCCTCCCCGAACAAAAGCGAAGTTGCAAATGCAATCGCGTATAGTCCACAGTCATTGGCGTTCGGCTGCCTGTCGACGTTCATTACGTTGATGATGAGTTTATCCTCTCTGCAGTGGATGTATTTTGCAATAGTCTTGGTGGTCGTTGGACTTGGTTTCTTTCTAAGTGAGTCGTAAACGCAAACTGTGTTGGTTTCTGTTTGGCCGATATTAGAAACTGTTATCCAATGGCTGTTGTCAGCGTGTATGAACTGTACGAAATCACCAGTTGGAACTTTGAATGAGCAGTTCTGCTGAAGGACAGTATCTTGCAGGCCGGACTGGGTTGGAAATTCCGTTTTCAGTAGTTCGTTTGCTGCTCTCATGTGTCGATCGGTCATCCATGCTGTTCCGTTTATGTCCTGACGCTCTTTCTTTGAGAGAAGTGGTGGCAACTTTGATCCTGTTCCATTGGGTATCTCTCTGTTTGCGCATGTGGATTTCGGATGGCAGTGTGTAGAACATTCAATCCCATTGGCCCGACATGTGCATTTACCAGTTTTGCAGCTACCCTTGCAGGAACAATGTGTTTTCAGGAATCGATTTTCTGGATGATACTTCTGAGCTGCCTCACGTAGAGTTATGCATTTCTCATTGTTCGTCTGAAGATCACCGCTGTACGCCTGAAGATCGCCTCCCGTGAATTTCGTGCTGATCACCCCGTATGCTGTACTCAGCGAATATGTCTTGACTTTGCTCCCATGGATAGAGCTTACGATGGCTGGTAGACGCGGCAAGTCTGTTGATGTTCGGTCCAACTTTGGTACAGCAACGCTGACCCGATCTCCCACAGAAAACTCTTGAACTTTAATTCTTTTCCTCTTGTTGTAGAACTCGGATATCTTGGCAGCTGACACGTATGTGTTGTCCAAAGCTCTTTTGCGAATGGCAGAGTGGCGAGTTGGAGATGGTTGCTTTTCAGGTGTTGCTGGTGGTTCAGGGTGCATTGGCGATGGTAGTGAATGGGAAGTGTCTTCTTGTGACAATGGTGATGGCTGGTTTGTAGAATCTTCTAGTGGTGGCTGTGATGATGGTTGAGTTTCTTCTAACGATGGTGATGGCTGGTTGGTGGCATCTTCTAGTGGTGGCTGTGATGATGATGATGGTTGATTGTCTGCTGAAGGTGCAGGCTTGAAAAGGCGTGGTTCTGGAATTGGCATCAATTTTCGGCGTGGGGCTGGAATCGGGTTCTTCACTGACGACGGTTGGCTGAGTTCTTGTGCTTGTTGGCCCACTGGACTGTCTGGAGGTGGTGGCTGGCTAATTTCGTCTTCTTTGTTGTTAGTTTGGTCTTCAACATCACCGACATCTTCCTCTGCAAAGCATCCTTTGGCACCAGGAAATATCCCAGTCGGCGCACTCCTCCCAAAGACAACGTGGTAAGGAGCATCTTTGATAGTCTCTTGTTTGGCAGAGTTCATGGAGAATTGTATGCGTGGCAGCCATGATGCCCAAGGATACTGCATTGCATCATCGTCTATCTTCTCCTCTTGCTTCATTGCAGCGATCTTCTTTTCTACAGTTTGATTCCCTCTTTCAACAAGCCCTTGTGACTGGGAATGGCGTGGGCGGCCGTTGACGAATGCTGTCTCTCCTCCCCATCTGCTGAACAGTGCCTGGATAAGCTGGTTCACGAATTCTCTGCCATTGTCTGAGTGGAACATTTTTGGTGGTCCGAAGTACGCCAAAACCCGCTCTTCAAGTAATCTTGCTACTTCTTCTGCCGACTTCTGCTTGAGTGGAAACAGTACATGATACTTTGAAAAGTGATCCATAAAGTGCCCGATGTAGTTGTAATCTCTGTCTGGTGAATGCCTCATGTCAATGAGATCGACTTGAACTCTCTCAAGAAAGTCTTTGTGAATTATTGGTCGAAGTGGTGGTCTTGTCACTACTGGACAGTTGCTTTAACAGCAAACTAGAACTGGAATAGGGACATCCATCGAACGTGCAGCGCAATCGATCGATGGTTGCGCGATCTACCGATTGCTGCACGAACAACGGATCCATAGATTGTGCAGCGCGATCGACCGATAGCGCAAATCAATCGATAGCGCCAGACATATAGATCTAATAGACTGAATAAGTTAAAGTGAACTCCAATTTAGTATACAAATCAAATAGACTGAATACGTCAGACTGGCAATACAAAGAGTCTACTTTTTCATCAGAATAAGACTACCTTTAAATATTTCACCCTTCACCCATTCCCCATCAAGGATGGTCTTTTGGTATGGTGTTGTAATTGTGTTTGTGCGTCACCAATCTACTGTTTATATGGGACTGCCTGTTAATTTGTCACTATTTTTTTTTTTTTTTTGCATGCAGTCTGACTAATAATTAGCGCAGCCATTCAGGATGAACGAACAGAAGAGGCAGACATCAGCTGACTGACTAGAGAGCATCCAACCCAAAGGCATTATGAAATTTAAAAAAACTATTTATAACGTCTTTGATACAACCTAATCTTGTAAAAAGTTGCACGCAACTCAGGCGACAGTCTCATTTCTAATGATGATTGTAAACATTCACAAACTCTTTGTTCAGTAGGGTATTCAGACAGACTTGACTTTCAGTAGTTTCGTTCATGGTGTTACACAGATGGTCTTATGGGAGCAAGAGTCCCTCAACTTGTAAGAGTCTCATGAATCGTTTCACAAGTTTTGTTAGAAACAACGAGGTCAATAAGATTTAGTGATTAAGATCTACTCACGGGTTCAGAATTGTAGTCTGACATGCATCACAGTTAAATCTTGTGATTTTTGCAAAATGATCTTTGTTTTTCTGTAAATTGTGTCCCTTGATACCATTTTGTAACGTGCTCTCCCAGTGAATAAAAAGCTTAGTTTCTGACTCCCTAAACGTCTGTGTTCTGTTTACATAAGTTTTCAGATACCTGTCTATGTGGAGTGAGTTGTAAGTCTATAAGGATCCCAGCAAGGTTGTTCTTTTTGATGTTTTTTTTTTTTTGACCGGACTTTCAAAGGTAGATCTTTGATCTGATAACAGACATCCTTTTCAGCCCTACGTTTCTCAGATACATCCTGTACACGGCTTGGAATTCGCCCTGTGCACTGCGGGACCTAATCCTCTGTGGTGACTGACCTCTTGACTCCTGACAATGATAGGCAATATTCAAATGAGGTGAAGATAAGCGTTCAACTGATGACCTTTTCCAACATCCAGTTCGGGTCATGTTGGAAGTCATCTGTGTGAGTATGCATGTGTGTGTGCAAAAATGTGCATGTGTGTATGTGTACGTACGTGTGTGTGTGAATGTGTGTGCATGTGCATGTGTGTATGGGTGTGCACCTGTTTGTATATATAGAGGTAGGTGTGTGTGTGTGTGTGTGTGTGTGTGTGTGTGTGTGTGTGTGTGTGTGTGTGTGTGTGTGTGTGTGTGTGTGTGTATGAGTGTGTGTGTGTGTGTGTGTGTGTGTATGTATGTGTGTGTGTGTGTGTGTGTGTGTGTGTGTGTGTGTGTGTGTGTGTGTGTGTGTGTGTGTGTGTGTGTGTGTTTATGAAAGACTTGCATTTATCAAATGATTTACATATTTTTCTTCCTTTTGTATTATTTGTGGACTTTGGTACTATTAAAGATTTCTGATTTCATGTTTCCATCTGTTGTTATTTGTGAAGAACTATTTCTACACTGCTTTAAAATATGGTACCACCCTATTTTTTATGATCTATTACTATGTAAAGTGCAATAAACATGCCTTGACGTAATCTATTTGCACTAAACAACAGAAAAAATTTCATCATTATTATTAGTTTCCTACTGTGCAGGTCTGCTTGCATAATAATCCTTCACTGATAACCTCTAATTATGGTTATTCTGCACATGACCGATATAATATACTATGAAAATCTGTTGTTTAAACAAAGTCAGCTGTTTGAAATCAAACATAATTAAATGTATACACTGGTGGACAGTCTGTTGATTTGAAGGCCTACCTGTAAGGCAAACCATAATCAGCCTTCAGTAATACCTTTAATTATGGTTCTTTGTGATAATATATTTGAAGGCCTACCTGTAAGGCAAACCATAAAGCCTTCAGTAATACCTTTAATTATGGTTCTTTGTGATAATATAGTTGTTCAAACAAAGTAACTGATTGAAACCTGTTATTGCTATTTTTGTTTAAAGCCCAGCCGACAGAATTGAACCAAATCAGACTGTTTCAAAACATACACAATATTTCAACACGGAACAAAACGAAAAGAAAATTAAGTACACATATCAATGTATTTGCGCATATAATCTAAGGAGATGCTCTGGCACTGACCACTCTATCCAAGTTATCACACAAGGGATTTAAAAATCATACCTGAATACAAATTTAAACATAACTAAGGACACTAAAACACACACAAAAACTAGCCTAAATTACTTAAAATTGCTTCCACATATCTAATTTCCTTAGAGCCAAAAATGCACTTAATACATGTACCCAATTATCAGTCCTAACAGGAAGTAGGTAAGACTTTATCGAACACATACAGGTGAATGAACCAGCATGGCAAAAAATGATAGGAAGAAATGACAGAAAGCAAAGGAACAAGGCAGAAACAAAGAGAATGACGGAAAAGAGGAAATTTCTAGCACAGAATTTCCAGAAGGTGGGGATACTATTTACACTAAAAGAGCCCCCGGCATCCCCGGGGGAGAGGGGAGGGAGGAAATGGGCGTGTTGACGCCTAATACAAATTTATACACTGGTAGGGAATCTGTTGATCTGATGACCTAACAGCATAGTAAACTATAATCAGCTGAAAAAAGGTTTTAATGATAACAGACATGTAACAACAATTGGGCTTCATTTTGTGAAAAACAGTCTGCCATAGAATTTCAATCTTTAAAAACCCATTTTCACTTACCTGCTCAAATCAGTTGTTGTGAGGAGATAATCCATGATATCACAGGTATAGTGCTGTCTCTTTGATGCTGTGCTGTGATGTGACATTTTGAGTTGGGTCTATTGAAAGCAACAAAAAAGTCAAGCGGTAAGTCAACAGAATAATGCTGACATGCTTGATGGAACATAAGAATACCGAAATCTTGATAAAATAATAATTAGCAAATCAGCTCTGTGTGTGCATGTGTGTGTATGTGACTCTGTGTGTGTGTGTGTGTGTGTGTGTGTGTGTGTGTGTGTGTGTGTGTGTGTGTGTGTGTGTGTGTGTGTGTGTGTGTGTGAAACATGGTTTGATAAAAAAAACAGACTTGAAAAAACACTTTAATAATACTACTAAAAAATACTAATGATAGCAATTATAACAATGATGATGATGATAACAACAACAAAAACAATGTCAACAACAGTAACAACAATACATAATAAATAATGATAATAATAATAAAGATAATATCAATAGTAATGACAATAATAACAACAACAACAACAACAACAGCAGCAGCAACAATAACAGTAGCAGTAATAATAGTAATAGAAGTAATAGTAATAGTAAAAATAAAGATAAATTCTTTGTGTCTCACCTGATCGAAAGCCTTGGCGTTATGAACAAAACATAATTATAAATCCTTATTCAAATTGACTGACCTCTCTATGATAGTTCTTAGGATATAGCATTAATAGTTCCTTTCCCTTCAACAAAATACATTGTTCTCCTGATAGTTCTCTTTTGATTCTGTTCCTTGTCCTCATCGTGATTATTCTTAATAGGATTTTTGTTACATGACTCATCAAGCTGATTGTACGAAGGAGTTTGCATTCTATAGCCCCTGCTTTCTTTGGAAGTGCCATGAAAATTGATTTTGATATCTCTTTGGGGATTTTTCTGGTGTCATGAATTTCATTTAGGAGGAGTTTTTTTTTTTTTCAATACCATATGATTCTACGGCCTAAATCAATCAAACAATACTATTAAGTAATATTGTCTGGTCCTGGGGCTTTTCCCAGTTTCATTTTTTTCAGTGCTGCTCTAATTTCATCTTTCATTAAGGATGGTCCTTCAACGTTCTTTCTTATAATCAATGTGTTCTTCATTTCTGTCATTGTTAAAAAGTTTTTTAAATGTACTCTCCACATCTATCTATATTTTGTCTTTTTCCATGATAAGCGTACTATCTTTCAGTTTAAGCAACCAGTTGATATGCATAAACATGATATTAATTGGGCTAAACATTAGTATTTTCAACTTATTCAAGTTTGCACAGAAAGCAAATTCATGAATGGCATTTCTCGTGAATGAAATCAATGTTCTTGACATTTGGGCAGTAGGCCTATGCCAAAGAAACTTGATGGACAAAACTGTGAGTGTTTGCATTCAAGTCTACCTTACTGTCTAAGATTATGCGTAAACATCTATATTCTGATTATTCATCCATCCATTCTAGTTTGGCACATCAATTAAACAAATGCTTCCTGTTTACTAGTACCTAAAATCTGTTTCAAATTCCTCTGAATCCTTTTCTTCTTTTGTTATTGTTTTGTTTGTTTGTTTGTTTGTTTTTGTTTGTTTCTTTTTTTCTTTCTTGTTGCGTGTGTGATTAAAGCCTTTGTTACTTTTTTCCACTAAGTGCCAAACCGCTCAAACTTCTCTGTTGCTGTTTTGTTCTTGTACTACGGTGAGGTTCCGCACCACCTGCAACTGGCTCAGTCCCTGAGTTATGATGATATAGACATTTTTAAATTCAGTGGGCTCAACGTACACATGAACCGAAAGTTCTTACTGTTGGAGTACTTTGCAGACGACAGGCTGCTTAGCAGACGACAGCCAACTTTGAAATCAGGTATGGCCGACTACAATTCCACTGACCACCTAGCTCCATGACAGACGGCAGGGACTGATTAAAATCGACCACAGTCATCGTCAGATGTGGTCTGTTCATGTACATGATAATGTAGTTGGCGAACGAAAGAGGTTGTTTTGATGCCATTATAGTGCGTTACATTAATCAAGGAAAGTTAACTCCAACAAACTTCTCTTGGACGTAGCCGGCCAAAAAAGTACACGTTCAATACTACTTCCGGTTTTTCACACGCGGGTCCTTTTATTGGATTGACAATATTTTGTTTTCTATTTTTCGTGTTGTTAAGACTAAAATAATACCTAGCAATGTCGGAACCAGACGACCTGCAAGTTAAACAGAGGGAGACGATGTACCGGCTGATGATAAGGTATGTACTGTTCACTGGGACAGTCAGCGGAGTAATCATGAGCATCATCATGATCATCATCATCATGATCATCATGGACTGGTACCGTATCACGGTATTGTAACTAATGTAAGCGCAATTTTACTGTGCATCAAGACTGTCACAGAGTGCACACACACACACACACAAACACACACATACACACACACACACACACATGCGCGCACACACACACATTTGCACATACGCGCACACACACACACACACACCACACACACATTCACTCTCTCTCTCTGAGTGAGTTTGAAAAATAATCTCTCTCTTCCATTTTTGATTCTTGGTAATAAATGGAGTAAATGCTTTTTTTTTTTTCCAGTCAGCTGTTCTATGATGGCTACAAAGAAGTAGCAGTAGCATTAGCACAGGTGGTCAAACCCTACCCAGCGTGTCCACCCAGTGATCGCCTCTTCAGTATTTTCCAGGCTGGTTCTAAACTGGAAGAAGGTATGAATTGATTGTTTTGAAAAGAAGAATGTGATAACAAAAATTTGGTGTGTGTCAGATGAAAATGAAATATTAATTAGATTGTAAGGTTGATAGCTTTACACACACACACACACACACACACACACACACACACACACACACACACACACACACACACACACACGCACACACACACGCACACACACACAAAACCAACAATAACAACAATAACAACAAAATAATATTAACAGCAACAACAATAACAGAACAACAGCAACAACAACAGGAAATGAATTAAATGAACAATACTAACCAAGATCAGGTTATGAAATTAAGAAGCGGTTACCAAATTAATTGAACAGCAGTATGCACTGCATGTGAAGGGCTCAGCTGATTTTACAGTAAGGAGACTGAAGTAGTGAAAAAGACATATTTCACTTCAATTCCTATTTTATACTAAATGTAATGTAGGCCTACTTACTATTTAGGTGATAAAGAAACTGAATGCTTGAGAGCATCGGGCTAATAAAAGAATACAGTACATGAGTAATTCTGAAAGTATGATAGAAACTAGTATATGCTTTAATGTTACACTAATGCCATGATTGATATATGCTGAATGGCAAAATAGTAAAATGAATTCTGTATTTGCTCTTCAGAGATTGATATATGATGCTGTCTCAAAAGGTGCCACTGTTATTACTATGGTTATTCAACAGTTCAATAATAAATAATTTTGAACCTTTGACACACATTTTTAATATAATTTGCCTCAGAAAGCATTTGAGAGATACATATGATAAATCCAAATTGCTGTATTATGTTTTTGTGGGTGAAAATAACGAAAATATTCATCAATGTTGTGTAAATCCATCTTCCAATTTGTGACATTGCACATAGCATTCATCATGTGTTTACTTGGTTGTCAGTAAACAGTATATGAGCGAATGTGGTGTTATTTGTGTGACTGATGGAAGATTATATCATGATTTTCCACAAGAATCATGAGTGTACAACGTTTCTTTCAACAATAATGTGATTTGAAAACCCGTATGCTCGTACGTGACATGCTTTGTCACGCTGAATTTATCAAAAATATACTCCTCAAAGGCTATGAATTGCCAATGAAACGAAGTCCATGTGTAAATTATAACTGTATTATGGATCTCTTTTCAAAATATTTCACACACACGAATCGTTTTTGAGTAGTTAACTTGTCCGGTCGATTTTCCGACACTGACCGAAGCCTTGGTCTGTTCGTCACGTACGACAATTTCGGCCTCGGAAAAACTGCACCGACTGCGTCGTCTGCTTCAATCGAGAATTATCTTCCGTGGAACCTCGCGGTACGGTCACGTGATTCTTTTCTTGCCAAGATGGAGGGAAGAAAGCGCGAAGGTGAGTTTTTTGGTTTTGGTCTTTGTTGTACGATATGTAACGTACGATCAGAAGTAACGAACAACCAAACAACATTTAAATACCTATTCCTAAGCATCTAGTGGACGTTCTTGTGCTTTTGTTTCAGCAGAACGTTATTTTGATTGATAATGTAAGCGTTGAAAATGTTGCTATGGTAACGAAGGTTGAACGAACGACTTTCGTTTTATCAACAGACCAAGTTTCCGGCTTGGTCTGTGTCACGAACAACCTAAAATATTTCACAGGACAATCATTACTGACAACCATAGGTCAGATTATCGATGTATTGCACTTGCCTGACGAACATTTTAACAATTATAACGAAGTTTCCATGATCTCTTTATTCATAATTTTGCTTCAGCAATTTGCATGGTTGGTCGTGACTAATCTTTCGGAAGACCAAGTGTCTAGGTTTGTACTCACTTGGTCTTATGTCACTAACGACTGTGAAGTAATGCAATTTTAGTTTTGTTACTTGCTTTGCATCCCAGGTGTTTCTATTACAAAGTGCTCTATTATGATATTGTAATGAATAATACTGACATACATGAGACCTATTATTTTCTGATATGCCCTAAATGATTGGTCGTATGTGACATTCACAACACAGACCAAGTGGTTCTATGGGCTCCGCAGTGGGGTACTGCGGATTGAGAAATTAGGGTCCCCTCCTGTTTTGGAACCACAGGAGCTATCTAGTTTGCTGTGTTAGGTAGTTAGGAGTTCCTCTTTCCTGTCATGCTCTCGTATTTCTGCCTTCAAGCCCATTCACCTGTATTTTTTCCAAACTCTCTCCCTAACTCCCCGAAGACAGAGTATGGCTGCCTTTATGGCTGGATAAAAAAGGGCCATGCACGCAAACATCCACTCCCTCTATGAGGTATTAGGTTGTGTCAATTTACATGCTTAGATAGGGAGTGCCCGCAGGAGTTTTAGCCTGTGAACGCAGAAGGTTCTATGGGGCCTTTAGAGTAACCCTTTCCCACCCCTTTCTCAAAAATGTATGTGACAGTTTTTAAGTAATTTGTCTTGTGCTGTTCCTGTATAGGCCTATTCAGATTTCATATTTTAAAGAAAATTACTATCTCTTTCTGTCAGGTTTACGTGTACGCATTGGCCCCAAGACCACTGCCCCACCAACTCCACGAGTCATCACTGGTGCTGATGGCAATTGCCTGCCAAGGTGCTTGAGTCTGTTTATGGGCAAGATACACATCACATTGAGTGCGATGCAGGATTGTCAGCGAACTTACAAAGAGCCTAGAAAGATACATCCAGGGTGAGGGAATGGGAGGGGTATGGATGGTCAGACACCTTGCCATCCTTGCAGAGGGGTCAGGGCTTACCCCGGAATCATCCATTGACGACGACATGGTAAGGACATCTCTTATCAGAGAAATAATGTATGTGCGGCACCGAAGCATCAACATGGGGTTATGGCAACTTGCTGCAGCAGCCAATGTTCTTGGTGTTGCCATTTGTTCGGTGTACCCACAGAAGGGATGGGCTCATTACCAGTCACTTCACAACCGTATACTGAAGCCAAGATTCGGCAGTGACATACCTGTCTACATCATGTGGACAACAACCAGGGATGATGTTGAGGACAGACACTGGACGGCAAATCATTTTGTACCACTCATGCCAATCAACAGTGTGAATGATGCTGTCACTGTCAGTGGGGACTTCACTGTTTATAACAGGTTCACACTTGAAGATGTCGCTGTTGGTGACCAGTTCCTCATAACTTGGCGAGAAGAAGACTATGTATACGAAATAACAATGATTCATCCAGAGGGCACAATCAGAATCAGCTGTATGGAGATGGAAAAAGGTCTCTTCTTTTGGCCATGCGAACAAGATACATCTGACGAAAGCACCAATGTGCTCAAAGAAAGAGTTCACATAGAGCTTGTGGCCAGCAAGAGTTCACAACGGAAACAGTTTTTCAAGCTGGTTTGAATTTTGCCTCAAGGGTTTTTTGTCTGTTATTATGCTGAAATTGGTCAGCTTGTTAGGAGTTGAGGGAATCTCTACAGGGAGTTGGACTTCCTCGCTGTCTATCACTGCATGTTTAGTGGGACATTTATGCACATCATTTATTTGTCAATCAACTACAGTTGTTTTTATTAACTAAACTTCTGCCCTTGGCCTTCTTGTCATTTTTTGTCTCTGCTCCGATACAACAGTATCTTGTACATAAGAATGGCTTCTTGTACTAGAGCAGTAAAATCGTGTTTTTCTTTTTTTGATGTGTAACTGCTGCCCATACTTGTCCGTTGTATATGACAGCAGACAAAACATGATTTTGACTTATTAAAAAAAAAGCTTCAACTGACTTAAAAATTGCTGATTTGTATTGATTCTTTTAACTGGGTTGCAATAACAATAAAGTTATATATGATACTGCATTGAGTACGTGCACTGGTGACAATGTCCAATAAGTCTTCTGGGACAACTGAAAGCTGCTCATTCCACTTTCCGGATATGCTGGCTTTTTTTTATTCATTTTTTCCCTCCTTATGCTGAACTATGATGTTCTTTGCTAATTACTCAACTGTTAGTGTTATTTTACATCACTGTAATCATGTATTCAACATTAGCAGTCATCTGGATAATTCGTGTCAATGTTTTAATTACTGTACTTTTTGTCTCCGCTATGAATGTCACATACAACATGTGAATGTGCTTACATAACATTTTCATCTAAGAATATGGAGTTTGTTGGTGTTGAATACAAATGCCATTGATAAAAGTCAGTGTATTTTATGTCTTTAACTGATTATGCTGATTTTTGTTTTTAATTTGTGCAATAGTTTCTCAATTTTGTTGCATTACAGCTGATGAAGCTTGTTATAATTTTCATAATCTATGTTAAAAATGAACAAAATTAACTTAAATCATATATTCTGTTGGTAGTGAAGTTTTCTGTTCAGCTAGTTAATGGTACAGACAATATATCATGTGGTGTTGTGAACTTAAAACATTTTATTGAATTCACTTTGTCTTCAGACACCGTCACATACGACTGACTTTGTCTTCAGACACCGTCACATACGACTGAAAAATCTGATCTGAGAAATAGTTGAAGGCTTTTGATGTTGATTGTCATGACCATTTGCTCATTATGTTTGTTTCAGTTTGACCCAGTTGTTTGCAAATGATTTTGGTCACCCACACTGCCTTTAAATAGTTTGTGTGCTTGGTCTCTGGTATAAATGTCACATACGACATGAACCTCTCCTGCTTTGTAACTTGAAACTTAAAAATATGAGATCTGAATGTGTTCAATACAATAATGATAATGACTCTAATAAATCTATGTTGAACTTAGAGTACATGTGTTGCTTGTGTCTTCTTTATGTAAACTGCTTCTCCTTTCTCTGTGTCGTATGTGACGGCAGACAAAGTTTTTTTTTAATTTCAGAAAATCCATGGTTGAATTAATTATATGCAAATATCTGATTTTGCAGACATTTTGATTAATTTCTTTGGTAATGTGCAGGTTTCTACTTCTTCTGCTTTTATGTGATGTTTTCAGCGCTCACACTTTGTCTGCTGTCACATACGACAATGTACACTGCTGCACAAAAGGTCATGCAAAAATGCAACTTCTAATCATCCGACTATCTTTTCACTTACTGTCCTCAATTCTCCAGAGCTCAAGCAATCAAATGACTCTAAGATTGTTCATTTTAGATAAAGTTGTATTTTTAGGTGTGATGTCACATTTTGTATGTCACCTTTTGAGATGGCATCATATGCTGAATGGCAAAATAGTAAAATGAATTCTGTATTTGCTCTTCAGAAAAGAGCCAGGAAAAGGACATTCCAAAAGTCAACAACTATGTACCACTTGGCTCAGGCATTGACCTTGAATTTGAAACAGAAGGTAATTTTTGATGGTGGTTTTGTCGTTGATGGTTTGATTGATGTTTTGCTTTCTAGCTGTTAATGACGTATGTATGTACGAGTATGTGTTGTTTGGTGTGTGTGTATGCACGCGTGTCTCTGAGTGTGTGTGTGTGTGTGTGTGTGTGTGTGTGTGTGTGTGTGTGTGTGTGTGTGTGTGTGTGTGTGTGTGTGTGTGTGTGTGTGTAAGAAGAGGTTGATGAATCTTAAAATTTCCTTCAGCAGTGTTTCCATAAGCTACTGGAGAGTGACATTACTTACAGGATCTCTAACTTGCATGTTGGTATTCAGCAGGTTTCTAACATATGTTGACCAAGGAGATCGGAAAAATCTCTTCCTTTACCCACCCGGAGATACCTTGGCAGCATTGAACCCAGATCTTCTGATCAGAAGTCCAACATTTTACCCACTTGACTGTCATGCCCGTCTCCTTGTAATTGATTTTGAGATTGTAGCAGATCCAGAATATGGGGGTACATGCAGAGCGTGGATGAGGTGGGTGGGGGGTAGTTTGTTTTGTTTCAAAAAAGTTGTTCTTGGGCTAATTGAAAGGTCTTGACTTGTTGAGTATAAATCTTTACTTTATCAATATATCTGTATAAATAAATAAACTGTAAGACTAAGAGACAGCATCAGTTTGTTTATTTATGGTATAGCTGCTTTGCATACACACGTGTAATGGAAGAAAAAATTATTTCTGAACTGAATACTGATTCTGTCAAGTTGTGATTTTTAGGCAGATTATCCCTTTGTATTGTTGAGTTTACTTGCTGTGAAGTGTGAAATTTGGCAGATTTTTCAGGAGCCCAAAATGATAGATTTATATTCAAAAGAAAAAAAAAAGTCTGATTTGAACAATTTTCATTTTTCCTGAAAGGTAACATTAAAAAAAAAAAGTGTTCATTTGTAATATGTTTATTCTGTGCTGGTTTCAGTACTATTTTTAGAGACCTTTTCCCATCCATAAAATCTATGAGCTGCTGCTGCTGTGTGTTATTTTAAATAAGTGAAATTATTTTCTGGAAACATTGACATTCTGCCTCAAACTTCACCCATAGATAATACATTACCAAATCCTTGCAGACAGATTTTCTATACATACACACAGACATACACCCATATCCATACATGTGCATGTGTACACCCACCCCCAGCCCCCACATCTCTCTTAGTCTTACACACACATTTCATATGCCATGGCTCATTCTCAATTAGTGTCCCTGTATTTTGAAAGAAGAAGACAGTCATAGTTTAAACATCTATTACTACATATCAATGCACTGTAACCTTGGTTGAAGACTGTTTGGCTCTCTAAAGTCTCAGTCCAGTTTCATATGAGGAGAAATATTTCATTCCCTATTTTCCCTCGAAATCATTTATCCCATTTATTCATTTTTCGTTATTCACCTGTATTTTTATTTATTTCTTTGTTGAGCAGTGCAAACCATATCAGCAGAAGCAGGATTGTATGAAACATGCTATGTCACTTCACATAAGTCACCTTGTCGTGCCGCCAGATTTCATCCAACAGGACAACTCATCGCCACTGGCTCTGAAGATTGTTCCATCAAGGTAAGTTTTATGTGTTTATCTGTGGATGTTTGAGGCCTCTGTACAGAGATAGGACATCTACTTTCCTATTTTCCTTCTGGGGTCTGTGTGGAGGCAACATTTTCACCCCCCCAAAAAAACGTACAGTTGGCCTCCAGTCTACCTAGCTGTGTTTGGTACGGTACCTAACTCTTTTCAGGATTGGGAAAGATAGGAGAGAATAAAGGCACTGCACTCATAAAATTGACCCTGAGAAAAGACTGCACTCATAAAATTGACCCTGAGAAAAGTCAGTCTCAGTGGCAAAACTGGCAGGTATTTTACCTGCCATAGCAAGTAAAACAATATTTGGAGATTGAAAATAAAACTTCACTCACTAGTGGCGAGTACACAGTACCAGTTTGAATCTGGCCACGTACCGTGATTAAGCTTAGGCTGTTTTGTGAGATTTCTGATCCAGTCACCCAGCTTTGCTGATTATTGGTAAACAGCGACCCTGCACTTGCTATTGTAAAACCACATGTGTCTCTGACATGAAGTGCTCAAAAGCTACAGCCTTGGGTCAGTGCTGTCCTTGTTTTTCCCCCTTACTAATCAATGTCTATCCAAAACAAATGTGACCCACCATGTTCAAACAAAGTGGAAGCAGAAAAACACAAAAATAGAATCAAAACACGTTTAATATAGCAAAATGAGACAGGCGCAAATTTTCGGCCAACTGGATTTTGTCAGGCGTAAACGTAAAACAACAAATAATAAATGAACAACAAACGTATAAAGTGGTGGAAAAACAACCAGACTTACCTGTTGTCTAGATGAGAAAGATTCAGTGACTAATGTTAGTAAAAATCTCATATCAGCACTTTTCTGTTATGTGGCTGGCTTGTTTTTGGCTGGTCATTATTTCAATTTGGCTGGCAAAAATTTTAGAACACCAGCCAAAGACTAGTATGCAATACTATCAATTTTCAGGGATGAACCACATGATATATAATGTTAAAAAAGCATAAAAATGAATTTTAGTGATTTTATATGCGCGCACACACACGCACGCACACGCACACACACACACACATGCTCAAGAATGATTTTGCCAGAGGTAATTCTTTAAATGCCAGGATTTCTTTTATGCACTGCGGAATATATATTGTCCACAAGACTACAGTTTACAATTTCATCCAAAGGATGATACATGACATGAGCTGTTATCTATAAAGCGTATTTGTAAGGGAGGAAGGTAGGATTGGGGGAATGTGAAAATTGAATCCAGGAATTTCTTGCTTCCCAAACTGTCATTTTGACCTGGGGTTACCATTCTGTTCTGTTGTCTAACTGTTAGTAGATATTTTGTATTGAAAAGTTTAACACTTTCATGCAGTTGTAAGATGCTCAGAACTAAATTGCACAAAACCCTTTGGTTAAGTGACGTCTTGAAACGAGAGACG
The DNA here is from genome assembly GCA_030674185.1 of Monoplex corrugatus. NCBI lineage: Eukaryota > Metazoa > Mollusca > Gastropoda > Littorinimorpha > Ranellidae > Monoplex > Monoplex corrugatus. The sequence continues at coordinate 16,669,376 of JAPXFY010000015.1, forward strand.
AGAGCAAAAGAACAATGAAAAATGGAATTGACGTCAGCAGAATGATTTGAACATTGAAATGGACAGTAAACAGCCCTGTTTTTAAACTGTTGGTATTGAACTTAAGATATAATACATAAATATTAAGATTTTGAGTCTGTGGTTCGTCAGCTAGAATGCACAGTACTGGTCGAGGTAACTGGAATGTGCTGTACTGATTGACTCTAAATAGTGGAGTCATTTTATGAATATTTTTTACTTTCTTATGATGAACTTGTTACTAACTGGGTTGTGTTCTAGATACAGTGAGCTTTACAACTTGGTGAGGTCTTGACTTTTGTTTGTTTGTTTGCTTAGATCCTGGATGTGGATCGTATGCTGGCCAAGAGTGCCACCCCAGTGGAGGTGCTGGCCATGGAGACTCATCAGCAGCAGATGGAGAACCACCCTGTTATCCGCACACTCTATGACCATCAAGATGTAAAGTTTTTTCTTCATTTCTTTCCTTTCCTAGCTTCTGTATTCTAGTTTGGAAGCACATGTTTGACTCTCATTCAGAGAAAAAAATGTGTGTGTTTAGCGTGCAGTGCCTCCAGCTCTGAATGGGTATCTGATCCTGATCATGGTTGAGGAAGATAAAGCAATGAGATAGAGAGATGGTCATGCCTTTGTAATGCTGGCCCTGAGAAAGTTGAAGATCTCCATCATCTCATGCCCCTACATACAACCTGAAAACAGCTGTAGTATCTACCTGCCTCCTGTCTTAATCATCATAACCAGTGTGGTTGGGAGTGGGGGGAAGGGAATTGTTGGGATGCAGCAGACAGGATCATCCATCTTTGTCTCTGAGGCATGACAGCAAGCAGGCATACTTGCGTTATTCCAGCCTTTGATGATTGTCATCCAGTTCTTCTGTCATTCTTGGTGATGGCCTTCTTCCAAGGTGTCTTGAAGAATGATATTGAATAGCAAGGATTTTGGTTGCGTGATAGTGAGATTTTAGTAATGGGTCTAGGTTTTATTATTGTTGGGATTTCTTAGTGTTGAGTAAAAGAGTGAAATCTGTGTGTGTCCATGGTGTGTGTATGTGTTATGTGTGTGTATGGTTGATCTGTGTGCGTGCTCATTTGTTTTTCTTTTCTTTTTGAATTTTTTTTATCGTTGATTACTGTCAGATCAAAATGGTGCATATGTGTGTGTGTGTGTGCGTGCGTGCGTGCGTGCATGCTTGCGCGCGTGTGTGTTTGTGTGTGTGTATGTGTGTTAGGATTTCCAGGCTTTTAATGGGTAAACCTTTGTATAGTTTAGGTCATACTTTATTCTTGCTCCAATAACCACGCATAACAAAATCCGTAGCTCACATCTACATTATCTCCCCACCCACCCACCCCCCAACATCATAGTTTTTGCAGAAATTTTACGTAATAGGAAAAGGAAGTATATCACTGACTTGGATATGTGTACTGTTATAGTCATCTTTTTCTCGTGTGTTCATCATCTTTGTGTTTACAATTACCGCAATGCTTCTTTGCAAAATATTTGCACTGTGTATACTTACAGGAGGTGACCTGCCTGGACTTCCACCCCTTTGGTCAGGTCCTGGCCTCAGGTAGCAAAGACTTCAGCATTCGCTTCTTTGAGTACTCTAAGCCCTCTGTCAAGAAAGCATACAAGAGTATTCAGGTATGAAACTGTGTGTTACCTCACATCGTCTTGATTGAAACAAAAAAACAGGGATTCATCGTGTTTGACTAGTTTCATAAATGATATGCTGCAGCCAGACGGTCTAGAGTTGATTTGTATTCATGACTGCTTGACTCGACACAAAACTATAATCACTCAAGGAGGGTTTTATTTGTTGCTGGGTAATAAAAATGAGATTATACTTTCTTGTTTCTTAATTAAAATTTTTTTTTATTATAACATTATTTCTTAGTGTCTTTAGATATGTGATTGCAACTGTTCATATGTTCTGGAATGCAGTATTTAAAGTTTGACAAAATCTGGAACTGGAATATCTGGTTTTTCGTTGATGAAGGTAGGACAAATGAAAACTGTAATTGTAAAGAATTTGTATGTGTAAGCTTTTATATTTTGACTCCTATGAAAGATGTTGGGGGACAGTGATGCACTATCGGTCGGCACTGATGAAAGCATGATTTCTAGTATCAAGGTCATCTTGTACAATCTCATAATTGCAATAAATACATGTCAGCCAATCTAAAGGCAGGCTGTCCAAATCCTCAAACAAACAACACACAGAGAACCATCAGCCGAAAAAAAATTATGTACTGATATTTCAGGAAGCAGCCCCATTACGATGTTTGTCCTATCATCCCAGTGGAGACTTCCTTCTGGTTGGCACTTTGCATCCTACATGTAGGTATTTTTGTGTGTGCGTGTGCTTGGTTCTGTTTGTGTGTGTGTGTGTGTGTGTGTGTGTGTGTGTGTGTGTGTGTGTGTGTGTGTGTGTGTGTGTGTGTGTGTGTGTGTGTGTGTGTGTGTGTGCGCGCGCGCATGCGTGTGCGTAATATTACATGTGTGAAAGTGTGCGTATTGTAATTGTGAAGATTTATGTAGCACAATGTTCTGGGAAGCAAGCTCATAAGCACTTTGCATTTGCCAGAAAACATACATGAAGCATAAGTCAACAATAAATCAGTGAAATAAATATAACATGACAGAACAAAAAATAAAAACAGTATTGTCCATGTATGATACAAGAGCACTCTTCCATGTGAATACTCCGTGTACACTAGTGTGCACAGATTCACAGGCATGTACATAAACAGACAAGTACTTACGCGGGGACTCATGCTGACCGATGCACATACACTGATGCAGGCTTGCAAACAAAACGAGAAAATGTGCGCCAATAAGATTATTTCTATCATAGGAGTACAATATGGACAGTAGGTGGCAGAGGAGAAAGAGGTGAAACCAATGCCAGTATTAGTATGAAAATGAATGAACATGTAAGAAATGAATATGTAGTAATGATGAAAATGTGATTGACGAATTATCTTTTATTGATTTGTTTTTTCCTTCATTTTGAAAAATATTTTTTCATTGATTTATTTTGCATGTACTTGGTATAGTTTTAAGTTTATTTGTTTGCCTGCTGTTCATTAGATGGTGTATGTAGTTTTGTTGGTCTGACATTGTTAATTTGATGCATGCGTACCAACCACCTGCGGTCAGCATTTTAGCTATGCGTATTTTAACATATTGACCATACGGTCAGCACTTTCATGGAACAATAAATGGTCGTTAGGGAAACGGTTGTTGCATGACTGAAAAGCTCTGGCACTGGTCAGAAAGTGTGTTACTTCCTGTGTTATGAATGCATGATTTCTATGTTTATTCACTGCTGAATTTCAAGAGTTATCTGCAAGTGGGTGTGACATGGGCTTCAAAGAGAAAATAAAGCGCTCGACTCCCAGCAAATGCAAGTTTTGATACTTGCAGATAAAGATTGGTACTGAGGATTTTTCTTAGTATCAGCTAACAGGAGAACTGACTGAATCATTGAATGAATATTCATTTATTTTCAGTGTCAAGTGTCATAACTGCAAAACATTGTGCCTGTATTGTGGATTTCTTTCTTTCTTGGATCCTTTTGTTTCCCAAATTCAAGCATGCTATGTGTATCTTGCATGTTAGTAACAGTTCATATTAACTTTTTTTTAAGAGAATGTTTACAACTTTCCTGAAAGCACATAGTTCAGCATTTTGTGTCAGATAGTTTGTTCTGAGCAAAGTGTAAACGACAACAACAACAGCAAAAAAACCCCAAAAAGTAAATGAAAAATAAACCCAAAAAGAGGCTGTCACACAGCACACATCTGAACGGGGAAATGATAGTCAAAATGTTGTTTGCATTGAATTAATAGATATGATATGATAATCATTTGATTGGTGTGGGTGCTTTCTTTCATCTGTACAGTGTGTTCTTCCAACAGGTTGAGATGTTTAATGGTTTTCATTTGTTAGTCCCCTGTCAGTGTGTCTAGTTTTGCTGTGAAAAAGTACTGTACAGTAAATAGTAATGATGTGTGGGTGCTTTTCTGTTTTGCAGTACGTCTGTATGACTCCAACACATTGCAGTGTTTTGTGGCCAACAATCCACAGGACCAGCACAAGGGACCTATTACTGGGGTAAGAGGTCTAGAGAAACTTTCCTAAAAGAACTATTGATTTTTCAACGCTGAAAGTGGTTCAGTACAATAAAAATAATATGTAACCTAAGCAAAGTTGACATTTGTGAACCACTAGAAAAAGAGATTGGTACATATGATTTGGCTGTTTGGGGACTCGGTTTTTGAAATTATAGTTTGTTAGCTTTCATTTGATACAGGATTTACAGCTGTAGTTTTGCCAACCTTTTTTTTTAAAACTAATTTACAGTCATAGGAACTGTTTAGGTAGCCACTTAGAGAAAAAAACTTCAGTGTTGGGAGGTCAGAAATGAATAAATATCCTTTGCAACAGACTTCAGAATCTATTTTGAAAGCTGAAAAATGGCATTCATGCTCTGATTTCATATTATGGTCCGTTGTTGTTCTTGATGGGCTAATTTTAGACTGCGTTAATACCCTTATATTGCATTAATATATAGACCTGGTAACCTCCCTTCCCCCCGCCTCCCTCTTTTGCAAATAAGTGGAGTGCAACGAGCATGCTTTGACATGGATTGTTTGATTTATACTAATGGAATTATTGTCATTCATTATCATCATCATCATCATCATCGTTATCATCACTCACTTGAATTGTTGGAATTTTTTTTTTCCCTTTTTAATTTCATTCAGACACGGAGACGTCAGCTTAAAAGACATAAAATTTTCTTAAGCATTCCATTATTTATGAGACGGATACATATTTAAACACAACAATCATTGATTTCAAAAAGGTGTTTGGGAAGTTGTGGGGCTTTGGAGAATGAGGGATACTGCAGATCATCCTTTGATTCCTTTAACCCGTTCAGTGTCGGCTCTCTGTGTCATCCTCTTTGCCAGCGACCAAATATTCTGACGGTCTATTTTTAGCATTTTTCATGGGGAATTATGGCAAGCAGAAGTGACGCAGACCACAGATACACAATCTACAATCCTTCCCCGATAATGACATACTACGCAGTTTCTGTGACGTTCCTCCCAAAGTTTGCAAACAAAGCAATTAGTAGGGGACCCTGTTTACGTAAACACTCCGACAGCGAAAATGGCCGACAGCGCCGAGCCGAGCACTTCAAGTAGACGACGCGCTTCCATTCCACTTTCCCTTGCCGTTTAACTTGTGCTCCAAAATGATTCTGACATCGAATCAGTTGATTCTTGGATGATTTTAGCGCGGACAGTGATGTTCATGGCGATGATGTGGCCAGAACAAGTGCACCGCGTGCCTTGACCGACTTCGACAGTGATACGTCAGTCAGTCACAACTCGACTGTTGATCCTGCTTTCACGGCGGAGACAGAGGTGAGTGGTGCTGAGACTGAAAGCGATATTGATGGGGAGGGTGGGGTGGGGGTGGGGTGCCAGTACTAAGCAGGAAAAGGCCTAGAGTTTCGAGAAGCAGGGGTGCAGGACGAAGAAGAGGGACAGCAGGAAGGGGGGTGGGGCAGGGGAGGGGGCGGGTCCGGGGTGCGAGAAGAGGACGGACAGTGACTGGAACTGCACGTTTCGACGGTCAGTTCGTCGATGGGACAAACACAAGACCTGTGTCGTTTGAGTTTACAGGGGATGCGGGCATCAAAGTATCAACTGAGGGCTTTGGAGCTGTAGATTATTTCAAGTTGTTTCTCACACAAGATCTCCTTAAGAGACTTGTGACTGAGACCAAGAGTTACGCGCAGCAGATGATCACGGCTGCCAGTCAGAAGGAGGGGGGAATTTCTAAACATAGCTCACTGAGACAGTGGACAGATTGTTACCAACTCTGGTGTGTGTGTGTGTGTGTGTGTGTGTGTGTGTGTGTGTGTGTGTGTGTGTGTGAGATTGTGATAGATAGTGGTGATGTGGGGGTGGGGTGGTGGTGGGTGGTGGTGTGTGTGTGTGATGTGTTTGTGTTACTTATTTTGCTTGTTCATCCTGCTTATGGTGCAGTTATATATTTTGTCACATGTTACTTATTGCTGTGTATGTTTGTGTGTATGATTTCAGATACCTCTTCAGGCAGAACACCAGCTGATGTGGTACCATCAAAGCCAACAGACTGGTGAAGGAGATGACTGACCTTGAGGTCACCAAAAAAGGGGACATGAAGGTGCTTCTCCTTGTTTCATGGAGTACCACACAAACTCAAATACTGGCTTGACGATTAGTTTGTGGAGACACTGACAGTAGTTGAGTGGGGGACATCCATAATCTATAAATAGGGGTTTTTTTGTGCCTTTTTTTATTTCTTCATTTCTTCAGTGATGGGAACTCTTCTCTTTGATTTGGTGTGCCTTCAAAATAACATGGATTTAGGACTGCTTTTTGTTTCACTTTGGAATGTATCATGCCACTTAGTGCAAAATTTCTGCAAATTTGGTGAGTACAAATAAAATATTTCACCAAAAATTCAAATGTTCATTTTTTGTCTTTCTGTGAGTGTCATTTTGAAGAGGAATCATTTTGCCACAAACTTTATTCAACATGTTATTGTCTATTTTGTCTCCTTTAGCTTCAGGAATTTTTTATGAATTATTACCCTAATTCGCAAAATGCGCCCTGGCAATGGCGATGCACACTTTAATTACATCATCTGGCATTGTAAGGGTTAAGTTTGTTCATTTATGTTTGTGATATTTTGATTATTGCCCTTGAGCTTTTATTTTTATGAGAAAAATGTTATTTTAATTGAGCACTAACTATTCCTGTTTGATATACCCTTGCCTGAACAGGTAGACTGGAGTAAAACTCCAAAAGCAGCCTGGACATGCATTATGTATTTTATTTATATGAGCACATTGTTGTAGTTATCTTATTTTACCCATTATATTTTACCCAAATAGCCCCCACCCCCTGCTTGATATACCCTGTACCTGTGCAGGTGGACTGGAGCCCCAACGGCAACATGTACACATCTTGCTCCAAGGACGGAGACATCAAGATATGGGATGGCATCAGTAGCAAATGCATCACAACCTTCAGATTGGCTCATCAGGGTCAGCAGGTCTGCTCTGTCTTCTTCTCCAGAAATTCCAAGGTATGTGCAATACTTCATCTGTTTGCCTGTTTGTTCTGATGTCCCTCCCTTCCTCATAGGTTATATTGTTTTTTCATTAATTTTGTCATCTTTTTTATACAGTGTAAAAACTAATTGTTTTATATGAATTGTAAAATTTCTTGTTTTTTTTTTAAATCTGGAATATTGTTTAGTCATTTTGAGCTGTTCCATCATCATTAGATAAAAAAAAAATTTTTTTTTGCAGAGTAGATCAGCATTAGATGATAGTTCTAATTGTCAGTGATTTCTGATTATTATTTTATGATGTACCTCAGTGATAGAAATTTGTCTTGTTATTATTTTCAGAAATATATTTGACATGCCAGTAGACAGGAAGATATACAATAATTCAAAAGTACACAGCGCACAGTTGCAAACAAACGTACATATGTGTACTCTTTTTTTTCTCTCTCATCCCCATATATATATCCCCCCACACACATATATGCATACACAGTCATGCATACTCCCTCCCCCAACACACACACACACACTCAGTAACTTGAATCAGATCTGTATTATCGTGTTTTTTTTCATAACAATGATGATACATTTCTTCAGTTTATTCAAAATTTTAATTATGTGTCTGTCACTTTCTTGTACAAACATATTTTTCTGTTCCCATAGTACATCCTGTCCTGTGGAAAAGACTCCTTGGTCAAGCTGTGGGAACTGTCCACCAATCGCTGTCTGATCGTGTACACGGGAGCAGGCGCCACAGGCAAGATGGAACAACGCACACAGGCTGTCTTCAACCACACAGAAGATTATGGTCAGTAGCAGTCATGAACAATTGTGTACATAAGGGAATGGCAGGTCGTCTTTTGGGTGAGATAATCTGTGCAGAACTTGGAATTTGTTCAAGAGGGATTCATCGCGCTCAACTTGCACTTGGACAATTCCATGTGTGCTCCCCCTAAATCTACCAGCATTTCTCTGGCGTACTCCCTGAGCCTGCACAAAACCTATGTGCTGACAAGGTTGTGAAATGGGGAGAGGAGGAGGGAGCTATGAAACACTAAGCTGACACCACCAAAGTGATGGAAACATAGAGATGGGCAGGAGATAGGCCAGTTTTTAATGTTGCAGGCTGGGATTGAACTTGAAATACAAGATCTTGAGTCCATGGCTCTATCAAAAGAACCAACCAGCCTATCTGCGCGCAGTATACGCTTAATGCATATAAAAGAACCCACAGTGACAAAGGAGTTGTGCTTGGCACATTGCTGTAGAAAAATCAACTTTTAACCATGAACAGGTAGTATTGGATTACATGGTTACCGATTGCAGACCAGTGGCCTGACCTGACTGTTGTGATGAGAAATACCTACAGCATTATGGAAAGTGTTTAGAGGGTGTAGCAGTAATGCTTGTTACTGTAATAATATGTTAATTTTGTTACTGTTCATGAACTGTATAATGGTATATAATCTGTCATCGTTTTCCTGAACGTGGATGCACATTTTTTTGAGTGCTGTGTTACAGTGTTTCAGCAAATTAAACTTTCTAGGTGGTTCTTTAAAGGACAGTTTGCAGCATAAAATGACTTTTGAGTGTAAGTGATGATTTTGGTGTGCAGTCTCAACAAATTCACCATACTCGATGTTGAATTTTATTGGGTTTTTTTCTAAGAGTTGTGTACTCGATGTTGAATTTTATTGTTTTTTTTTTCTAAGAGTTGCATGAAGAACCTTGTGGTATGATAAATGCAGCAACAAAAGTTTATTTATCTAATAAAAATGGTCTTGCCATTGTTGTGTAATTCAGTACTGTTTCCTGACGAAAAGACCACCAGTCTTTGTTGCTGGGATTCCAGGAATGCAGAACGACAAAACTTGTTGGCTTTGGGTGAGTTTTTCATGGATTTGTGTGTGTGTATGTGTGTGAGTGTGTGTGAGTCAAGGCACTCTTGTTTATATGATTCAAGGAGTGAGCTTGTCAAATGCAAGTAGTCAGTGTGGTGTAGCATGGCCTTGTCCAGCTATCTTCCAAAATTGAGCATGCTTTGAGCTTATTGGGAGGACTGGGACCACACAATAGAATCTCAAGCATTTCGCAGATAGGTCATTGAGGTTATTGCTCAGATTTACTGACCGGTATTGCTGTTGCCTGTTTCTCTCAGAGCTGGTTGTCACCAGGATATGAAGCATAGAATACAGCATGTCATACAGGGTTAATCCCGGATGATACACTCTAGCATCACGACCATTATCACCATTGTGAAATCAGCAGTTATCATAGCAGTGTGAAAACTGTGTGAGATCATGTGGCCGTTCATGTCCTGATTTTGTAGTGATCAGTTTTGGTTTTCTCTATCACCTCCAATTGGATGAAATGGTCAACACCAGGGGCAAGTCATTAGATTATATGCATGAATACTTTGATATGTGTCCTTAGTTTTCTTTTTTCTTTTTTGAACCTGTTGAAGTATTTATGTTCTGAAATGGTTAATAGCCCTGATATGGCTCTACGCAATTGGTTGGGCTTTAAACAACAATAACAATAACACCCAAAGATCTGACATAACTTGAAGTTGGGGCTTTTTGTGTCAGTGGTTTATGGGGGCTGTCAAAGGCAGGCTGTGTTGGTAGTCTCCATATCACGGAGTGGTGGATGTCCTCTTATTTGGTTTGATTCCATAACAGAGCATTTATTGTTGTTGATGGGAGCTTTGTAGGGAGTGTCCGTAGTAAATTGAGTCAGAACAGGCACTGTTCCTTAGTAAATGGAGTCAGAACAGGCATTGTTGAACTCCATCAAAGTGATCCAGCAGCTCTTAGTTTCTTCTGATGGGTAACCCCGTAGTTGCTTGACATCATTGGATCCTATAGGTTTCCTGGCTCTGGGATTTTGACTGAGTGAACTTGGGGTTAAATGTGGTTCTGGTGTCAGAATGAGTATTGTGGGATTGCCACCACTGAAGCACCACAAAAGATCCTGCAGAAGAAAAAAAAATTAGATGTATGATGACAAGATTTAAAGCTGTTGTGTTTACTGTTATTTTTTGGTTTTGTTTTTTGTTTTTTTTTCCATCAGAGGAAGACTATGTCTCTTTGACTCACTTCACCTCACTTCTCTCCCTCACCAAGATCGGTGGTAGAAGCCAGGCTTGACGTCACAAGTCTTCTCCAGGTCATACAATTTAGACATATGTGGGTGACCTTCTGGCTCCCCAGACCACAGACTTTAAGTTAACAATGTTGTTGAAATAAGAGGTGTGCAGTCGTCCCTTTCTTCTCCTCACCCCAACTTTCCCCTGCAGGACCGTTTAGTTCAAATCTGTTTTGGTATTTCTGATCACATGGCCTACATATTTCGCTGAAACCACTGATTATATTTCTGTCAAAAACCAGGTGAGATGAGATCTCTCTGACTGTGTGAGTGTATTCATATGATTACTGGAAGGCATGTTTCACCAAATTCAGTATGTGGTTTCTAAGAAGAATGTTGAGAGTTTCATGGACAGCAAAGAAAACAAACGAGACAGTCTTGATGGAGGCAGATACAAGAAGATCATTTATAAGGAAGACTAGGAAAAGGCAGGCAGCATTTATAGATCATTTTATGAGGAAAGGGGAATTGGAGCACTTGGTCACAAAAGGAAAGCTGGAGGGAAAGAGAGCACCAGGTAGACCCAGGGAAAAAATATTGGACGGACTTGCAGAGTGGCTTAGGACAGAGAGGATGGAAGATGTGCTTGCAGCAACAAGGGATAGATGCATATGGAGGGCCATGATCGCCAACGCCATGTGGCAGGGCACTTGATGATGATGATGATACATATATTACTGGAAGGCATGTCTCACGCAATTCAGTATTGTCTATATATGTATTTTACTGGAAAGCATGTCTCACTAAAATGAATATTGTCTCTATATATCTGCAGGTCATAATGGCCCAGTGCGAGCATTGGCACACTCTCCCACTGGTCCTGCCTTTGTCAGCTGCAGTGAAGACTACAGAGCCCGCTTCTGGTACAGAAAGGCCTCCACTGATTGATCATCTGTGAATGAGAGCTGACATTTTATTGGACAGTGTGACAGTGGCAGGAGAGCAACAACTAATGGTTATTTCGATGGGAAATGTCTTGATCTTCTGTGGAGAAGATGGTAATTTGTGGGATATTGGTAGTATTATCACTTGTGACCTGTGGAAATGTTGCACCACATGTTGTGTAAGAGGTCAATGTTTCTTTCAGCCACTAATGATAATGGAGTCAGGAAAGGTTTCTGTACCAATATGAAACATGGGATTAAATGATTTTTGGTTCATTTGATGTTGCAAATGTTGTTCCTTAGTTGTTGAAATACTAAGGTATGCAAGATAGATCTGGTTGTTTATTAATGTGATGGGGTACTGTCTTTTATTGTTTACATTATTTAAGCTTATTGATGCCTTTTCTAATGGACCAAACTGGATGTCTTTTTAACCAGTGAGGAATGGTAACGCCTTATGAGACGCAACAGGAATGGATTAAAGTGGATGTCTCTTAATAATAACGAATGGGAATCCCTGTAAAAGATGCAACAAAAGTATTTAACCCTTTGACTCCCACACACTATCCACCAACTGCAAAAACTTAACTCTTTGATTCCCTCACTCTATCCACTAAGCTTCCTGCAGGAAGCTGGTTGATAGGGTGAGGGAGTCAGAGGGTCAAGTTTTTGCTCTTCTAGCAAGGTTGACAGTGTAGGATGCTAGTGGACAGGCAGCGGGAGTCAAAGGATTAAGGCGGTAGACAACTTGGAATGCGCTTGAATTCAAACTGTTGATGAAGTAACAGCTGTCTGATGTGAATTGTTCAAAGATTTCTGAAGTTGTCAGGAAGCTGTATAGTTCATATTTTATCATTCAGTTATCTTTTTATTAAAAAATATGAATACATTTGATTATTAGGAAAATTAAATCTGAATCAAACTGAGAGGTGGAGCTGTGAAGTTGTCGACACATATGACAGGTATGTCTCATCAATATAGGAAATTATGTGCAAGAAGACGAAACTACCTCCCCAAAATAGGAAATTACGTGCAAGAAGACAAAATTACATGCAAGAAATCAAAACCATCTCCCCAAAATTGGAAGTTACATGCCAAAAGACAAAATTATCTCCCCCAAATTGGAAATTGTGTGCAAAAAGACAAAACCATCTCCCCAAAATAGGAAATTACACACGAGAAGACAAAACTATCTTCCCAAAATAGGAAGTTACATGCAAAAAAACCAAAAATTATCTCTCAAAAATAGGACATGTAAGAAGACAGAATTATCATCCAAAAAGAGGAAATTATGTGCAAGGAAACAAAACGGTGCACGCACACACTCACATAAACACACACACAAGCACACACACACGTACAGACTCTGAGTCTAGAAGTCTTTACACACAACAATCTGTTTGCATATTTTGAAACCAGACGATGAGAGCTTTACATATATTAACCCAGCCCTTGCTTACTACACAGACGTCCCGATCCATTAGATTGAATGTTGTTGGGTTTAACTAGCTGCTATAATTGTTTCGAAAAGTTCAAATTGCTGTAGGTGTAAGTAGTGACTGAAGTCATGTGTTTTTTTTCTTTATTTAGGGTGAGGAGGGACTGTGTTTGTTGCTGATTGAATCATAGATTTGTTGGGATGAAATTTATGTTCCTTATTTAATCAACGTGTTTAATAGAAGGAACATGATCTTAGCATGGACTTAAAGCGTCTCTCTTGACTTTGCTCTCTCTCTCTCTCCCCAGCATGTCTGTTTTCAAATTGCTTTACCCAGATTGTCTTTGGAATATTTGAATCTTCCCTGTTAAAATTCAGTGAGGCAGATGGTGGTGGCCTTTTCCCCCCCCCGCAAACCTTTCATTTATACTTTTAAAATTTTAAGAGTAAAATTTTAAGAGTAAACAAGTGCCCATTAGCAATCAATGTACAAAAAAAGAATGTTTTGGCTAGGTTTACATTTCACTATATCTGATAAAAAATTGAACATCCATTTACTGACTGAAAGATTTTGAAGCTACATTTATAACATGACCTTATGATAAGTATGAAGTTGTGGATGCACTGATAAATTGGCCATTGTTTAGTTATCTATTGCATGATTTAAAAATGTATATAAAGAAAACAACTGCCAAATTCAAAAGAGACAGACCGGCTTAAAGCAGATTTTTTGTTTGTATGTTTGCTGTTTTTTTGATGACCTCCAATATTTTCAAAAGAAGGTGCTAACAAAACAGTTGTTAGTTGTTGTATCTTTGGGAAAATGGTGTGAAGATAGTTTCAACATTAGATCAAGGACCTGTATAACCTTGTTGCTAAGGAATGGTACATTGTTATCTGCCCCAGTAAAAGATATGAGAAAAGGGATCCTTACTAGAGTTTTTTGATGAACTTCTGCAGGCATTTCTGCTGAGTCTGTTGGTTGAGGGGCTGATCATTCAACGAATCATTTAGCCTAATAAAGACCTTGCAAGACATGGCCTGCTTGGCAAAAATAAACTTTGTTAAAGATACCTTTCATTGTAGAGTGTTAATAATGACAACTTGTACTGCATCTCATCTCACAAGAGCTTTTAGTGCTTTACAAATGCATGAGGGACAAAGGCAGACATGCTAAACAGATCAATTATATGACATACAAAGAAAGTGAATGTTAATATCTTCTTCCATATGTCAAATGAATGAAAAGATCTATATTTCAATCAATAAAAAAAAAAAAAGGTTCAACAGCAGAAACTACATTTCTTCCTTTCTCTCTCTTACACAAAACAACACACACACACACACACACACACACACACACACACACACATTTGCATACACATCAAAGAAATGAATATGCACCTTACATGAACATATCCACAAACATAAAATTGGCTTAGTTAACACACTCACACACACATACAGTGATGCGCACACTCAAACTTGCACATACTTACACGTATATATACTCAACACATACACAGACACTCGCATCTGAAAGAAGACATGGAAGAAATAGATACAGATGAAAAAGATGAGTTCTAAGTCTACATTTGAAGGAAGTGCAGTGAAGGAAGAGTATGGCCATCATGTATGAATCCATATTCCTAAATGACAAGTTGATTTGTATACTTTACTGTGGGTAACGTTATGACATACTTCCATCAAAATTGTCTGCCAAAACATGACATGCAGTGAAGGAATAGTATGGCCATCATGTATCAATCCATATTCCTAAATGACAAGTTGATTTGTATGCTTTACTGTGGGTAACGTTATGACATACTTCCATCAAAATTGTCTGCCAAAACATGACATCATTTCGAAGGGCTCCGTTCATTGAAGATTGAAAATGGAACAAGCCAGTCAACACATTCACATTTTACCATTTGAATTTTATTTAAAATGTTGAAACATGGACAGGTGCATGTGCAGTGTAAATACATGTGTGGGTGCTGACTGAATGATGTGTGGCTCTGTTACCTTCAGTGTATTTGCTGTTTTAAACGTCATCATCTTACAGTTTCTGCGTAATAAATTTGTTTGAAATTCTGGGTTTTATGTGTGTTTTTATGACTTGTATGTTTATGTTGCAAACTGCTATCTGTTGAAATAGCTCAGAGACGTGCTCTTTATCTCATCATTATTAGTAGCAGTAATATTAAGAATATTGATAGCAGTAATATTCAAGAAGTTGTCCTCAAAAGTCGAGACAGAGCCATTTAGAGGGGAATGGAGGTGTCAAAGAGTGCAGCGGCCAACACTGAACCCGGTGATGCCGACGAGTGAGACAGGTGAATACTAAGTTAGAGATTGCTCTGCGAAGGCCTACCTCTCCAACAATCAGTATCATTCAAGATAAATAACTTGTAGAGGGTTTTGTGGTGCTCAGGTAAACTTATTTTGCTATTAATTAATCATAGCTGGATGCTTGTTGTGCCACAGATTAATCAGAAGTTATTGTGACATAACTTGGCAATAAGCATTATCACAGCATTAATTAGTTGGAAGCGCTTTATTGCATCAATTAATCCTAGTCAGAAGTTATTTTGACATTATAATTTTCAGCTTTAAAGGATGTAAAAATTGTTATCTTTTGTCTTTTGAATGTTTGATCTTCCTATTTCTTCATCCCTGCCTGCTCTAAAACTGCATTCAGTCTGTGCAAAAAAACGGAGGTGTGCTCAAAGTGCATTTCTGTTTTTCTATTGTGTGTTAAGTATTTCTTTGTATGTTAATCTGACAGATTTCAACCTTAGTAAAGATCAATGAACAAATCATAACTTATCTATTTATCAGAAAATAAAAACACTGGTAGTGGAAACATTTTACCCGTTTCTGAGCCCACTGAGGATTTCAGAAAATGAAAAAAGTTGAAGTTTGCGCAAGAGGGATTTATCACTCTCAGTTAATTCCATATACAGTTCACCCAGTCTGTCTGCAGTTATCTGGTGGACTCCTTGAGCCTGTGTAAAACTCTATGCACTGGTAAAATCTTAAAATGGGGAGGAGGGAAGAGATCTATCTAACACTAAGCTGATTACCAACAGAATGATTGGAACATTAAGATAGGCAGTGAATGGAACAGCTTTTATCTTGCATGTTGGGACTGAACTGAAAGACATCAGATCTTTGAGTCCATGGCTGTTTCAAAAGAACCAACCAGCCTGTGTAAAAACACAATCTGACATCTGCTGTATGTACAATATGTGTCTGTAAACTATAGGCCTACTATCTGCTGTATGTACAATATGTCTCTGTAAATTATACTATCTGCTGTATGTACAATATGTGTCTGTAAATTATACTATCTGCTGTATGTACAATATGTGTCTGTAAACTATAGGCCTACTATCTGCTGTATGTACAATATGTCTCTGTAAATTATACTATCTGCTGTATGTACAATATGTGTCTGTAAATTATACTATCTGCTGTATGTACAATATGTGTCTGTAAATTATACTATCTGCTGTATGTACAATATGTGTCTGTAAATTATACTATCTGCTGTATGTACAATATGTGTCTGTAAATTATACTATCTGCTGTATGTACAATATGTGTCTGTAAACTATAGGCCTACTATCTGCTGTATGTACAATATGTGTCTGTAAACTATACCGACTTATTTTTATTGTTAATGAAATACAGTAAGTAAAGGTTAGTAGTTAAAGGTTGTCACATTACCTAAAGTTCATTAGGGAAATAAAGTGGTACAGACCTCAACTTTTCTAGGGGCCAGGGCCATGAGAATAGTACCCATCTGTGGCTGTTTTGCCTCATACAACCCTTAACAGATTCTGTGCCGATTCACAGTGGGTGGATTGGAAGTTACAAGCACACAGCTGTTCTCAAACCCGACTCAACCCATGCAGTCAGATCAGAGGTAGGAACTCTACATCTGCGCCTACTCCACATCCACAATATAAACCAGAAACACGTAGAAACAATGAAAAGAGGGATTTTACAAGTAAATTCCTGTTTAGTTAATACAATTAACATATCCAACTTTTGCAACAGGTTTCTTGTTTGCTCTGTTTTCGGCCAGGCTTACCCACTCTCATTGAAGAACGAAAACGCATCTTGTTTGAGTGAAACGAAACAGGCGCTAATTTTCTGCCAACAGGTGTAGTAGATTCAGAACAAAAACAAGACAATTTCACTAGAATTAGAACAAAAACAACAGACAAGTTCACTTGATTTAGAACAAAAACAACAGACAAATTCACTTGATTTAGAACGAAAGTGACAGATCGACAAGATACCGATGCTTTGTTGAGCTGATGAAGAAACGCTTTCGTGTTCACTTGACATAGGCCAGATGGCCAAACATTTGTGTTTGTCTTGTTTTATTAATTAAATACACAATCTCATTGTATTTTCATGTTTCTGTTCACTTGAAAGCTGGCAGTAACTTGACTCAGATCATCTATGCATGCACAGTCAGAAAGAAGCACTTTTACATACTAATTGTGGGAACAGTTTTTAGCATTTATCCCATTTTTGCAGAGTCTAATCTTTCATAGAATAATAGAATATTAACATCAACAATGAAACAACAAAATGTTTAAAAAAAATCCTTGGGGGGGGGGGGGGGTGGTTAATCTTACACAAGCTGTTAACGGGAACAACAAAACACAACAAACTGTTCAAAACTTTTTTTTTATTGTTATTAATCGTTCCTGTCTATTGGTGAACACTGACTTGAGCAAAGCTGCAAAATGCACAGTTCAGCCTTAAAGTCATTTAAGAAGCCTTTTTGTCTATCTTGGATAAAATTTGATCAAATCAGTCCACAATGAATAACCAAGATATGAGATTAAAAAGATACAAACACACTACCTGCTCTTTCTGATACATCTGAAAAAAAATGAGCATGTGTGTATGTGCGTACATGCATGTGTGTGTGTGTGTGTATGTGCACAAACAGTTGTAACTAATATAATAAACAGTGCTTGAGTTTGGAGTTTGTTCAGAAAGGATTCATCCCGCTCAGACAATTTCAAATGCACTACACCCAAATCTGCCTGTACAAGACCCAAAGTGCTGGCAAGGTTTTCAATTAGGGGGAAGGCGGAGAAGGAACCTATGGAACACAAAGCTCACACCTCCAAAATGATGGAAACATTCAGGTGGGCAGCAAACAGGCTAAGTTTTTCAATGTTGCGGGCTGGGAATGAACTTGAGGTATTGGAGCCTGAGTACAAAGCTCTATCAAAATACCTAACCAGCCTGACAAAATGAGGCCTGCACAAGAGTTAAACCTACAACTCCTGCATTGTGAGCATGGCACTCAACAACTAAGTTAATGGGCCCTAGCTAAGTGCTTTGAAATTTGTGGATAACACTTATTTCTGTGACAATCAAACAAATTTGTCTAAATATAACCAGGAATGTTTTTCTGTTTTTTTTCTTTTAAAAGTTTGAATAGAATAACAAGAGAATCAAACAAACAAAAAAATAGCAACAATGAAATTGGTCTTTTCCGTTACATGCAATATGCTGCTTGAACTGAAACAGAAATATGTTATGCACCACACTGATGAACCTTAATCTAATTGAGAGTGTAGTGTGCGAGATGAAGTTGTGGCAGTGTGTATCCGTGTGTATGTTTGTGTGTGTGTGTGTATGTGTGTGTGTGTGTGTGTGTGAGTGAGTGAGTGTGTTACAGTTATATCAATACAGGTTTCTGGCCTGTCCATGGATTTTGTAAGTTTTAGTCGGATTTTTTTGGAAGGGGTGGGGGATCTGACCATGGCTCTACATTATAAATTCCAAATAGTTCCTGGGACATACTGACGAGGTCTTTCGATTCTTACGACTTACAGATGTTATGCTAATCATTTTATTGACTTTTTTTTTTTATATAGTCCACATACATCAGGGCTCCCAATTTTCCGACTGCTTTAAAAAAAAAATATGCGAAAATAGCAGAGGCTGGCATAGCTTACTTCAACTACTCGTTGTGCCGCTGTGAAGTCAATTAAAACACCTATAGTCGAGCAGGTATCCACAAACTTTCAGACCATTTCAAGTCAAAGAAGCGCCAGATGAGACAGAAAACTGCAAAGAACCATGAAGCTGTTCAATTTAGGTTATTGTTTAATGTTTTTTGGAGCATACATCAGAAAGATACCCAATTATTTTTCTTGAAATCTGACACTAATGTGTATAAATTATTTGCTTCAGTACAAAGGATCATAAACAAGCCCAAAGTATGTGCCAGACAGCGTCAGATTGCACTATTTTACATCTGTCTATATTAAAAAATATTTCCGGGGGAGCGTGTCCCTGGGCCCCCTATATTTCAGAGATTTCTTTTTTCATTTGTCACTGGGAGGCCTGATACATGTAACAGTGGAGGGCAGCCACAAACACACTGTCGTATATCCTCATCAGTCAATTAAAACAAAATGGATATTATTAAAGGACCCCCCATACAAAAATGCTTGCCTGATTTGGTGTTTGTTTTCAGTAACTTAAGAACCATTTTTTACATTATTATTATTCAAATCAAATTCATGTTAAATGTCAGCCAAAGAAGGTCTTCAAACTGAAAAAGTCAGTTTGAATCTTAAAGTAAATAGAAGTCAGTACGGGAGGAAGTAATATATCTTCTCAAATTACTTTCCTCGAGTCAAAATACATTGCTGACAGATAATTACTAAAGAGCTACCTTGTTATATATTTATTTCTCCTTCAATTATAGTGCACATCAATCAAATATACATAAATTTGATTCCATCTTTCCACAACTTTCCACACCAAACAAATGATAATAAACATATACATCTGTTACACGAATAAAAATAGGTAAACGTTTATGTAAAGTGTGTGTGTGTGTGCGTCTGCGTGTGTGTGTGTGTGTGTGTGTGTGTGTGTGTGTGTGTGTGTGTGTGTGTGTGTGTGTGTGTGTTACTTATTATGTCATTATCTCACACAGAGTAAATACAAACAAATCATTTCATGCTTCATAACACATCATGAAGAAAGACCCAAACTTTTAAAAAAGCATTTTCTGCTTACAATTTTTAATAATGATGAGCGCTTTGATTAAATAAATAGTGCATCGTGTTCAGCCTGTAAAATGTTTACCTTCGGAGCATCTGAACTGGTAAGATTTGAAATGGTGCAAAGTGAAGCCTTCTATCTGTACCATTTCCTCTCTACCAGTTCAAATGCCTATCCATATGGTAATGCTTTCTGTACTTTCTCTGTCGACGTGTACAGGCATTCTGCAGCGAGATTGAAGCTTAGTCCAGTGCCATGTTGTAAGTGTGGTCCATGTCTGCCACTCAGCCTATCTAGCGTACAGCACTTCTCAGGCATTCCACTGGATCTGAAGCCCGACATCCGATGATGTGGACTGGAAGGGCTCGCTGGTTGACTGGCATCCTGGTCAGGTGGCCCAACTAGTTGATACACCGTTCTGCGTAGAACGCCATGCGGCAGGGCACCTGATGATGATGATGATGAGGTGTTGTTTCAGTCATCTCTTGAATTTCTTCGTCTCTAATCATGCCTCGTCTAGTCTTGCCTGCTGCTTTTCTGAGACGTCTTGTCAGTGATTATCTCTCTCTGTTAAATCAGTGCGGATACAAAGGCATTCTGATAAGCCTTGTTTTTACCTTATTAAAAGTGGATCTCAAAAATCAGAGGTAAAGTACATGCAACGTTCTGTCTCTTCTTCCCCAAAATTATGAGTGTGCTTTTTAAATATTGTAGAGAAAGATACTGTCAACAGCAAATTATTGATCATCTATTTTCTGCGTGGAAGTGAAAGGTATGATGATGATAGCTGCTATATTTTTGTTGAGGTATCTAGTGGAACAAGAAAGCAATGATAGCAAACCATACAAATATTTGCAGAGCAAGGTACAACAACCATTACTGTTTTAAACATTGATACCAATTACACAAGACAAAATATCAGAAGTGATGACAAATGTATACAATAAAAAGTGACACAAAATGTATATCAATTATGTACAGCATATTTTACAAATTCACCCACCTCAGCCCCTACTCTCCACAACTTCCCCACACATGATTTCCTTCCAAAAGATCTGTTGTTTTCGTTTTCCTTCTCTTTCTTTCAGTCAAGAAGCAAATACTGAAATTTAATGGTGCTCAACGTGCACAATATCACCACTTATGACAACACAAAGTACGAACATGAGAACCTGTACAAGACAACAAATATTATTGAATAAATGATTAATTCAGTTCTTGCAAACCCAAAGTAAAAAAACCCAAACCCCAAGTCAAACAAACAAACAAACAAAAAAGCAATAAAGCCTATGGGACATTCACATTCACAGCAAGTACTTTACTTAATCTTCATCTTTTATTTCAAATACACAATGCGTTTTGTTTACATACACAATTTTGTTTGGGTTCACAAACTGTTCCACTGTATAATTTCAAAAGTCAGTTCTGTTTACAAGCGTGTCGTCTAAAACTTGTATTTGATTAAAAAAAAAACCATGTATCATACAGCTCTGTGTCATTTTATTTATTAGGAAAGTTGTACGACTCACTTCCATTATGTCCACTTCGTCACAGAGGTTTTTCCACAGACATACACTGTTTTTACAAACAGCTTTGAAAGCAAGAGTATTACTAATAAAAAACAAAACAAAAAATATACAAAGATTGTCGTGGAGCTGTACGGTCAATGGGGATTAAGATGGATGGCCTTGCTACTCTTTGGCCAGTTATATGAAGACACACCTTCTCATCCTCCTTTCAGCTTTATCTTCCCCAATTCTGTACGAGGGCCGATAATCATTTTCAAAGGAAGTAGGAAGGAATAATGCACACAGTTTCACTGCACACTCAGCTAGATTTGAACATTGCAGTCCACTTGAAAAGGGTCTATTTAAAGACATTTAACATCCCATTTTGTGGGACAAACCTTCAGCGTGTGAAAGATGAAAGGCAGCGTTTGTTTTGAAAGGTTTATGACACATTCTACTCTTACGAATCCATGATGTTTCCATGCAATGCAAAGTGTCCACATGTGTGCTTTATGTCCTGTTAGGCTACATTCAAACGGATATATCTGATGGTATGGCTACGATGTTTATGCAGTAAATGCAAGTAAATGACATGACAAATCGTACAGTATTGCGATGACATTAACACACACATACCCATCACTCCTACCGCTACTTGGTCAAAGTAACATTGTTCTGATGATCAACAACAGACAAAATGTTGTCTTGACCTCTCTGAGGTACAGACTGTAATTACTTATAATATTTACATGTGATATACAAACCCATCTGGATTTTACTGGAAAACCTCTCAAGAGTCAGATTAAAAACAGACAAAGGGGGAAGTAAGTAAGTCAAGGGAAAATGGAAAAGAAGAAAGAAGGTAAAATCGAGTATATAAAAACTGTCATAGAATCGAAAAGAACAGACAGACCGTAGCTTTAGACCCATATGTGGAACCAGCTGCAACCTTTTCTTTCCTTCTTTTCATTCTTTACCTTCTGATGTGATTTATGTAGTTCTCAAATATAGTATGGATTTCTTGCTTCATCTTCATCTTTATTATCAATTTCTCCATTTAAAATTTCCTCTGAGTGTACTAATAATCAGCCAGTATATACTGCGCACATGTAAAACACATTTCAAAGACAGATATCTGTATATATCTATAACACTCGATTCATTTGTTCATGAAAAAATGCCAATGTACAAACAACATAAATATATAAATATTAACAACCGCATTACATGCAATTAACAAACAATTAGAAATATTGTTACAAAAGTCTATCTCCTATTTATTCATGGAATTCAAAACAAAGAAAACCTGTACACTTGGATTGTAACTGCAGTCTGAAGAAAAAAGTATAATCATATATTAAGCAACAAAAACGACAACAATGACAAAAGCGAAACAAAGCAGAAATTAAACAAAATGATAGCAAAATCTCCTCTCAACGGTGAAAGAATGCTTTCTTTGTCAACAACGGTTGTGAAAAAAGAAACATAAAATAATAAAATCATTCATCTTCACAGTAAAAAAAAAACCACACAATTTTATCAGTTACAGTTATGAAAAATGTGACACAATGTGATAAAACGTAATTTAAAAAAAACAACACAATTTTCTCCCCTAATCCTGAGGTCGTAGGGGAGGGAGATGGGAGAGACCTCAACTTTTTGGGAGGGGGAATCAGTATTATGATGGTGATGCCCATCTCCTCTCCCCACGCTGCGCTCTTCTTTCCCCTAACACCGAAGAAAGGTTCTCGTTAACAGGTGCATAGACTTGAGGCTGCACGCTCACATAAAGGTTGACCAGACGTGACTGCACCACACAAACTCGTGCAGGTAGACTGAAAGCAGAAGGCTGTGCCTCTCTGCGTTAACCAGGCCTCAAAAACCTTTGAAATAATGAAAGTTTAATAAATAAGTATCGGGGATTTTATCAGAAATAGTTCAGAAAGAAAAACCCCTCAGTAATGCAAAAAGTAAAACCCCTAGTCATCTCAGCACACAAAAAAGACACAATTTTGTCAGTAGACGTATGAGGAAAAAAACACAAATTTGTTAAATAACCTTACTACCTTAACAATAAAACAACCCAATTTTCTGAGTACCAGCTATCAACAACAAAAATCCACAAAAACTCACACAGAATGATCGTCCCAATTTTTGTGAATAACATTAATAGGGAAAAATAATGACAAAAGACAAAAGAAGAAATTAAAAATTTTGATTCTCTCCACAACAAACATGTTGATTTTATCAGTGACAGAATGCAGTGGCGGTGGAAAGAGACACCCTTAATCAACCCTGGGGATAATGACAGTCTTGGACAAACAGCCATTACCAGACGACGCATTTGTGCTCTGGGTTCATGTAGCTACCTTTGGCGCAGCTGAAGGCCTGTGCAAAGTCCGCAGAGTTCTGCAAGGATCCTATGACTCTGTGGACACAGTCATTTCAATATAAATTTGAAAATGAATTTTGAAGATTGAATGACTAAGACGATAAACGGAATTAAAAAACGTTCTCTGACATCGTACTTCATTCATGCTAACAAATGGTTAAAATACATATGCTCTAAGGCTCCATTTCCCATACTAATATTGATATGCATATGAACATATCTTATCAGTAATGAGTTAAGCAGCACATGTTATCAGTCATGAGTTAAGAGGTTGAGTTAATGAACATTTATGTTCAGTTATCAGACAAATATGCATACAATTTTTTTCACCAACACGTTTTCAAAGAAAGATGCATATGTTTTCTTTTTCAACAACATGATGATAACTAGAAAAAAAAAATATAGACAGAACGCCCTGAGAAACCACGGGATGGACTACTGGCCATAAAAATTTGCTTTGATTGTCTGTTTCTTTCTTTCTTTAATTGATATTGCTTGTTTGTTCTCTAGTTTGACAGACAAGACAGGCATTTTGGAGGAATACTGTACTACTTTCACCCGAATCTTCCTTACTGGCTAGTCTGACAGAGAAGACAGGTGTTCTGGAGGAATAATATACTACTCTCACCCGAATCTTCCTTATTGGCTAGTCTGACAGACAAAGACAAGCGTTCTGCAGGAATAAGATGAACACTCACCTGAATCTACCTGGACTGTGCACACCTGTTAGGATACGGTTAAGTGCACTCTGCCTCCGCATGTTGCTGCACCAGATCTGGAGACACACATGCCCGGTACCAGTCATCAGTCCGTGTGCAACAGTCACTGATATGTGGTGTCACTTTTATTTGTCATTCGCTGTTTAAGTTCTTCAGTTCATCGTGCAGTATTTGTAAATAAGGCGAATGATTTCACCTGAACACACACACACACGAAGCGCATGCGTGCGCGCGACGCACACACATACACACACACGCACGCACACACGCGCGCGCCCACATAACGCACACACATGCCCACACACTTCCAGTCGATATGAAAACTTGAACAATCCAGACAAAAGCAACTTTGGAGATCTACTCAGACGTGGCTTGGTTCAGAAAAAGAAGACAAAAAACAAAAACAAAAAAACCCACAAAAAAACACATCAACACAACTAAATACAAATGGAAGAAAATAATCAGATAGTGGTTCACCAATTAGGGTGAAAAGGAAGGAAATAATAAGTCACTCAATTCCCTGGCAGTTCAAGTGAACAAACTGACCTGTGCAAAGTTGATGAAGAAGAGCTGGTTGTTGTCAAAGTCCAGGCCAGGTAACAGATGCTCCTCCACCCCATGCCTCTCGTCCCTCACCCACCCTTCCTGTACGCGACTAGCTGCATCTGTATAAAGGCCTAATGAAACAAGACTGATACCAAAAACTTGAACTGTGTTTCCACAACACTCAAAACAATGTACTCCATCCTGAAGGAGCAATGCTACACTATGATAAACAACAACAGAGGATACGCCTGCAGTAAACCATGACAGACTATCAACATGAACTGTGTTTCCACAACACTCAAAACAATGTACTCCATCCTGAAGGAGCAATGCTACACTATGATAAACAACAACAGAGGATACACCTGCAGTAAACCATGACAGATTATCAACATGAACTATGTTCCACAACCCTCAAAACAATGTACTCCATCCTGAAGGAGCAATGCTACACTATGATATTCAACAACAGAGGATACACCTACAGTAAACAATGAAGATATCAACATGAACTGTGTTCCTACAAAACACAAAAAATTTACTCCATCGTAAAGGAACAATGCTACACTATCATATAATTAAAAAGATGATACACTGCAAACTTTGTTGTAAATGGTTAGGAAATCGAAATAACAATGTTCATGGTAAAGGAATGTACACTATGTTATGAACATTTATAAATACACCAAAGTAGATTAAAAACGGCTTAAAAACGCATTGTGCACAGAATTCTACGAAACAACAACATTCTAAACAAATCAGGATGCACATATAACCTGTGCTATGATTTCTCTCGTAAGGAAGGCAGTATTATCACATATTTTTTTTAAGTGCTACATGTCAGATGATTCTGGGAAAGGGTACAAATATTGTTGAAGTCAAAATGCGTCATTTGTACAAACATTAGATTATTTGAAACTGTAATCTTGTTTTTTTATTGTTATTTTTGTTTAAAACCCAGCCGACTGAGTAGAGTCCATATCAGGGCTATAAACATACACATCATTTCAAAACATACACAATACTTCAACAGGAAAGAAAAGGAAAAGAACATGAAACACACATATCAATGCATTTGCACACATAATCTAAGATGTCCCTGGCGTTGACCACTACGTCCAATTTATCGCACAAAGGATTTAAAAAACATACCCGAATACAATTTCAAACATAACTGAGGACACTAAAACATACAAAAACGGGCCTAAATTACCTAAAATTGCTTCCGCATATTTCATTCTCGTAATCCTTTTTAAGGTCGTCGAAAATATGTGCACATATTAGTATGTAATTTAGTAATCTTTTTTTTGAAACATGTATTTTTAAAAGCAAACTGAAAAAATAATTCTACCAAACATCATTTTGTTGACATGATATCTTATCACAAAATACCAAATAGAAGAATATAATGCAAAATAAAGATGGAGTTTAGACAACTTTAGAGCAAAATAGTGGTTATTTCTATCTTTAGTTTCAGATGAAGTTTAACATGATTCCTTTTTTTTTTTATTCATGACATATGAACATGTTTTCTCTGTAACCTACCCCTGTATGTTTGCATATTTGTCTTCTACTTGTTGGCAGTGCCGGTACGTCACGCACAGACATCTTTTGTTGATGATGTGGGTGTCTCCATGTGCTTTAAAATCAGTCTTTGGTGCAATTTTTTTGTTTTTGCTGATATTGTCTTTGTAGCTCTGCTGATATGGTCTTTTTAACTCGTTAAAAATGAATATAAAAAAATGAGTAAATAAAAATAATGTTTCATTCATTTCGATCTTACCCTGTAACTCTGCTTCAGACCACCATTGTCTGCGATGTTTTCTCCTTGTGTGTTGACTCCGTTCACCTGAAAAGAAAGTCCATGATGGGATTAATTGTATCATAGGTGATGACAGCATTGTTATGACAATCAACTAAGAAAGTTATCTTCTCTAATGATGACGAAAAACCAGCATAGATAGCGGCTTTAGCTGATCGTAACTGTGGCATTTTTCACTTTAAATTTGTATTATGGCAAAGATAAAAGTGTATCTAGACTTTCTCAAGGTATTATAAAAGTCTTTCATTTTGAGAGAATTTACGCATTTTCCTATCTCTCTTAGAAGTATACTCATTTTGATGAAATATTAGCTCAATACCACTGAGTCTATCTAAACAAAGAATACGAAAATATAAGGTGAATCAGTTATGACTTATTAATCATATGATCCACTAACATTTATTATAATGTACAAACAATTCAAGCAGCTAACTTTCTATTTACAAAGCAACATCCAGGAGAACAAACTGTACTATGGCATAACAAGAAGCGTACTATTAATATAAAGGTTTTTATGTAGCGATGTTCTCTGAAACACATTTGGACTTAAGGTGCATGGATTCACACAGCGCTTAACTGATGTATAATCAGACTTTTTTTTAAAGTGAAGCATGGCGAACTCAAATAGTTACGCGAGCTGACTACATTCATTATGTTGTTGCCAGTCTACATCTTTGTTGGACGGCATGCTAGATGTTTTCATGGTTCCATAAGCCAGCCATTGACATGACTTACAAGATCTTTAATGTGTGTATTCGATATCATGCAAGGATATACATACAAAGTGGATTTAGTCATCGGCAGGTTTGCACGCATGGTAAACCCGTGAGATGGGGAAAATCTCCACCCTTTACCCACCAAGCCATGGTGTCCAGGCTGATTCAACCCACCCAGGAACTTTTAATTAAAGTCTGGCGTTCATCCACTTGACTGCCTTGTCTGTATTAAACGCTCAGGCCTAAAAGCCATGGCTTGACAAGATAGAACCGCTTGCCGAATGGACAGATGACAAGGTTCGTGTCGTACCGCCCAATTCACTCAGCTGAACCTGTTTCGTCCTTCTTCAAGGACGAGGAAGGTAAAGCAATTAAAGGGAAGAGATGAGCTTGTCTCACGGTGCCAGAGTAGTTGAAGTCTCTAACACCTCGCTCCCCAGTGAGCGCTCAGCTTATGTGATCTTAATAGTACTTTTACATTCATACTACGACAACATTTACTGCTTATTTACTAACCAGGTCCACGTAAAATTACAACTGCCAGTTATGCGTGATGTTATGCATGGTTTTTCAAAAACCAAAGACATGAATATTAAAAGAAAAACAAAGAGGTAAAGTTGGGAGGGGGAGGATGGAAGGGGAACACCAGCAAAACGAACGAAAGACATGGAAAAATTAAAAGGGAAAAACAAAAATGCTGAATGCTGTTTGTATGCACTGTAGATATAATGAACTTAAAACATGAAAACACCTATCTCCACAACCAACAGCAGCAACATCACTAAAATTACAACAAAATCAAACACACAGGAAAGCGGGAGACAACGACAATGACAACTAGCTTTTGTTTTCAATAGTTACTGGCTTAAAACAAAAACCACGTTTCAAACTTTATATGCATTAAAGTTTGATATGCAAAAACCACAATTGGCATAAATCTGACGTAAACTAAACTATAACTACAAAAGAAAGACATTGATAAATCAACAGCATAAGATACAAAATATCAAAAGTATCGACAATACATGCGTTATCACTTGAGATAGACAAAAAACAGACAGAGAGAAGAAAAAGAAGAGGAGAAAGGGGACATGCGAAAAGAATGAGAATTTGAGTTTGAGTTTGCACGAGAGATTTATTATATTGGATTATTTCATATTCGCTTCTTCCAAATCTATCAGTGATGATCTGGCAGACTATTTGAGCCTGTGCAAAATCCTATGCGCTGTCAAGGTCTCGAAACATGAGCATGGAAGTGGAAACGGGGGACCTACGAAACACTAAGCTGATACACAAAAAGGATCAGAGCAATACAGCCAACAGATCAATCTTTAATGTTAATGTTGAGGTCTCATTCAAGACATCAGATCGTAAGTCCACAGCTCTATCAACAGAGCCACACAATCAAAACAACGGTGTGGTGTGGCCCACTGGAGGGTCGAACCCCTGACTCTTGTGTTGTCAGCATGGCAGGGACAAAAAAAAAAAAAAAAAAAAAAAGCACTGACCGAAGAAGACAAGAACGAAAACGGTAAAGTGTCGAGTGTTGTGTGGTGTGATGCGGAGAAGCATGGTGTAATATGATGTGATGTGATGTGGTGTAATGTGGTGTGGTGAAGCGTGGTGTAATGTGGTGTGGTGTTATGTGATGTGATGAAGCGTGGTGTAATGTGGTGTTGTGAAGCGTGTATGCAGTGGTGAGGTGGGTAGTGTGTTGAATCGTGTGGTGTGTGTCGTTTGAGGTGTTGTTGATGTGTTGTTGAGCTGAGCTGAGCTGAACTGAGTTGTGTTGTCTTTTCATTGTTGCCTTGCGTTGTGTATGTGTGCGAGTGTTCGTGTGAATGTGTAAGAGAGACGGCAAGTGAGTACAGGAACATTCTCATCATCACTATGACAGAATCAGCCGAACACAAACGACAAAGCAAACAACTGAACACTGTATCGGCTAAAGCGAACAAATAGAAAACAATTCAAAATATAGAAGTGTAGGTGCAAAGTAACACAACGACTTCAACATAAACTTCAAAAAATGAAATCTTAGTAATTAAAAATACAAAAGAAATGCGTTGATAAACAAGTCATCTAATTTCAGAGGATTAGAGAGCGAGCGCGCAGCGAGCAAGAGAGAGAGAGAGAGAGAGAGAGAGAGAGAGAGAGAGAGAGAGACAGAGACAGAGACAGAGACAGAGACAGAGACAGAGAAGAGAGAGAGAGAGACTTACGTTGGGCAGTTCCACCTCATGCTTTGGGAAAGAAAGAGAAGATTTGTGAGAGGTTTTATAAGACAGAAATACGTAATGCGATGTTTTCTTTTAAATCAGACTTGTTTGTTCCATCTACCTATTCTAACTTTGTTGAAAAGAACAAAAAACTGAAAGTGACTCACCTCTGACTTACTGACTGACTGACATATTTATAAACTTGACGAACAAGCCAATGAAAACATCGACGATCGAAATGACTGACTTACTAACTCAGAATTTTTTTTTCAAAGTGACATGCCTTCGTTCAGACAATTAGAAACAAGAAACACATGAAAATAGACTAAGAACTGACAAAAAAATACTAAGAACTGACAAACAAGACAGTTGCAAATGAAATCTTAGGCCAACTGGCCTTTGTTGATCATATGCTCAAAGACAACCCCAAAACAAGCATTGGTGACTTTCCCCAGCGCAACGAACGGACTAAGGGAAGTAATCAAGTTTGGTCGTTTTGTCCTAAATCTGGTGAATTTGTTACTTTGTTGTCGTTCTTCGTGCACTTGACCAAAAAAAAAAGTTTGCAGAATTATGTGCCCATCTTGTCAATTAAATACATGTTCACGTATTTCTGGTTTTATTGACTCGTTTCTTGATTGCTTTTCCTTGTTTTCGCTCGTCTAATTTTTCGGATTTGTGTACGCACGCTGATTTGCTTACAGCAGGTTCCTGCACAATATGCATACTCCATCCTGGGTGGACGTGCGTGCTGGGTGTTTTCAAGTCTCCATAAGCCACCAGACACTGACATGACTTACACGACTTTGACGTTTGGATTTAATGTACTGTATGCGTATAAACGCAAAGGAGGGGTTTAAGCATTTTACATGTCTGGTCAGAAGAAACTCCGCCCTTTACCCACTAGGCAGGAGATACCCAGGCAGGATCGAACCCAGACATTTCTGACAGAAAATCGACGTCTTACCCACATGACTATCACTCCCATCGATGTTTAACATATTTCTTACGTTCATGTCAGCCTCCGGGACAGTATAGTTTCCATACTGGTTGATGATACACTGAGCTCTCCCCTTGAATTTGTCTATGGCCTCGTCACTCCACCACTGCTGTAGGTTGCCGTGCTTGTCGTATTGACGACCTGAAGGGTGGACAGAAAGACAGATATTACAAATATATATACACATGTACATGTCATTATGCAAACGTGCAAACACACACACACAGACAAACATGCGCACACGCAGGCATGCACGAGCAGGCATGGACGCGTGTATATACAAATAAGTATACATAAACATATGACGCGCGTACGTATGCACGCTCACACACAGATCACGTACGTGTATGAGAGCTTATACACACAGTGCGCACTTACACGTGCAAACGCAGACATGTACATGTACATAATCAATCGCAGACTACTTATGCACACACATACACATCACACACACGCGTGCACACTCACACTCATCTACACACACACACACACACACACACACAACACACACACACACACACACACACACACACACACACACACACACACACACACACACCACGAATAGAATAAACAATATCCACACGTTTGCACTCGAACACTATACACAAACATACATACACACATACAAACACGCACACAGATGAAGACAGAGACAGAGAGAAAAGAAACAGACAGACAGAATCAAAGGAAACTTACCTCTGTCATCAAATCCATGTGTGATCTCATGACCGATAACGACCCCGATAGCCCCAAAGTTCAGAGACCTGTAACAAGAAGAGTATTTCATGAAAACACACACACACGCGCGCGCGCGCGCGCACGCACAAACACTCAAATAGTACTATAACTAATACGCTTGCTATTACTATCATCACTACCACTGCAGTCCTGTCCCTGCCCTCTGGAAACAAAAGCTATAGCGTACAATGGCACTTACTCTCAACCTGCATACCTGACCTGTGGTGTTCCACAAGGATCTGTCCTTGGCCCTGTTCTTTTCACTCTTTACACCTCCCCCCTGTCCACCATCATCAACTCCCACTCTATAAAACACCACTTCTATGCTGATGACACCCAACTTCAAGACAGTGACTCACCTGATAATATACAGCGCCTGTTGACTCGCACCACTGAGTGTTACTCGGACATTAAGAACTGGATGACGTTCAACAAACTTCAGCTTAATGACGACAAGACAGAAGCTATCCTCATTGGCACCCGTCAGAAACTTTCTCAGCTGCCTCCTCTTTCTCTCCATTATGTAACACATCAGTCCCAATTTCTGATTCAGCTAAAAACCTTGGTGTCTGCATTGACTCTACCCTCTCCATGAACAATTTTGTTTCTCAAACTGCCAGATCTTGCTACTATCATCTCCATCGTATAAGGCTGATCAGGAAGTATCTCTCTGTCGAAACAACTGCAAAACTCGTTCTCTCCTTCATAATGTCTCGCATTGACTATTGCAATTCACTCCTGTCTGGTCTTCCTGCCTCCACCATTCACATCCTACAGCGCATTCAAAACAATGCTGTACGGCTTGTACTCAAAAAGAAAAAAGCTGACCACATATCTCCTCTCCTGGCACAACTTCACTGGCTCCCTGTATCAAAGCGCATACAGTACAAACTAGACACCATGTGCTACAAAAGCCTCAATAACGTAGCCCCCGATTACCTGTCAAGCCTACTTGAGATCTATCTTCCCTCACGTACCCTCCGCTCTGCCTCCGATCCTCTGACTTTTCGCTTTCCACGCACTAAGCTCAATACCTATGGTCCACGAGCCTTCTCTGTTTCTGGTCCACTCTCCTGGAACAAACTTCCTCTCTCAGTCCGTCAGCAACCTACTTTTGTCTCCTTCAAGTCCGCTCTCAAAACTCACCTTTTCTCCTCCGCATAAAATCCTAACCTCACTCAACCCCCCCCTCTGCAGCCTGTCTCCGCTCGGAGGGGAATCACATGGTTATAATATATAATTGTATATGCTATGCTCTCTATAATTTTCCATTGCTTTTATTCTTGCTTTTATTCTTTCTCCCCATTTATAGCCATGCGTGTGTGTGTGTGTGTGTGTGTGTGTGTGTGTGTGTGTGTGTGTGTGTGCGTGCGTGCGTGTGTGTGCGTGCGTGCGTGCGTGCGTGTGTGTCTGCTTCAGCGCTTAGATTTGATTTTATCAAGATTTTGCGCTATATAAATATTGTAATTATATTATTATTAAATTATTATTACAAGTTTCTCTTTGTTATTGGCGCTGCTATTTCTGGTAATGATGACGATGATGACAACGAGGAAGAAAGAAGAGAAGAAGAAACCAATGATGATGATGATGATGATAAGATGATGAAGATGAAGACGACGACGAAGATGATTACTGGCGATGATGAGAAATTACTTACAAGACACACAATAGACATCAAACTAGTGTCTTACTTGGGGTAGGTTTTACTGAAGAACGGAGGCTGCAGAATGCCGGCTGGAAACACTGCCAACAGATATACCACCAGTTAGTGCGATGTGTGTGTGTGTGTGTGTGTGTGTGTGTGTGTGTGTGTGTGTGTGTGTGTGTGTGTGTGTGTGTATGTGTGTGTGTGTGCGTGCGTGCGTGTGTGTGTGTGTGTGTTTGTGATTTCTTTTATTTGTTGAAAACCTTATCAATCTGT
This sequence comes from Monoplex corrugatus, assembly GCA_030674185.1. Classification (NCBI taxonomy): domain Eukaryota; kingdom Metazoa; phylum Mollusca; class Gastropoda; order Littorinimorpha; family Ranellidae; genus Monoplex; species Monoplex corrugatus. The sequence goes on from JAPXFY010000015.1 coordinate 16,702,643, forward strand.
GACTTTTGAACAGCCAATAATCTTACATCAAATATCATTTTAAATAACTTATTGTTTATGACTGATAGGATAAGATAAAGATAAAGATAAAATGTTCAATTTCTGATTTGTTACAAGAGACAGATGATCATCAAAAGGTCCACTGACTGTTTTACAATTTTACTGTGGATTTCTACTTTACCGATGACAGTTCCTCACACAAAATGCCAAGAATCTTGGGGAAGCATTTAATTTCCAGTGTCTGAATTGTTTTATTGAAAATCTGTTGTCAGTAATACCTCGCCAGCGTACAGGGTTTAACTGCAGACTTATAGTATGTGCCATCATAGTATGAAGACTATTTCCAAACAGCAAGATTAATCTGAATGGCCTAACAATTACGACTGTGTTCATGAAATCACAAATTTGTGTTCGTCATCTATATTCTGGGATTCCATCCCTCGAGGCATTTTTGATGAGGGAACGGGATGTCATGCAAAGGCTGTAGCGTCGTCTTCAGCTATATGAAACTGAAACTCTTGTTCTTGTTATTTTTCCATTAATCACCTTGAAAGACTGCCATGACTTCTCATACTCACTGATTTGATTTCGCTGAGCATTGTAATAGGCGTTGACAGTGGAGGGAGCTGATCCCCACCTAAAAGGAAACAGAAACTACAATGAAGAGAAAATATTCGTGAAAATGGTAGTCTGACCCCTAAAGGGTCATCATCCAGATCGTTTTTGTCATTATCTATCATCTTTATCATCACTATTACAATCTACAGTATTACCACTCTTCACCACATCGTCGTTATTGCCAATCACTTCCAAACATTATGACAACCATCATCATTACCATGGAAGATCGTCATCACCACCACTATCATCATTATCACCACCACTATGAAAATTCTTATCACCCCGAAAATCATCATCATTATCACCATCTTGAAAATCATCATCATCTTCATCACCACCACCACCATCATCATCACCATGAAAACCACCATCACCACCACCACTATCACCATCATCATCAACATGAAAATCATTATCGCCACCACCAACACTATCATCACTATGAAAATCATCACACCACCATCATCACCACCACCGCTATCATAATCATATTCACCACCACCACCATCGTCACCATCACCGTGAAAATCACCACCACCACCACCATCATTACCGAGACTGTTATCATAACTATCACCTTTCCCCTCCTCCTCGCCTCAAAAAGGGCAATAACAAACAAACAAACAAACAAACAAACAAACAAACAAACAGCTACAGATAACTTACTGATCCTTGTCGACAGGTTCTCTCAGTTGACGAAGATTGAAGCGTATGGACTGTTCCAAGTTGGTCACCACGTTATTGAAGTAATCGTCCACGTTGTATGTGTACTGCACGTCAGTCAGCAACAAGTCTGTATTATTTTTCGTACGCATACACGCACACATGCACGAATGAACACATTCATACAAAGCATGCACGCACGCGCTCGAACACGTATCCACACAGACGAACACACATCTGTACTTATGTTCAAAGATACGAACGCACAGAGACAGGCAAATACACGCGCATAAATGCACAGGCATAAATACACACGCACACACGTGCACGAACACACAAGCACACACACACACACACAAAAGCATACACACGCACGCACACACACAAGCACGCGCACCCCCGCGTCAACACACAGCCTTACATTCTCATAAAGTTGTGTCAAATAGGTGATGTTGAGCACTTCATCTGGATATCCGATCTTCTCGTTGATATAGTTATTCTGAAACACACACACAAATAGAAATAATTTGGTACAACGAAAAGAAATCATAACACACACACACACACACACACACACACACACACACACACACACACACACACACACACACACACACACACACACACACCACACTTTTCCTCTAATATCACTTATAGTGAAAAGACGTTAAATTAAAGAACGAACACACACACACACACACACAAACACTTGTAATCATAAATAATGAATACGCTGTTGTAAGTAGACTTCTAATTTACAGGTACTGTACAAAAGATTTTCTCACTGGACAGATACATTTCCAATAATTCACACATTAAATATCGGTAATAAATAAATGGCAGACGAGACAATTCTAGTTTTTGACGCATCACTCGGTGTGAATCTACAATCATACAGTCGTTGTCGTCAGCAAACAATCTTTCCCAGCTTAACTGCTTTGTCTACAAATGGTACTGTCGTGTTTCATGTTTTGGATTTGGTGATGGTGTTTTTGGCTTTGAAAAAAATATGTTGTACTTGACAATTATCTTTTCGTTAAAGAATGCTGCTGCTTTTTATTTGTTTTTTGTTTGTTTGTTTAGCTGTATTTTCCCCTTGCTTTTTCCTTTTTCTTTTTTTTTAAATAAGTATTTATATTCTCTGTTCATGCGCTTCTGATTTTGGTTTATCTGAACGCAGGCGTTCGCAGAAGTTTGGAGTTTGTTCAAGAGGGTTCGTTGCACTGGGACAATTTCATATGCGCTCCCCCAAATCTGCCAGCAGTTATCTGGCAGACTCTCTAAGCCTGCGCTGACAAGGTCTTTGAAATGGGAAGCGAGGGGAAGAGATCTATGTAACACTAAGCTGACACCACCAGAACAATGGAAACATTAAGATGGGCAGCGACACGCTGGTTCTTGATGTTCACGGTTCTACCCGAAAAACCCACCCCTCAAAGAAGAAAACAAAACAACAAAAATTGCCCGTCCCGCGGTTGCATTTTTTATCATGTAATAAAAAAACAAGAAACCAAAACGAAACAGAGTAATATTCCTCATGAAGTTACCTTTTCTCTAGCAACCACTTTGGTCTCATCGTCCATCCAGTCCAGGTCTTCCAGCAGTTCGTTGAACGCCTTCTTCAGCTCCACGATCATCTTCAGGGCCTGGCCACAGACTACACACTTTAGTTAGAGTTTGAGGGGAAATTGTGTGTTAATTTGGAGTTTGTTTGGTATTTGTTCACGAGGGATTCATCACACTCAGACGATTCCATATGCGCTCCACCCAAATCTGCCAGCAATTATCTGGCAGACTTCCTGCGCCTGCGCTGTGTTATTGAGTACAAAAGGTAAAGGGAAAGTTCTCCTATAACTGAGCGATAACTTGGCGTCAGAGACCTCAACTTCTCCCGGTGCTAGCATTATGAGGGCAGTGTTCAGATCCTTTCCCTTGGTGCTTTATTTTCCACGTCTCTAAAAAGAGACAGGTGTCCATGTCCAGCTGGGTGGACTGGGGCACCGAATAGCAGTAACTACGGTGCCCTCGGTTTGTTCTGATTTGTATTACCTAATTAAAGAAGTATTTAACATCAATCAACCAATTAATTAACAGACAAGAAAAATCAGACACAAAAAACAAACAAGCAATGTAATATTACCTACTATATAAATTAAGCATCATAACAGATATTACCTAATTTGTAAATCAAGTATTATAACTAACAGTCCCTATTACGGAAATCAAGCAATGCAGCTAATATAACCTACTATGCAAATCAAGCAATACAACCAATATTACCTACTATATAAATCAAGCAATATAACTAATATTACCTACTACATGTATGTAAACCAAGTAACAGAACTAATATTACCTATGTAAATCGAGCAATAGCACTAATATTTCCTACTATGTCAATCAAGCAACAGAGATAATATTCTCTATTATATGAATCAATCAATGTAACCAGTATTATCTTGATACTCTCAAAAATGGAAATCAAGCAATACCTTCTATGTAAATCAAGCAACAAAAAATAAATACAAACCAAAAAACTACCATCACGTAGTAGGCAAATCAAGCAACAGAACTAATATTCTCTACCATGTAAGTTGAACAATACAAATAATATTCCCTACTATGCTAATCAAACAACATGAGTAATATTCCTACTAAGTAAATTAAGCGATAAAACTAAATCAAGCAATATATCTAGCATTCCCTACAATGTAAGTCAAGCAACATTACGAATATATTCTAATATGTGAATCGAACAATAGACGCAATAACCCCTACATGTGCATCAAACAATCTATCAATATTACCTGTTGCGTGAATTAGTCAATGTAACTTATATGCCCTACTATGTAAATCAAACAATATAACTAATATTCCTTACTGTGCAAATCAGGCAATATAACTAATATTCCTTACTGTGCAAATCAGGCAATATAACTGATATTTCTTACTGTGCAAAGCAGGCAATATAACTTATATTACCTATGATGTATCCTAAAGCCATAATCGAGATGTGAGCCCGGACCCCGTACAATGTAAGAATTTTAGAACCGAACCATTCACTCGAAGGGGGCTTCTTTTCTGAAGACCTTCTGCTGTCCAGCTTTCCCCGGAGTTTCGTGCTACCAGTTTTCTCTACTACATCCTTGGCTTGTTCGTCAAGGACCTAGTCAACCAACCAACTCTTCATTTTGCAGGGGAGAGAGATGGCACAAATCTTAACATTTCTCGGGTCCAGCACAATAAGGCAGCACCAATCTCTTCCCCCATGCTGCTTCAGCTTCTTCAACCTTCAACAGGGTCTGATACTCATTCACAGCTGGGTGGACCAATGGACGCGTGCACAAATTCCCTCCCCCCACCCCACCCGAACCAACACTTACCATGCCCTTCGCCTCTTCGTCGAAGGCCTGATCCACAAACATATTTCCCACGGCTAATCCCATGTGCGTGGTGGCGTAGAAAGCGCACGTGCGAAATCTGGAGCGTGCTGCTGCCGTGCCCGAAACCACCTGACATATGACGTCATCATCTGTTAAGGTCAAGGTCGGATAAAACTGCCTAAGACCGAACGAGTGTTTCATTGTGAATGTAATCACGGAAGGAAGGAACAAATAAACAAACTACAGTTTTGTAGCATTGCTTTTCAATGTGGAAGCATCCTTACATGCAGTTGATCAGTTCATCCATCACACACGCACATACAAACGTACAAACAACACATACATACACACACCACACACGCATGCGTGCGCGCGCGCGCACAACACACACCCCACACACACACACACACAAACCCCGCAAATCCAACCAAATAACAGATCATCCAACTTGATCAACCAACGACCCAATCAACCAATCAATTAACCCCTAATAAACGACCAACGAAACCAAACTCGAGAATTATACATACTTTAAAAAGACTTCTGGCTAACTTCCCGGATTTAACCAAAAATAAACTTAACCGAGTCACAATTGTTACACATATTTTGTCATATTTTTTTACTTTTTGAATTTTGTTTGCCTTGGTGTCGTTTTGTCAGTATGCTTATTTGGTTGTCCTCCTCTTTCTTCTTTTTTCAACACACAGAATCAAGCACTACCTTCCTATATCTTAAGAGATTTCCCTGTGTAAAACCAAACCTCCAAACCAACTGATCCTACAAATTTCCCCGTACTTAAACCAACCATCCAAACACCGATTAATTGTGGAAGTTTTCCTTATCCCTCACATCCAAAAAACTAAGCGTGTTACTCTAAGAACACATGTTTACAAAAACAAACGAAAGAAATTCCAGTATTTATCTTAACTACCCAAAGCATGCTGAGAAGGCTACAGTCACGTACTTTGTCAAAATCCAGGAAGAAGTCCCTGTACTTTTCGGACAAGGTGGACGCTCTATTCATGACGATCCTCCACACCACATAGTTGACCACCGTTCTGTTGGATCAAAGAGACCGAGTGCAATTTCACGCGGCAAAACGAACAAAGGTGGTTATTATCATAAGAAAAAAAATGGCGACATAGTCATCTTCACCACTAGCTATAAAAAAAAAAAAAAAGCAGATTCAAGGCAAATACACGTGACAGCTGCAACATCATCACAACGCAAGTCGCATCCAGTGCATATTCATCATCATCATCATAATCATCATAATCATCATTATCATCATCACCATCGTCATTCAGGAAAGACGTTTGAGGGAGAGGTGGACATGGGGAAACTGACCATAGTCAGTGTATAACAATACGTCCTACTACCACGCTGCCCAAATTCTCCCACTGGTTTCTCTTACGTTAACCATTCTGAAAAGTAAATGTGTGTGTGTGTGTGGGGGGGGGGGGGGGGCGGATTTGGGGGAGGGGATCAATTCCATCATTTCAACGTCCCATTAATACTTTACCATAACATCTGTAAAGGTTTATTAATGCTGTTGACTGAAGAAGCTTCGAGTTACTCTTATGTTGTTGTTTTTGTTCAAAGCCTAGCTGCCTGCGCACAGCCGTATCAGGGCTATGACCATCTCAAAAAGCACACAATACCTCACAGGAAAAAGAAAAGAAAGTACACATATCAATGCAGTTGCGCGCTTAATCTATTTATATACCCATGATGTTGACCATTCCGTTCAATTCATCACCCAGGGGTTAAAAAACAAATCTGGATACAAGTCTCAACATAACTTAAGGACACTAAACCATATAGGTCTATAGGGAGTAAACATCACACATTTTCTCACTCTCTGTTTCTTTGACACTGAATGTTTCATGGTTCATCTGCTTGTTTTTTTTTTTTTATTAGTATGCTTATAGTGTATGTGTTGAATAGCAAAAACTAGTGTAAGACAGGTCAAGTGAGACAAAGTGCTGTTATCTTTAACTAATGGTGTTTTGAAGTTTAAGCACACACCTCTCTCCCCATCGATCGATTTTTCAAAAAGAAAAAAAAATAAAGAAAGAAACAGAAATGAAGACTGAACTTGACTGCTTTCTCACTTAGCTTGTTAAACCCAAGAGGCAGGGACTTTATTGCTTTCACGCTGATCTTCTTAACGGTATAAAAACAAGAACACGCCAGAAATCGGCTTTGACGGTCCAAGGGAAATAACCGCTGATTGTCAGTGTGTCAGACTCTGACACAGTTTGCTCTCTTGGGAGAAGAGCTGGAAGTTTGTGCTATGTTCATTCCTTGGCGTCGTGTCAAGCTGTATTGTTATCCGCTTTGTCGTGTTGCACATTGCTGTCTTTTGTGATGTTGCATTGTACAATTTAATGCTATTATTCTAATTACTTACAGCTGACCATTTCATTGTCATGAAGATTCTCCAGTCCTGTCTGTTCTAGGCAAGCCTCTGAATGTATCTAACACTTATCTGGGTATATAAACATCTGGTTCGGCAGGCATGCGTTGTTGAACTGTACTGTATTGTAAGGCTTATGGAGTGTTCTGAACTTACGGTTTTTGTGCTTTGTATCTGCTTCTATACTAGCTGAATGGGTGGCGCAAACTATATTAGATTTGAGAAGTTCCACAACATGGGAGATAATTTCTACGTGACTGTTAAGAGTTATGTCCTTTAATAATATTATAAAAATTCTCCCTGCTTCCCTCTTATTTCTTTGGTGTATTGTAAGGCGTTTTTGTTGAACTGCACTGTATTGAATTGTATTGTACTGTATGTATTGTATGTAGTTTTTGGATTAAAATGTATTGCATCGAGTTGCAGTGTTGTGTTGTGTGGCGAAATGTCAGGCTCGCAAGCCACAGGCAGCGACTTCGAACAAATGTTAAGTTGCGTTAAAACCTAGTCTTCTCAACCCCAATTTTACTGTGCCATCGTGATGCTTGTGTAAGTGTACATTCAAGTAAGCCAGCCCTCGCACCCTTTACCATGTTCTCAACTCCAGGCTCTCACCTGAGAAAGACATCCCGTCTGCATTATCTGTATGGCAGACATGGACATAAAACCTGAATTCATTATTATACCAAGGGGACTGAAAGTCTATCGACAAGAATGATCACTATGTACATTGTCTGTCTTGCTGACAGACTTTTGACAAAGACACTGACACATGTGGATACAAATGAATACAATGCGATTAACCCCTAGATTTCGATGTACGTATTACACTGAATACTTGTCTATTACATTTATTGATTGCACACTGTGCGTATTTCAAGATAACTGTAAATGTAAAAAATTAATTGACAAAAGGAAGTTTTCAATAATAATTAAAGTGCAATACAATTTAATGTAGCTCAACTCAGTGCAACCCACTGTAACTTACTGCAGTATGTTACAAAATAGCACTCTCAGAAATCCGTTTGGGTCTTTGATTTCCTCTTTCTCTATTATTTATTTATAAATCATACATTTATGGGCATGCTTATGACTTATGCCGTAATCTTTTTGGATCCTCCCCACAGTGCATTTGTGGCATAAATGTGTGGATGGAATTCCTTCCGAGCACAGAGAAACTGAAATAAAGCTGACTTCCAAAACCACTATGATTTTTCTTTGATACACAGCCCGCAGCAATCATTTCTTGGTCTGATTAAATAATCAGCACACAGACAAACCTATCAGGGGTGTTGTTGAGCAGCTCAAGAAGCCTGGTGTAGTACTCTGGGGCCCTGTTGACGATGGGCTCTTCAGCGTCAAGGGTCACGTTCACGTCACTATTGTTGAAGATCTGGCTGAAATATCTTATCCATCGATCGCCTGCACGAAGTACACAAGGTTCATCTTTTTACGCTTTTCTCAACAGCATCAACAATGACTCTACTTTCATGCCACATAGTTATTCACATAATTCACAGCGCCTCGTGAATAATGTATGATGAACATAAAATGATTTAAACACACTTCCATCATTATTATTCATGAAACCCGCGTTACAAAATGAAAAGGCATGACTGTATAAAACTACAGGAAAAAACCCAACAATTCAGATATACCGTCCGCTTCCTTCTTCCTACTATACACACACCGCATTTCGTCACAGTCTTCCCATCCCTAGACACGTACATCTACTGATCATTCTGCTTAAAATCACTGTACATATCTTGTCAATTACTGTCACAAGTCTTTTGCTCAATGCCTGGAAAAAGTGATGAACCTGTTGACTAGTTCTTCTGAGTTCTCTTCTGCCTGCAGCTCACGTCCAAACCAGGAGAGTAACGATGTTACAAGCAACTGAAGATCAAATTTATTCAACGGCAAAACCAGCAGCAAAGTCAGTGACGCAATTGTCAGTGTTTTCATACATAAAAACAGTGTTTTCATACATAAAAACAGTTTATACATAAAACAGTCCTACACTACTGCATATAAATAGATATGATCTGCGCATTTATATTTTCTGTATCGCTTTCCTCGCCCCTGCATCACTCTGGCTCTAAGCTTCCCACTGTATATAAAGCCAAAAGAACATTACTGGAATCTTACAGCCACAGTTCAGGAAGGAATGTAATGGACTAGCTTTAACATGAAAAGACATGTTTCATTTTAGATCCAAGAATTTCTCAGAACAACAGAGATCATTCCTAACTAATTTATAACACATGAACAACATAATTTACATCAAGTCGTTTTAGAATCTTACAGAAAAACATGGCTCAGAACAGAATTACTGAATTAACTTAACCATATAAACAGAGTGTGTATTTACACCATTTCATTTTAAAGTCTTACAGAACAACAAGTCGTACTGAGGTCAGTTAACATGTGAACACTGCGTATTAACATTACATCTCTTCACTCTAAAATATTATTGGACACGAAGGAAAATAAAACGCACTACAGCAACACTAACTCGTAAAACGCTTCCAGGCCTAATTACGTCAGACCATTCTAAAAGATAGCGGACATTCTAGACATATCAAGGCCCCATGAAAATAAATACTGGAAAAGTCCAAAACAAATGAGATTGCAGCGCTCTCACATTAAAAAAAAAAAAACTATAGAGTTAAAGGTTTCATTCAGATTTACTGGTAAAATCTCCCACAATTAAAATCTAAAACTGACCAATCGCTCAAATAAAACAGAACTAGCGTGAATACGCCACATTTACCTCCTTATTCCTGCATCATTCCGCAATTTGTGAAACCCAAAATTCACAAATGTAATAAACTGTAAATAGTTTATAAAGATGTTAATGGCCTGAGAATAAATGTCGATGTAGAGAACACTTTGGATCAAGGTAATTGTCCATAATATGATAGTAATATCATAATGATGATAAATATTTCTTGAGTGTTTAATCTTCTTCACAAAGACGAGGGATGGAACACTTGGCGAGATGAGAACGGGACCCGACTATGTACACATACACATACGCATAGACACATGTGTACGCACACACAGAAAATGTGTCAGTGTTTTCTGTGAATGAATATGGATACGTGTCTGTGTGCACGTTTGTATTTATATGTCGAGGGGTATATAGGTACATCTGTTTGCACGCGTGTGTGAGCGTATATCAAAAACGCATGTGCATGCATGTATGAGATGGACATACAAGCAGGCAAACAGTCGGACAGACAGACAGACGAAAACACAGACAGTGCCCCAGTTACACAAACAAACATACACACACAGAGACAGTGCCCAGAAAGACAAACACATATACATGGTGCACCAGAGAGGCAGACACAGACAGACAGTACTCCTCAAGAACAGACAGACAGACACACTTAGATGGCGCCGCAGAAAGACAGACACACAGACGGTATCCCAAATAAACACAAACAGACGGTGCCCACGACAGACAGACAGATACAGATAAGACAGACAGAAAGACAGACGGACTGACAGGCACACATGCGCGCGCGCGCACACACCACACACACTACACACACACACACACACACACACACACACACACACACACACACACACACACACACACACACACACACACACACACACAGAGAGTGCCCCACACAAAAAACACAAACACAGCACGTACCCCTGAAAAATTTCTGGCCAGTTCAGGCAAGGTGTAGAGATTATACAGTTTCTCGTTGTCACGGCGTTCTTCAGAGGGCACACTGATCTGTTTAGTCCCCCAGGAAACAAGAAATGAATAAATAAATATATGACCAAATAATTGAATAAACGAACAAACAAATGAATAAAGAAATAGATATATAAGCGGAGTTTCCGACTTTTTCTCTGTGTTACTTTTATACCATCCACTCCTTTCCAACACCACTGCTACAGCGTAACACACAGACACAAACACAAACACACACAACACACACACACACACACACACACACACACACACACACACACACACACACAACCACACACACACTTAATGAGACATACAACAGCCACGAACACGCACACGCGTACACACACACACACACACACACAACACACACACACACAACACACACACACACACACACACACACACACACACACACACACAACACATTTAAAGAACCATATATACAATAACTGCACACGCACACACACACAACGCACGCACACACACACAACGCACGCACACACACACAGTTGCCGTCCTCCTGCCCCGTCCACAAACCCACAGCTTTCATGCGGAAAAAAACCATCATCACAACAACAAAACAAAAAAATAAATAAACAAACAACAAAACAAACCAATAAAAACCAAACAATCAGCCAACCAACTAAACAAGCAAACCACCAACTCACATTAGCCAGCTCGATCTCAAAGTCAACAACTGCCTTGATGTCGTCGTCCACAGAAGAGGGATCTGCGCCCAGTTCCAGAGCGATGTTACGCATCAGAGTTTCGTAAGCCACCAGGTTGGAATCGTTACGTGGAACCAGAAAATACTTACGACCTGGCAAGGCGAACCCAGGCTGATCCAGCTGATAGAAAGAAAAAAAAAAAGATTCCGATTCCGATGATTTAATCATTTTGGCCATACCTCCTTTTCAAGGGGCGAGAAATACAAAGGTAATCATTTTGGCCATACCTCCTTTTCAAGGGGTGTGAATTACAATGGTAATCACTTTGGCCATACTTCCTTTTCAAGGGGTGAGAAATACAATTGTAATCATTTTGGCCATACCTCCTTTTCAAGGGGTGAGAAATACAAAGGTAATCATTTTGGCCATACCTCCTTTTCAAGGGGTGTGAATTACAATGGTAATCACTTTGGCCATACTTCCTTTTCAAGGGGTGTGAATTACAATGGTAATCACTTTGGCCATACTTACTTTTCAAGGGGTGAGAAATACAAAGGTAATCATTTTGGCCATACCTCCTTTTCAAGGGGTGTGAATTACAATGGTAATCATTTTGGCCATACCTCCTTTTCAAGGGGTGTGGAATTACAATGGTAATCATTTTGGCCATACCTCCTTTTCAAGGGGTGAGAAATACAATTGTAATCATTTTGGCCATACCTCCTTTTCAAGGGGTGTGAATTACAATGGTAATCATTTTGGCCATACTTCCTTTTCAAGGTGTGAGAAATACAATTGTAATCACTTTGGCCATACCTCCTTTTCAAGGGGTGTGAATTAAATGTTAATCTTTTTGGCCATACCTCCTTTTCAAGGGGTGAGAAATACAATTGTAATCACTTTGGCCATACCTCCTTTTCAAGGGGTGTGAATTAAATGTTAATCTTTTTGGCCATACCTCCTTTTCAAGGGGTGGAAGTACAATGGTAATCATTTGGCCATACCTCCTTTTCAAGGGGTGGAAGTACAATGGTAATCATTTTGGCCATACCTCCTTTTCAAGGGGTGGAAGTACAATGGTAATCATTTTGGCCATACCTCCTTTTCAAGGGGTGAGAAATACAATGTTAATCTTTTTGGCCATACCTCCTTTTCAAGGGGTGAGAAGTACAATGGTAATCATTTTGGCCATACCTCCTTTTCAAGGGGTGAGAAATACAATGGTAATCATTTTGGCCATACCTCCTTTTCAAGGGGTGAGAAATACAATGGTAATCATTTTGGCCATACCTCCTTTTCAAGGGGTGAGAAATACAATGGTAATCATTTTGGCGGTACCTCCTTTTCAAGGGGTGTGAATTACAATGGTAATCATTTTGGCCATACCTCCTTTCAAGGGGTGAGAAATACAATGGTAATCATTTTGGCCATACCTCCTTTTTAAGGGGTGAGAAATACAATGGTAATCATTTTGGCGATACCTCTTTTTCAAGGGGTGTGAATTACAATGGTAATCATTTTGGCCATACCTCCTTTTCAAGGGGTGAGAAATACAATGGTAATCATTTTGGCCATACCTCCTTTTCAAGGGTGAGAAATACAATGGTAATCATTTTGGCGATACCTCCTTTTCAAGGGGTGTGAATTACAATGGTAATCATTTTGGCCATACCTCCTTTTCAAGGGGTGAGAAATACAATGGTAATCATTTTGACGATACCTCTTTTTCAAGGGATGTGAAATACAATGGTAATCACTTTGGCCATACCTCCTTTTCAAGGGGTGAGAAATACAATGGTAATCATTTTGGCCATACCTCCTTTTCAAGGGTGAGAAATACAATGGTAATCATTTTGGCCATACCTCCTTTTCAAGGGGTGAGAAATACAATGGTAATCATTTTGGCGATACCTCCTTTTCAGGGGTGTGAATTACAATGGTAATCATTTTGGCCATACCTCCTTTTCAAGGGGTGAGAAATACAATGGTAATCATTTTGGCGATACCTCTTTTCAAGGGGTGTGAATTACAATGGTAATCATTTTGGCCATACCTCCTTTTCAAGGGGTGAGAAATACAATGGTAATCATTTTGGCCATACCTCTTTTTCAAGGGGTGTGAAATACAATGGTAATCACTTTGGCCATACCTCCTTTTCAAGGGTGAGAAATACAATTGTAATCATTTTGGCCATACCTCTTTTCAAGGGTGTTGAAATACAATGGTAATCATTTTGGCGATACCTCTTTTCAAGGGGTGTGAAATACAATGGCAAATTTCAATCGTAAACTCAGCAAAATCTCTTATGCATTGACAGTACTCATCGAGAAAATGTAAGCAGTCATAAAACAAAAACGACAAAGTGAAATGTAACGATATATATGAAACAGCTTTCACTCTTCCTTGAGATTTAGGTAAGAGTAGTGACATCTTCGTAACCATTTCTTGTTGAGAGCTGTAAAGTTTTGACTTGTTTGGGGAATTCTCAGAAAACCCGCAACTTCATTTCTTTCCTCTGCCATTGGACATCAACAAACATCATACGGACTTCATCCTCAGTGTAACAGTTAACCTGTCTTTTCGTTTATGAAAGTTCCTGGATATCAAGAAGTGTGTTGCTTTTGTTTATTAAAAAAATCAAGGTGTAAAAAACCGGTGTTTTACAAACTGCTTCAAGCAGGGAGTTATACACTGTAAATGGTAAGACTTGGAGTAACAATCTACGAGTCAGTGACTGATTCACTTCTCCGATAAATTCTGAAACTTCAAGCTGTATTGAACCTTATGATTATTTCAATGTGTATGAACAGACACATCAAGCAAACACTGATGAGACTGAAGGAAGAAGTACGTGTGTGTACTGAAATGTGTGAGCTGTAAACTTAGTAACTTTAATTACTGATCTATTTGTTTTCTTTGCTGTGGACCTCAGACACAAAAAGTTCAGATTACATTTTCCCTTTTTTTTCTCCTTTTTATTTGTCACCTCTATTCCTCTGTCTGATTTTGAGTACTATACATATCTGGTCCTTGTCTTTAAACACACCAAATCGCATTACAATGAGCATGCACTAACTGTATGGCCGTCTATAAATGGACAAATGACATGTTCTGAGCACGTTCCATTTTGCATTACGCCAGAAAAGGTACACTCAGTGAAATGCTGGTTGTACATTTTTGTGAAATGACCAATCATCGAAGGTGTAACATGTGATGCAGGCATGCCATTTTGTGTTCAAGAATTGATGTGTCAGGAATTTTTTCCGACATTTAACCCGTAGCAGTTTTCGGAAGCAGCAAAAAATGAAGTGAACGGTAATTGGTCGACATGAGTGCGTGTTTTGATTAGTAGTAAATAGTAGTATAGTAGGCCTTCGTCAGTAGGCGTCGACTATGGATGATGCGGCCTAGTGTCGTGTTGAATCTTTGACAGACAATCGTAAACATTGACTATTATGTAGTCTCACGACCAGTGTTGTTCATCGGGAAATTGATGGGACGGTAACAGCAGAAGTGATCCTCTATCTCCCTCTCTCTCTGGGATGCGGCAGCCAGCAGGTCGCACTGCTGAGGTCGGTCCATGCCTCTGTTTTCGCTCTTCTTCGGCGACGGTCCCCTTGTGTACCTCAAAAATGTCCTTGAACTGAGAGCTGTGATGAATCACGTGAACAAACCAAGCACGTTCGCACTGTTTCACTTTTTCTAGCGTTCTTCTTGCACGCTCCATCCAAACTCGTCAGTCATGTGTTCGAGAGAGAAAAAACAAAACTATCAAAAAATGTACTCACAGAGTTAGAATAGCAAAACATAACAGAATGACATAACAACAAAATATTTCTATTTTCGGGTTTTCTTTTCTGTAGTATGCCATTTTGAAGATTAAAATTATACATAATAAAATCACTACACTACATTTCATTTCACATTGACTCACCACTAAAATCCTAGAGCTGGAGTTCTTCAGGTCCACCCCTACGTAGAAGCCGACGACAGGGAAGTTATGGAACATGTTGAGGCGGGTCAGAAGGTCTGTCAGGCTGTAGCTGCTGCTGTCCCAGTTAGACGTTATCATGGGCCATCCCCCAAGTTGTGCTATGAACGCTCTGAGGGGCGCGTCTCCAACCTCCTCGATCTTCTCTGTTGACAGACAGATTGAGGTGGTGGTGTGTTGTTTCGTGTTGATTTGTATTGTGTTGTGCTATGGTGTGCTGTGCTATGTTGTGTTGTTCTGTTGTGTTGGGCTGAACCGTACTGCGCTGTGTGCAGTATTATGTCGTGTCGAACTGGCATGCGTTATGTTGTCTTGTGTTGGTCGTATCGCACATAAAGCGCTGCACTGCGGTGAAGTCGATTCCATCGTTATGTTCTGTCTATAGCGGTCCAGAATGAGAGTAGAGTTCAGAGAGGTTAGGGAATAACAATGCTATAGAGCAGAGACCTTGTGGAATACAGACCTTGGATAACACAGACCTTAAGGAACATAAACCTGAGGGAACACAGACAAGGCAAACACAAATCTGGGTGAACAGACTTTGGAGAGCACACGCTTGAGGAACACAGACCTAGTGAAACAAATTTAGAGGGAACAGATCTGAGGAAACATACACTTGGGGAAAACACAGATCTGAGGGAACATATACCTGGGAGTACGCAGACATGGGCAATACAGACCTAAGGGAACACAGACCAAGGAACAGAGACCTGCAGGAAGACAGGCAGGTAGTGAAACACAGACACTGGACAAGACAGACCTGCTGGAAACACGGAATACGAGGGAAACTCAGATCTAGGGGAATATGGACCGTGAGGAATGGGGGGAGGGGGGGGGGGGGGGGGGGCGTGGAGGCTGTGAGGGGAGGCTAGACTAGGAACAAACACATGGAACAAGGTTTTGGGAGGCAAAGACCGACAACACAGATGGTGGAGAAATGAAAAAGGGTTCTGTGTATACTGAAATTGACTACCATCTGTCTTACATTTGTTTACCAGTTACTATGACATTTGTACTTACCCAGTCCCCTGTTACATGATGACATTTGTACTTACCCAGCCCCTTGTTACATGATGACATTTGTACTTACCCAGCCCCTGTTACATGATGACATTTGTACTTACCCAGCCCCTTGTTACATGATGACATTTGTACTTACCCAGCCCCTTGTTACATGATGACATTTGTACTTACCCAGTCCCTTGTTACATGATGACATTTGTAATTACCCAGTCCCTTGTTACATGATGACATTTGTACTTACCCAGTCCCTGTTACATGATGACATTTGTAATTACCCAGTCCCTTGTTACATGATGACATTTGTACTTACCCAGTCCCTGTTACATGATGACATTTGTACTTACCCAGTCCCTGTTACATGATGACATTTGTAATTACCCAGTCCCTTGTTACATGATGACATTTGTACTTACCCAGTCCCCTGTTACATGATGACATTTGTACTTACCCAGTCCCCTGTTACATGATGACATTTGTACTTACCCAGTCCCCTGTTACATGATGACATTTGTACTTACCCAGTCCCCTGTTACATGATGACATTTGTACTTACCCAGTCCCCTGTTACATGATGACATTTGTACTTACCCAGTCCCCTGTTACATGATGACATTTGTACTTACCCAGTCCCCTGTTACATGATGACATTTGTAATTACCCAGTCCCCTGTTACATGATGACATTTGTACTTACCCAGTCCCCTGTTACTGATGACATTGTGAATACCCAGTCCCCTGTTACATGATGACAATTGTAATACCAGACCTTTGTACAGATGACATTTGTACTTACATCCAGACCCCTGTTACTGATGACATTGGTACTTACCCAGTCCCTTGTTAATAAGACATTTGACGTACCATCCCCTAGTTACATGATGACATTTGTAATTACCATCCCTGTAACATGATGAATTGTACTACCAGTCCCATGTTACATATGACAATTGTAATTACCCAGTCCCCTGTTACATGATGACATTTGTACTTACCCAGTCCCCTGTTACATGATGACATTTGTACTTACCCAGTCCCCTGTTACATGATGACATTTGTACTTACCCAGTCCCCTGTTACATGATGACATTTGTACTTACCCAGTCCCCTGTTTACATGATGACATTTGTACTTACCCAGCCCCTTGTTACATGATGACATTTGTACTTACCCAGTCCCTTGTTACATGATGACATTTGTAATTACCCAGTCCCCTGTTACATGATGACATTTGTAATTACCCAGTCCCTGTTACATGATGACATTTGTACTTACCCAGTCCCTTGTTACATGATGACATTTGTAATTACCCAGTCCCCTGTTACATGATGACATTTGTACTTACCCAGTCCCCTGTTACATGATGACATTTGTAATTACCCAGTCCCTGTTACATGATGACATTGTACTTACCCAGTCCCTTGTTACATGATGACATTTGTAATTACCCAGTCCCCTGTTACATGATGACATTGTACTTACCCAGTCCCTTGTTACATGATGACATTGTAATTACCCAATCCCCTGTTACATGACATTTGTACTTACCCAGTCCCTTGTTACATGATGACATATGTAATTACCCAGCCCCTTGTTACATGAGACATTTGTAATTACCCAGCCCCTTGTTACATGATATTTGTAATTACCCAGCCCCTTATTACATGATGACATTTGTAATTACCCAGCCCCTTGTTACATGATGACATTTGTAATTACCCAGCCCCTTGTTACATGATGACATTTGTAATTACCCAGCCCTTGTTACATGATGACATTTGTAATTACCCAGCCCCTTGTTACATGATGACAATTGTACTTACAGAGTCCCCTGTTACATGATGACAACGGTACTTAGTAACTTACCCCGTCCCTGTCACATAATGACAACTGTGCTTGCCCAGTCCCCTGTTACATGATGACAATTGTACTTACCCCTTCCCCTGTTACATGATGACAACGGTACTTAGTAACTTACCCGTCCCTGTCACATATGACAACTGTGCTTGCCCAGTCCCCCTGTTACATGATGACAATTGCACTTACCCCTTCCCCTGTCACATAATTGTGTTTACCCAGCCCCTTGTCACATGATGACCATTGTAACTGTTAAACTTCCAGTCCCCTGTTACATGATGACAACTGTACTTAGTAACTTACCCAGTCCGTTGTTACATAATGACAACTAAACTTACTCAGCCCCATGTTATATGACAATTGTATTTACCCAGTCCCCAGTCCCAGATGACAACTGTATTACCCAGTCCCCTGTTACATGATGACAATTGTACTTACCCAGTTTTGACTTAATGATGGTAACTGTACTTACTCAGGCCCATGCAGGAGGCATAGAGAGCTTTCGGTTTGTTGAGAACCTCTACGTCAGAGTAGGTTTTATTGTCTTCCAATATATCTGTAGACAGAACAGATGAGGCAAACCTTTTGAGTGCGTCGTTCATTTATACATGTACACTGATTTCTTTTTTTTTTCTGTAATTTTTGTGATTCCGTACTTCTGTCTGTATGTCTGGGTAAGTGTGTTAATGTGTGTGTTAGTGTGTTAGTGTGTTAGTTGTGTGTGTGTGTGTGTGTGTGTGTGTGTGTGTGTGTGTATGTGTGTGTGTGTGTGTGTGTACTTGCATGCGCGAGTGTGTGTGCATGTGTATTGGTTAAGTTTGAAATACTTTACTGTGCATAAATTTCGTTTTCATCATCATCACAAGTCATTTATTAGCAGGTTATCATAAAGGTTGTACTGAAAAGTATAAATACAAAATCTGTCTTTGACGGCATAAACTCTGCCATTGATTCATCCATCATTTTTCCAAACTTTCGTGAGACTGTACGCTTTGATTTGATTTATACATTAAAATTTATTACAAATAGCATCATCATCATCATCATCATCATCATTAGGTACTACTACTACTACTATTACTACTACTAGTAGTAGCCGTACCAGTAGTAGTATCATCATAATCATTATTGTTGTTGTTGTTATTCGTCAAAACATTGGTCAGAAACATTACTCGCACTCACAGGTTCCTATATAACCTATAATAATACCAAGGTATACTAGAAAGCCAAAAAATGATGATGCCTCGACGTTTTTCACTTCCACACAAATCAGCTTGTTCATGAATACATATCTAGGTAACCTGTCCATTTCAATTTGATTATACCATGTATAAATAATATTTGTAATCTTAGAAGTAAAACAGTTTAATCATAAATATACATTTGTCGTGCTTTTGAATATTCAGTGCTCTTTTCAAATGACTTTTCACACAAATATATGGACGTACATTAGAATACATGTACGCAATTTTAGGTTAATTTGAAATTAGATGTATTTGTTGTTATTGTTTATTTATCTTTCTCTGTCGGTCTGTCTGTCTTCTGTCTGTCTGTCTGTCCGTCTGTCTGTCTGTCTCTCGTTTTGTCTTTCTATATCGAATATGTGTATTCCATTTCACATATTCACGTTCAAATGTCTTTTTTTGGGGGAGGGGGGTGTTACTTTCCTTAATTTTCAGTTCTTTTGCAGTATCCTATATTTTCCATTATTTCAATATAAGCAGGTTAGCAACGCCAGATGTGTAAATTTGTCTATGTGCTAATATGTACACCGTTGGAAAATGAAGTTTCATTTCATTTCTGTCTTCCCAACGTCTTCCATTCTTCCACTCGTAAGTCCTTTTTCCATAGTAACTATTTCATTTCGCTTTGTCACACAACATTACATATACGCCAGCACTAAAAGGACGGAAGACCTATTTTAATTGAGAATGACCCTGACATCATCGCAGAAAATGTATTGAAGGTTTCAATCTCTGACGTGATCTGAGTATAAAGAGTGAGAGAATCCACCACCGCCACCACCCTCCACACAACACCTCTCCCAACTTAACCCAACCCTCTCCCCTCCCCGCACACAGGCGGTATGAAGGGTTAAAAGAAGAGTGACCCACTTTTCAGGATGACCTCCACCTCGTCTCGGAGGATGCTGAAAGTGTTGACTTCAGACTTGTCATCGGGTATGACGTGTTTGTCCATCCACCTGCCGCAGGCGAACGTGTAAAAATCATCACACGGTTTGACGCTGAAGTCTATGCTCTCTGCCACCCTGGCGGCTGCCATGAAAAACAGACAAATATGTAAATAAGTAATCATATCAGTCAATCATGTTACCCACATTATCATATAAACATCATATGAACAACAGCAAAAGCGACGACAGTATTACTACTTAAAGATGATTTTAACGACGACGATGATGAATGATGATTACTACCATTACTACTATTACTATTATTGTTAGAATTATAATTATCATTATTACAGGGAGGAGTAGGAGTAGGGATAAGGCGAAGATGACGACGAATAAGAAGAGATGATATGACGAGGAATAGAACAAAGAGGACTCTACGGACAGGACAACGGTTGTGATGATGACAAAAACGATGATAGCGTCGATATCGTCATCATTACTATCATCATTTTCATGAAATGAGAAAGACAGACAGAAGAAAAGGAACGCTACAAATGGAATGGATTACAGGCAAATTCTCTCCACACTGTTCTTTTTCTTCTCTGCCTTAATAATGATAAAATTTGACGTAATTCATCACATAATCTCCTCTCCTTTAGTTTCCCATTCCATGGCCGTTTAAACAAAGCCAGCGCAACTAATTTCCATATACCGCGTGAAAGAAAACAAGGAAGGAAAGTGACACCAGTCGCCGTGATGTACTGGTCAGCGCAATGAACTGCCGACTGGAAGGCTGTTGGTTCGAATCCCCATCAGTCTCCTCGGCTCTAACCGGCTCCTACCCAGAACTGGGCGTGCTATGAGCTCATTGGGAAGACTGGGACCACACAGTCGAGTCTCATCCACTTCACGGATGCGTCATTTAGGGTATTGCTCAAATCTTCTGACCAGCACTGCAGTACTGTATCTGTCGGGCCTGGTTCATGCCAGGATATATTATGATAGTAAGTGTAGAGTACAGCCCAGTCATGCAGTGTCAATCCTAGATGGAACTCCATAGCATCATGATTAGCGTCCTCATCGACATCATCATCATTGCCAGATTCAGTGGCCATTAAGGTGGCGTAGAAAATGGGACGAAAAAAAAAGTGAGCGCAAAGGTAACCTCCCTGAGTGCCATGATCCAAAAAATAAATAAATAAACAAATAAATAAATAGATAAATAAAAAAAACTTAAAAAAATAAAAAATGGAAAGAAAGTGATAGATATATGGCTTGATCATGCTGAACTTTCAACTTAAAACCGAAACTGACTTGGAGTCCAAATGACATTGCAGCTTTTGTAATCGGCCACGCTACAAACAGCATGATTCAAGAATAGTTCAAACAGAGGTTGTGCAATTCATCACTCAACTGCGCCAGGAGGAAATACAAGATGGCCAAACCGAACTATGAATCTCCCTTTCTCTGCTTCTTTATATGTTGCAAACGTTACTATCAAACTGATTTATTTCTATCCACGAATTTTCCCATTCGATTCGAAGTTATTTCAAGTCAGCTCATATCTATTGCCCAAACATAAGCTACTTGTTTTTATATCCTTATTCACAGTAATCCAAATGCTGAATCTTTCCTCTAATAAGTTCAGCATATATGGACCATGCACTATACTGTTGATATGTTCTATGTTTGGTTTAAATCCGTTGATAAAAGACAACGAAGACGTTGCTGACACGTGTGAACATGTACTGCGTAGTTATGACCTTGATCTTCGATCAGACGCAATGATATATCAACTTATCTACAGCAGTAAGTTTTCCTAAATGTTAACACCTGCCCTCAAACAGCCAACCAGTCTTTTTCAAGTCGATGATTTTCACTTTGGACTATCTGGTCCAAATAATGGACCAACCATAACCAAATTTGTGCATTCCTTACTATTCACAGTAAAGAACTTATAAAAACCAACTTTGGTATTAAAAAAGAAATCATCAGACGAATACTAAAGCTGAAAATCCATATACCCGACATCGACATGATATCGACACAAAACAACCGGTGTTGGAGACGAAACACCCGATTCATTACTGCATATCATGCCACTGGTATATAGGGCAACAATGAAGATTCTCCATTTCTGATTGTTTTGAGCCAGCCTCTGTACAGTATCACAAGTGTTTTTTTTAGGGTCTTACGATCTCCTACTCTTTGTCGCCAGGTATTCTTGGGTCTTCCTCTACACGCTTTCTTCTGGCAGTTCGTGTGATGTTATCCTGCTCTCTTCGGACGATGTGTCCAATCCATTTCCATCGATGCCTCTCTCTTAACTACACTCGGCAAGTAATTGGTCAGAGATAGTGTTGGGCCAGAAGAAAATTGGCATGATTCTTTAGAGGTTCTTTGTGTGGAAGATTGATAGTTTGTTAAGTTCGCTTCTGTCATCATCCAGCACTTTAAACCGTAACGTACAGTGGAGAGGACACAGCTCTGGAACAGTCTCAGCCTGGCGTTGGTACTGTACTGATGAGGGTGACAGGGAAGATCCCTCACACAATCTTCAGCATTCTGAACGTGTTTCTAGCTTTGCTGCATTCTGCAAGTGTTTTCTGGCTTTGTTACGCATCCATATTAATTTAAACGGAACGGCAAAGCGGTATTTCGCCTTTCTTCTACTGTTTCGTAATGGCGCCTGACCAAACAAGAGCAATGCCATTCACTTTGTGAACGAAGTACGGTTGATACTGACAAAAATCACTATACGGGACAAAACCACTTTTCGTTTGGTGTAGGTCCTGGTAACAGTGTTAGGTAGTATTGTTTTGTGTTGATGGATTCAGAAGAAAAAAAATCGATTGCACGATTTGTGTCTTTCAGTGTCGAGTACGAAGAAATCCGGCGTGACGCATCTTTGCTGACACATTTCCTTTACAGATATGCACAGGTAGACAGATGGACAGACAGACGGGCATCTCTGCATATCAATATCAATATCAATATCAATATCAATATCAATATCAATATCAAACAAATCTGGTGTCAGCGAATAGTTGAAATGCAAAGTTAGAAATAACACATTTCATATGGCCTGACCATACACATGTTTGGAGTTGAAGTGAAAACTGGCTGGAAGCCATGTTCCAAGTGGTGCAGCAGGACAAGTAATTGCAAGCCAATGGGTAAAACAGGCCCACAGAAACCCGAGTGGTAAAACATGTAAATTGCCACTCTGGGCTGATAAAAACCGCATTAAGACGAATCCTTCAAGCCGTTCCTCTCTCCTTCCTTTACATCGCCTTCTCCTCCCTTGTCTTTCATTTGTAGATTACCCCCCCCCCTCTCTCCCTTTTATATCTCAACCCCAAAAGCTCTAGTCTGCTGCACGCGTATGCACAGTTCTGTGTGTATACATGATAATGAAACTGGTGATGAGCTGTCGTTTGCTCCTTGTATTTTCAACTTCATTACATATTACGAATCTAGCTTGAGTGTGTGTTTGACTTTAGTGCGTGATATTATGAAACGGTGGTGAGTTACGCGTATGAATGCGTTCGTGTATGTGTTCGTGCCTATACTACTTTACAAACTGTGAGTTACGGCGATGTGAGAACATAGATTTACTAGAGAAATTGCAGCTTTAATTTTTTAAGCATTTGCTGGAATTACCAAAACACAATATGACTGACATGGTTTATGGTGTAATTTACACTCATTTTCAGTGTTGTTTAATTCTACAATTGATTTTTGGTGTTGTCTTGCGTCCAATGACAATGCTGAGAAATACTCTCATAAATCATGCAAACTTCTTTATGATTTTTATGTAAAAAGGTATATGCATACCATTTGACACTGGACAAATCATATCAAAATTCTGATTTTGCTTGGGAATTTTCTGAGCTTGCTTTTCAGTAAATATTGTAAAAAACGTGTTGAGTAGGCGCAAAAAGGAATAATGCTAGTATGACTTGACTATCTCATTGCTCTCTTTTTACTTTGAGTCTCTCTGTTTTTCTATCTTCTGCCATTTTGTTTTTCTCTGTTCTTTTTTCTCATTATTTCTATGTCGGTGTGCTCAAGGCTATTTGGCGTTTATGAAGTCCCTTGTGACTGTATCCCAATTCTTCTCTTGTCTGTTAGGCGGAAAATGCCCCAAAACATCTACACTGCCATACAACCTTATCGGTCTTAAGACACTGGGCGAGGTTTTGTCTCGCTCTCTTTGTCTGTCCTCCAATCTGCCTCTGTGTGTGTGTGTGTGTGTGTGTGTGTGTGTGTGTGTGTGTGTGTGTGTGTGTGTGTGTGTGTGTGTGTTTGTGTGTGTGTGTGTGTGTGTATGTTGTGTGTGTGTTTCTGTGTGTTTCTGCGTCTCTCTCTCTCTCTCTCTCTCTCTGTTATCGTGGGCTGATTGAGTTTTATGTTTTGTTTTGTTTTGCGTCAACGCAGTGCACTGCCACCTTTGTGCGTGCGTGCGTGCGTGTGTGTGTGTGTGTGTGTGTGTGTGTGTGTGTGTGTGTGTGTGTGTGTGTGTGTGTGTGTGTGTGTGTGTGTGTGCGTGTGCGCACGTACGTGTGTGCTGTAGTACTCTATCTTTCAAGTACAAACATCTCTTCTCCCTTCCCCTCCCTCTCTTGAGACTTAATAAATTATTCCATCATCCAACATTTACGAATATAGGGCAGAACCCCCAGCATCCCAACAGGGGGTAAAGTGCACATAGAAATGTTTGAGTGCGATCGGTCAGTCTTGAATAAATGTCTATTTAAACATCGAAGTACTCAACAAGGCGAGATTATCCTGCGAGTTACAGCAAAATGAAAACACAACAACAAAAACAACAGCAAAACCAACCCTGTACATGTCTAAAAGGACTGGCCCAATGTTGGGGCCTCCATAACAAAACAAGCCTAAATGGATTTTTAAGCCATACGATGAAATTACAAGTATTGCCCGACCACTTTTTTTAAGAAGCTAGATTCTTTCATGTCAGGCAGAAGGAGAGAATCAGACGTCAAGTCTGGCATGACACAGGTGTACCCGACACGTGAAAGACACATCTAGTGCTACGTTGAAACCCTCGTTTCTGTCACTGACCTTGTTTGAGAAAGAAATAAGGAATCTGGGTCAACGAGTTAACTATCGGTGTATATGGGGATGTTTTGTCTGCGGTTCTGTGGTCTCGCTGGGTGGCTGTCTATCTCCTACTTTTAACCGCTATATTTTCAGGCTGCCTCTCAGAAATGTCCCATCAATTGCAAGGAGGTTAGCGGTTGAGAGGGTAGGTTGACTCTGTGTGTGTGTGTGTGTGTGTGTGTGTGTGTGTGTGTGTGTGTGTGTGTGTGTGTGTGTGTGTGTGTGTGTGTGTGTGTGTGTGTGTGTGTGTGTGTGTGTGTGTGTGTGTGTGTGGTATGCGTCATTTAGACGGTAACAACAAAGGAATTGTGTCACCCTGCAATGAAAAATCAACATGGACTGATAAATCATTAAGAAAAAGGAGAAAGGAAACAGACCCCTTGCTCTATGGACTTACAGGAGAAATACGAAACAGACCCTTTACAGGAGAAATACGAAACAGACCCTTTGCTCTACGGACTAACAGGAGAAATACACATATGCTTATGCGCCACGTATTCTACGACATGGCTCATTGCATCATACGGACAGCATCATCTAGCAAGTGTAGTTCATCCGCTGGAATTCCAAAGGTTCTCATATGCCGTTCTCGTATAAACATATTTTAACCCTTTCTATCTTCTTCATCCTATCCTCAAATGAGTAAAAATTTTATGGCCATGGTAAGGACGTGTCTACTTCTTTTTCTTTTATTTATTTTTTATCTACGCGGATTGATTGGTTCTTTTGATAAAACCGTAGACTCAAAGTGACTCAAGATGTAATAGCTCTAGTTCAGTCCTAGCCCAGGACATTAAAAACTGGCCTGTCCGCTGCCCATCTTAATATTTCCATCATTCTGCAGGTGTCCACTTAGTGTTTTGCACGTCCCTCAACCCCTCTTCCCTATTTTAAGACCATGCCAGAGTTTATGGTTTTGCGCAGGCTCAGGGAGTCTGTCAGATCAACACTGGTAGATATGGGGAGCGCATACGGACCTGTTCAAGTGCAAATAATCTTGAACAAACTCCTTATTCCAAACTCTCCTTCTCCCTATCCACTAGCTTCCAGAAGATGAAGCACAGGATGAGGGTGTAGAAGAAGGGTTAATAACGGCCTACGTCAGTTTCAGTTTCTATGCGCTTATTTAATCGTCAGCAACATAACATTATTCTGTGTGTAACATTTCTCCAGCTTGTCAGGCAAGACTGCAAGCTTGATGTGTTTACAACAGTATTACAGAAAGGAAGCCTGTCTGGTTTTCAACTTATCGTGCAAGCCCAGAACTGGAG
>JAPXFY010000015.1:16732016-16744516 GCA_030674185.1 Monoplex corrugatus
CTCCATTAGCGTCCTGCATTGTAAACCACGTTAGCTAAGCAAAAACTTAAACCTTTGATTCTTTCACCCTCAGGAAGCTGGTGGATACGGTGAGATAATCAAAAGGCTAAGTTTCTTCTGTTGGTGGATAGGATGCGAGAGTCAAAGGGTTAATGTGGCCCACCAAATGGGTTGAACTCTTGATCCATGCGTTATATGCATGGCGCTCTAGCCAACTGTACTGTTCTGTTCATGTTGCTTATGGCCCACCCGACCACTAAAGCCTTAGAAACCTAACTAGGGAAAAAACTGCCCCTCCCTCCCCTGCTCAAGGATCGAGCCTTCAATCCCTGCATTATCTAACCAACTAACGGGCCATTGAAGAACGGTATTAAAAATAGTGCAAAAAGACATCTGGTAAACGACTTTGCAGTTGTATACAGGCCATAAAACAGTTTCCAGAACAAACAATCAAACAACTGACTAACCAACCAGTCAACCGATCAAACAGCCAACCAACTGACTAGACAATCAAGCAAACAACAAAGCAAACTAAACTATACATAATTGTATAACACGTTATATATGAATGTATTCTACATACAATATTTGCAATGTGTCAAATAATAATGAGGCTGACAATCAAATTTCGGTTTTGTTTTGCCCGAGGAGAGAAAAAGTTGATCTGTCGTTCCATTATCCATAAATTCAGTAAATTCGATTTTCTTGTCTGGATAACGGACGATGTGGAATAGAGTGAATGGAGAAGGCTGGGGATAGGAAGAGGGGATGTAATACCATCTCTTGATAGGGTGAAGCGCCGTTCAAGACCTCTGTTATTGACGTCTTTTCTGAACCTGTGGCGTAGCCAAAGAAAATGATTTTTTCTCGTCATGGCAGAATGGCCCGAAGCACTGTTTTATCGGGATGTTTAATATTCGTGCCTGAGGCAGAATTCACCATGTTATTAAGCTCACGTTATTTCTGACTGATATTGATTCTAGAACGTTGCTGCGATAGTGGATGAGGTGAATCAGTGTGTTCCTCTCAATATACACTTGTTTGTCTGGCGTTGCATGTACCTGTGCCTTGTTCAAAGTAACACTGTACAGAGTTTGGTTTAACTCAGTTTGCATCATTTTAATCTTTTCATACTGATTTCATATGACTGAATTTGTTCGTAATTTGTTTACTTGTTGACCAAGTTGTTCATGCTACTTTTCATAATTGTGAGGAGTGAGGATGCCTCTCCCCTTTCATCTCCCTGAAACTACAACAAATGCTGTTGACTTTTGATTTCCTTATCAATTGTGTCTTACATTATTTATGTATATTTCTTTTAGGCAGATATGTAGATTAGCAATGGCAATTTGAAAAAAAGGGCTTTTAACCAATAAATTCCACATTGAAAAATAATGTACCATTGTAATTATACAGGAAATTACTGAGATGCGGTGTTCTCACTGAGTCATGGCAGGATGTGCAGAACCTATTTCAGCGGACTGTCACCATTGAAAGGGTTCCACGGTCAAATCAATGACAGTGGTAATGAAACTTTTTATGGAAATGGTTGGCGGCTTGCACTGGATGTCACAACTAACTACCCTCAAGTGGATGTAAGACAGACAGCAGTATCTAGGTCTATGTAAACTAGAAACACACACAAAAATATAATAAAAAGGGAATGCATACCTAAATCACAAAACAAGACAGGCATACATTTTTGGCCAACTAGCCACCTTCAAGAGTACACAAACGACAATAAAGAAACAAATACACACAACATAGGACTAAAACACCAACGAAAGAACTTCCCTGATGTTTCGTTAACTTGGAGAAAAGGGCTCAGTAGTACTAGCATAAAAACCCTTGACTCGGGTGCAGTCCTGTGACTTCAAAAAACACGTATGATTTATGCGCAGGCTTGTGCCATTTGCCATAATTATTTTGAACATTCCGTAACATATTATTTGTGCTTTAGCACATAGAGAATCACTTGCAGGTTTAATGCAGAAGTAACAGATCAGATTCACTAAACATCAGAGTAACACTAGAGCATAAACCATTTCTATCGGTCTTGGCAACGTCGCCTGTTTGCACAGAGAATGTATATTTACAGCACACCACACATAGCGACTGCACTGTACCATAACGCTTACATATTTATACACTAATCATTCTTTTATGGATGACCACATTGTGTAAAAATGGAAATGGTAAGTGGAATGGTAAGATCTACCCCCTTGACAAAAATGTCATTAACATTTACCTGTTGTGCTGAAATCGCAAAACAACGAACAAAAGCAAGAACGAAATTGGAGAAAAGCAAAAACGAAAGAAGGAACACATGACCGTAAAAGAAAATAATGTTTTTTATATATATAAAAAAAAAACACCCAGAGACAGACAGAAATAATCTGTTACAACGAAAAGAAACCACAAAACACACACACACACACACACACAACACACACACACACACACACACACACACACACACACACACACACACACACACACACACACACACACACACATACATACACACCACTACAACAACAAGAACAACAGCAACAACAGACATACAGTAAAACACAGGAAGAAAAACAGAACGACTGAACAAGAAATTGTTCCTAAAAAAAATGTAGCAATTCTCAATCAGACTTAACAATAACTGTTGCGAACTCCCAACCGCAGAAACTTCAGACGTTAACACAAAATAACAACCTCTGAAAACGCAGAAACGAAAGCGAACCATTGTTTACTAAACAAGACGAGACAAGCAGTAATTTTCAACTTAACTGCAAGTGCCTGTCTCGCTTTGTTTATCAAATAAACGGTCAAGCTAAAAGCGGCTGTGCTTAGGTTTTGTTGTCTGTGGCCACTAGAAGTCAGTTTAATTCAAGTCCACTCAGATAAGAAAACACCCTTTTAGTTTCAAAGCTTTGTACTTCCAGATGTGTATGTTTGTATGTGGTGTGGTGGTATTTTTTTTTCTTTGGGGGTGGGGGGTGGGGGGGACGTTGGTGTTTTTCCTCGTTCCCAGCAATGTTTATTTTCGGACGCGTGTATGCTCCTTGTTTTGCCCACACTGCGCAGGCCATGTGTCGCTATACAGTCTACATAGTCCGTACTCGTAAAAGCTGAGCGTTGTCATGTTTGCATAAACCATCGAACACTGATTTGACTTACAGGATCATTGATGTGCGTATTTATGTTCTGCGAGTGCTTACACACTATGGGATTCATGCACTAGCAGGTCTGCATACATGTTGACTAGAAAATCAGAAAAAATCTCTTTTCCTTTACCCACCAGGCGGTACCTGGAAGTTCGACGTCTGATCCACTTGCTTATCGTGTCCCTCGTACTCGCGCTCATCGTATGCGTATATGTGTGTGGTGTAAGCTTGTATACGTGTATGCACATGTTTGTGTTTATGCCTGTGTGTATGTGTATATGTATGATTCTCTCTCTCTCTCTCTCTCTCTCTCTCTCTCTCTCTCTCTCTCTCTCTCTCTCTCTCCTCCCTTCCTCCTTATTTCCCCCTCCGTCTATTGTGACCACTCTTGAAACACAAAAATCACCATGAATCATATTTTTTTTTCATATTTTTTAGCCTCGTCTGTACAAAGGCATACATGTCTGTTTATAGCTCAATATGCAAACCAGTTTCTGTGCATGGATGTTCGTAAATCGCCAGCAAGAAACTCTGAGGAGAGCTGGCCAGCAGACGATCTTCAGAAGAGAAACCCCCGTCAAGCAAGTGTTTCGGCACTTAACTCCAGACACTCTAAGGGGACCTGGCCGCATCCAGATTATGACTCCCTGATGCTCCTTTCCAGTCGCTGTTCTCTCTCTCTCTCTCTCTCTCTCTCTCTCTCTCTCTCTCTCTCTCTTGTTTTTTTGTTTTTTATACCGCCAGCCAATTTGTCATAAACTATCACTTCCCTTGCTTCTTGTCTTTTGTTGCTATTATTGCCATTTTTTATACTAGCTCTATTTCTTCTTTTGCTTTGTTTGTCTGTCTTGAATTCTTTCACAATTCGCTTTTTGTTTCTTTTCTCTAATTTAATAAATGCATTTTGCTTTCATAATTTGCATGATTATGTATGTAGAATAGCAAAAGACCAGCTTTAAAATAGGTCCAGTGGGATCTAATGCTATCATCCTTGAGTAATAAGGTGTTTACACATTTCTCTCGCTGTGGTGTATGTTCTCTGTCTCTCTCTCTTTGTGTGTGTGTGTGTGTGTGTGTGTGTGTGTGTGTGTGTGTGTGTGTGTGTGTGTGTGTGTGTGTGTGTGTGTGTGTGTGTGTGTATGGTGTGTGTGTGTGTGTGTGTGTGTGTGTTGTGTGATCATACATGTGTACGATAGTAAAGACTAGCTTTAAGAAAGTTCTAGTGGGAACTAATGCTACTATCCTTGAGATGAGTAATAAAATGTTTTCAATTTTTTCCTTGAGTAATAAATTGTATTCTAGTTTCTCTCTTACATTGATGATTGTGTGTATGTGTGTGTGTGTGTGTGTGTGTGTGTGTGTGTGTGTGTGTGTGTGTGTGTGTGTGTGTGCGTGTGCGCGCGCGCGTGTGTGCATTTGTGTGTAAGTGCATTTGTGTGTGTGTGTTTTGATGTATGTTGACGTGTGTATGTGTGTGTTGACGTGTGTGCTTGTTAATGTGTGAATGTACATGTGGGGAGGGGAAAGAGGGAGACAGATGGACAGAGAGAGAGAGTGAATGAGAATGAGACAGAGAGAGTGAGTGAGAGAGAAATATTGAATACATGATAAAAATAAAAGAATGATACAAAAACGCAATAAGAACAAAAATGAATGAACAAGTGAATTACTCGAGAGGGCATTTTTTTTATATCGCTGTTGCTATAGTGTAACCAAAGTGCTTCAACATGGGAAAGCTTTCAGAATGCACCAGCCAACTTCTGGCTACACCTACGACATTGCACCAACTAAACTGTTGACCTCTTTGCGACCGAGAAACTGGCCAAGCGAACATCCCTTATTCCACAAACACGCACGTGCACAAACACATATATACACACATACACAAACACGTGCGCGCGCGCACGTGCGCGCACACACACACGCACGCACGCACGGACGCGCGCGCGCGCACACACACACACTCACACTCCTTTGTAACTTCTTTTTAACTTCTGTTTTAGGTAGACGAGAACGAGTGCTTTCTTGTGAACTGAGAATAAAGACAACTCAGTACATGCCATGCATAATCCACGAAAAGCGAAATCTCGCAAGTTGGAAATAATTTTAGAGAAATTCACTGCACTCGAATACCTACATACGCACTCCACTGATACTTGCTGCTTCTGTGACCTGACAGACTCTTTGGGTCGTTGCAAAACTTCATATGTAGGCGACAACACTAACACGTTATGGTGACGATTCCAAAGTGGAGTGTGGCCTCGTAGACAAAGCACCTGTTTTAGACAACAAGAAGTCTTAAATGCACAGGTTCGATTCTCCACTGTGGCCAGATTTTTCTCCCTCTTCCACAAGACCTTGAGAAGTAGTCTAGGTGCAAGTTTTTTTCGATGAAACGAAAACCCACAGTCCCCTTGTGCAGTACGCTCATATGATTATTATACAAAGCGGATGTTACAGATCCCAAAGCAACAATAGAGTCGTCCCTCGCAAAATGTTAGAGAAAATCTACCTGCACAGATAAATAAATACACCCGTATACAAAAAACAAACAAACAACAATCACAAACACACACACACACACACACACACACACACACACACACACACACACACACACACACACACACACACACACACACACACACACACACACACACACACCCAAACATTGGGTGATGCTGTACAATGGCGACGCGCTTTTCCCGGGGGTTACAGCCCGCATTTCATGTGGGTAATCCTAAGACAAAAAATAATGAATACAATCCATTTCAATCCAATAAATGCAAAAAGTAAAGGTTGTCCCAAAACCTGCAGGTCGTAAGACAATGTCGTGGTAGAGACCTCAACTTTGCTCGCCGCTGGTATTATGAAGGCGGTGCCCGTCTCTTCTCCCTGGTAGCTTTCTCTTCCCCACCCCTAAACCAGGGAGAGTGGGGGGGGGGGGGGGCACCCATCAAAATCTGCGTGGACTAGAGGGCGCAAGCACAGTTTTTCCTCGGACAAGCATCAAACTCGTACAGTCAGACTGCAAGATGCCTGTCCAACTGATGCTAACGGAATGACTGGTACAGCAGAAAGGGCGGCTGCCCTGTCATGAAGTTCACAGACATATCGGATAGATCTATCTACTGACTGTTTTTTGATTTGGTTACCATATGTGACCTCCCACCACGAAATCAGTCTTAACTAGCATTTTGGGCATTTTGAGATATACATATCACTGGAAAGTGTACATTCTGCTGATTATTTCGGTACTTGAATAAAGCTTGTACTCAAAAAAATGTAGCGGTTATGCATGTTTAAAGTCATCAAGTTGTTTGACGGCCATTTTGAGAAAACGGCCTCCAAAGTTTTTGTGTGCTCTCCTACACATTTTCCTTAAATTTATTTGGTGGCTTTGACCCAGTTTGTTGCTAATTTGCGCTGTCATTATCTGAAAGATGCACCAAAGAGCTTTCCATCAGTATATTACATGTGCGGGTACTGTACAGGTTACGGTTCATAATAAGAGAAAAATAGGTATTTTTGGTAGGAAATTGCGTTCTTTCTGCTGCGATCAGTGCATTAAAATACCATTTTAAATTGATTAACAATATTCTTTCAAGAAAAACATTTCTGTGGGGGATAGATTACTGTCTACAGAAATCAATTTTGAGAAAAAGTCAACCCCAGATAGACCCTCAGTCACCTTTTCAGCTCCTAGTGCTGTTCGACTGACTGCGAGTTAAGACTGATTTCGTGGTGGGAGGTCACATATGTCTTTTGTTTTTGTTCTTTGAAGGGCAGGGGTGTCCCTGT
This sequence comes from Monoplex corrugatus, assembly GCA_030674185.1. Lineage (NCBI taxonomy): Eukaryota > Metazoa > Mollusca > Gastropoda > Littorinimorpha > Ranellidae > Monoplex > Monoplex corrugatus. Next base: position 16,738,976 of record JAPXFY010000015.1, read on the forward strand.
TTCCATGCTCTCAAACATTATTGTGCACGAAGCAACAAGGATGACGAACTCTTCTGCAACGAAAGGGCAATTACTTGCTCTGAAGTCGTACACACGCCGGACATTGCCTCGTGGATCACTTCAATCATTTATATCAATAAACAAAAATTATCAAAGCCATGAGATTAAGACTGGAGACAAATTCTGCCACTTGGACAGTAAATTCTGCCACTTGGTATCTGCCCTTGTCTTGTCAAAATTAGATTACTGTAATTCAATTCTATCAGGCTGCTCCAAACATTATCTTGATAAGCTTCAGAAAGTTCAGAATTCTGCTGCAAGAATGGTACTGAAGGCATCCAAATATGATCATGTACAACCTCTCCTCAAAAATCTGCATTGGCTTCCTATCCAAGCAAGGATTGATTACAAACTTTCAACTCTCTGCCATTCCTTTTTCTCTGGAACTGCACCTCTCTACCTCTCAAACCTTCTCTCTGTATACACACCATCACGTCAACTTCGTTCCTCTTCTGATTCAAAAATACTTAACGTTCCTCATGTCAGAACTGCTACCTTTGGACAACGTTCTTTCTCCTTTGCAGCCCCCAAAACATGGAATTCCCTTCCACGTGAAATTAGAGAAATCTCATCAACTCCGTCTTTCAAAAAAGCTCTGAAAACTCACCTTTTCAAGAAATACTATAACCTTTAAATTCTTCTGGCCTACCCTTTAATGTCTAGCTTATTTGGCTGTCTCGTGTGCTGCTTCGTGTTGTTTATTAAGTGACATGTTATTTAGTAATGATTGTATAATTAATCTCTTGTGTATGTATATCTGTGTTCAGGTTTGTATGTGTGTATGTGAGTGAGTGAGTGATTGAATCAGTGCGTGTGTATGTGTGTCTGTGTCTATGCGCGCGCGCGCGCGCGCGCGCGTGTGTGTGTGTGTGTGTGTGTGTGTGTGTGTGTGTGTGTGTGTGTGTGTGTGTGTATGTATGTGTGTGTGTGTGATCCTTTATCCTTAACTTAATGTTGCTTAGGTTTTTTATAACAAGTTACCAATGTGTTATCTATCACTATTTTTAATTTTGACTTGATTTGTACATCACTGTTGCTTGTCTATCATGGATTGCTGCTTATGATAACGTCTGTTAAGTGCACAGAGCTCTGGCATCTTGTTGGAGGAGTGCGCTATACAAATGCTTCATTATTATTATTATTATTATTATTATTATTATTATTATTATTAAATGAGCGATGTGAGATGGCGCTGTTCATCTCCAAGACCAACTCTGCTTTTGAAAGGTTGACCAAGAGGTTGTAACGAGACCATGACGTCAGGCTTGCCACCATGATTGCGGTAGTCTTGAGCGTCACGCAGTATTTCTGTGAGACTTGGATTATCCACAGATATTATATTCAACAGTTGGAACGGTTCGACCGAAGACGTCTGCACTAGATCTGCAACAACAAGCGGCAAGATTGAGTGTCCGACCTTCCTGCCGGGAAATACCAGCTTCGTTGGACAGAACACTTTGTCCGTATGGATGACAACCACATCTCAAAGGTGTTTCTGCACGGACAGCTGATGGAAGAAAATCGAGGCCAGGGAAGACCACTACAGCGATACAACATACTCTCATGGCCAAAATCAGCTGTGGCTTCAACATCATTAATTGGAGGGACACAGCCCGCAACGCAGCAAGCTGGCTACAGCAGTACACACGAGGTACAATAACATATGAACAGAGCAGATAACGTGTAATTCAACAGAAAAGGGACCTGAGGAGGAAGAATCCAAGACCATAGGCGATAAAGACCAGTAAGCCTACTTATTGCAAACAGAACAAGAGTTCATGCATCTGGTAACGGTGAGAGACAAGCATGGTGTTTGGAAGTCTTTAGTATTACAAAACTAAAAAGATGTCTGCTGTACCAGACACCCAACTGGTGTAGAGGAAACCTGTTTTCATTTCTGCACACAAGTATAAAAGATGTTTTGATGCCAAGATGATCATTCTCTCGAAGTAAGGGCTTCTTGCACTTCAGTACAAAAGCTGCTCGGCAGACAGGTATTCAGCTGGTTATCAGCAGATAGGTCAGCTGTTCCTGTTCATGTACTAAACAACAAAGGGGGTTACATTGTAGGGATGATCAGTACAAACAGCAGGAACATCTTGTACTTTACCATACATATATGATTGAGTGGGCAGCAGTCAGTCTTTCGTGAAAGCGAATAAACATGCTTTTTCACCTGTACTTGACAACAGACAAAAAGGGGTGTTGGGGTGCCTGCTGAGATACCAAAGGAAGTGTGCTAGGGTACTGCTGAGATACCTAAAGACGTGGGAGTGTAAAGTCACGCAGGGTATGTGGGGGGCCAGGCAGTGGCGGGACGGCAGGTAATTGAGCGAGAGGAAACATGTATGGGGGGAGTAGGGTATAACCAGACAAGTTTCCCCCTCTGCCAACAATGGCCGCGCGCCTCACCTGTGCCGCGGTCTACTGGTGCGGAACAACAACACCAACATCCATAAAAACCAATCATGGTCAAGCTATGCTTTCATTTCCCCTTTTCAGTACCTATATCTAAACAGCCAAGCTACTATCAGTCGTCAGAGTAGCAAACGTAGTACTAACACCCGGAGCAGCACCAGCGGCAGCAACAGCATCAACACGAGCAATAGCAACAGAATCTTCGGCAATGGCAGTTGTTGAAAGCGAAACTACAGTACAAGCAACAGTGATAAAATGCCCAACAGAAACAATAGTAATACTGTAACACTGTCAACAGTAATATTAGCAGCACCACCACAAGCATTAGCAGTAAATGCCTTAAAAATGATAGCAGTAGCCGTGATTGTTGCAGTGTTAAAATGACAGTAGTGGCAACTTTATTAGTAGCAGCACCATAATTTTACAATAGCAGCAGCAGCAGTAGTATAGAAATCGCTGCTTTGAAAGTGTAGTCACACAGCAACACCAATAGTAGTAACAGAAACAACAGCTGAAACAGTAACGGCGATGACAACAGCAGCAACCAGCAGAAGTTATAGAAACATTGGATGTTGTGGTAACAGTAGTAGCAGTTGTTATTGCCGTTGTTGTTTTAGCAGCAAGGTCACACGTCTGGTTCAGCATCCAGTGTGTGGTGTGTGTGTGTGTGTGTGTGTGTGTGTGTGTGTGTGTGTGTGTGTGTGTGTGTGTGTGTGTGTGTGTGTGTGTGTGTGTGTGTGTGTGTGTGTGTTTGCGTGCGCGCTCGCGCACATGTGTTGTTTATTCTGTTCTGTAAAGTGCAACGAGTGTGCTTTTGATATAAGCTGTTTGCGGTATATATTTGAAATTATTATTATTATATTATTATTATTATTTTATTATTATTATCATTATCATCATCCTTCTTTTTTTCTTATTATTATTAGCATCATCATCACGACACCATCGTCGTCATCAGTAACAGCAACACACATAACAACAACATCAGAAACCGCATTCGTCAAACTTACCTGACGAGGTGTCTTTACCGCTGACGATGGCAAGGGCGATAATTAGGCCTATAGCTAAAGCCAGGCACAGCAATATTACGTACACCAGCCGTCTTTCCAATGTCGAGCGGCGTGACCAGCAAGTTTTGTTGCCATATCTGCAAATAATAATAACGTTGACAATAATAATAATAACGATGATGATGATGAAGATGACGATGAAAATAAGAAGAAGAAGAGGAAGAAAAAGGAGGGGTAAGAGACGAAGAAGAGGAAGAGGAGGAAGAAGAAGAAAAAGAAGAGGAAGAACAGAAGATGAAGGAGAAGAAGAAGAATTAACAGCAGCTTATTACTGTAATCATTATCATATTACATACTTGCCTTCAATATTACTAACACCACCATCACCACCAGTGCTAACAACGAGATCTAATTCACCAGCAGCTGCACCAACAACACAAGAATCAACTTCTACATGTTTTGAATTCTCGAGACCCTTCACCAAACATTTTTTTTCAACTCAGCGATTCCAAGGAAATTTCAAGGAAAGGATAACCAGCTTCCAAGAATGACTGATATCCTGATAGACACACAAACTCAAAACAGATAAACTGGCGATCCGAATAATCCCCATCTAATGAACTCCTGTGATCAAATCGATCAAAAACTCTAATTTCCAAACCATCATTTAACAAAGAGATTAGCAGTTGCAATAATTTGCCAGAGGTTGTTCATTGTTACTGTCACTGAGACGGCCGCATTTTGACCATAGAGTGCGATGTAAATTGAAATTTGCATCAAAATGGCTTTTATTTTTGTCTGCTATGATAACTCGCTGGCTGCTTTGTTTTAAAATTATCTCTTGGTAACATGCAAACATGTATATAGCATGATAACTCGCTGGCCGAATCGTTTTAAAATTATCTCTTGATAACAAGTGTAAACATGTATATATTTCTTTCCAAAAATGTTTAATTCAACGTAACATAACTACAAACAGTTTTCTCTGAGATGAAGGTGATGTATCGGCTGTAGGCATTATGTTACATGAAATACAGGTCTGTGTCGTTGTCCCTCGTGTATATTTGATTCTTTCTGGTTTCCTGGCCCATCAATTACTACAGCAGGACATGTCCACTAAACCTCTCTCTCTCGCTTCCCCCCCCCCCCCCCCCCCTGTCTTCCCGCCCCCGTTCTTTTCGGTCTTTTTTCTTTCGGCTGTAATTCACTGATTATAATTAATGCAAAGCAATGGCACCAACGTCATGATTTAAGAAAAAAAAGAAGCTCCCCTTTTTTCAATATATTCGCCTAGATGTCACGTTAAATCGACGGAAAAAGGAAAGGGAGGAAGAAGAGAGAGAGAGAGGGGGGGGGAAAGGGAGGAGAGAGAGAGAGAGAGAGTACATAGATAGGCAGACATGTAGATCTTTATTTCTAAGGGTAGTACATATACATTTCACATGGGTTGGGTTTGTTTTTTTTTCGTCCAATCCTTGCCCCACTGGGGACTAAAATGTCTTATCTAAAACAAACATCTACACGTCTCATTACGTACAAACAATACTGACAAAACATGATACAAATATCATATACAAATCATTAAAAGCAAAACATTGTTATATTTGTGTGCATGTCATTACACACAAAAAAAAACAAATCTGATAAAAGTTAGATTAATGTTAAATCATAAAGCATGTAAAATGTCGTGCTAAGTAATAACACAGTATACAGTTAGTTTAAATATAAAAGATGGAAGGCAGGGAGAGAAGGGAACGCAGCAAGAAGGCATGTCATGCAAATTCAAGGCCTAACTATAACTGATAGAAACAGGAGATATCACAGTCGTTGTTTTGAGATAATTATGAATGTTTAAGAAAATGATGCACGAGTGTGCTTTTTGTTGTTGTTTGTTTTGTTTTGTTTTTTTAATATGTAGTAATGTGAAAGACCGTACATTCGGAGAATTTGTTCCGAGTAGACTGGATTTATATAAATAAATTCCAAAAATTGATTCATATGAATCAAGCCCACCTTACTCAGGTAATGTGCCATGGAACAACCTTCAACCAAA
>JAPXFY010000015.1:16747016-16772016 GCA_030674185.1 Monoplex corrugatus
CAGGGGTCTGCCGGATTTTTGCTGACAGGTTTGCTGGAGCGCATAATAATTTATGGACTTGCCCGAGTATGATGAACACTTAAACTTCAACCTTCTCTCTCTCTCTCTCTCTCTCTTTCTCTTTCTCTATCTCTCTTATCTATTCCCCGATTCTCTCTCAGGGTGGCCTTATCCTCCTGATTATATATGTATACGTTGATGTTCGTATGGAAACGTGCATATATGAGTGCAAATTTATTGTTCTAACTCATATGTGTTTTCAGGTAAGTTGGACACTGACAAAACAGCAAAATCATACACGCTATTACGAAGTGAGCAATTCTTCATGAAGTGAATTGTAATTTCCATACAGTGATACAATTTCGAACTAAAAATGTAAAACGTTCAATTTAAACACAGACAAACCATCTCCTCTTTAGCACGTAACTACAGACTGGTCTGACCCACATTTTCGAACTCCTCAAGAACTTCTCCTTTTGGGAGGGGCATGCACGCTAAGTGCTCTGTTTTAGCCAAGCATTTTTCACTTAAAGTCTTTCTTGCGCGGTGTTCCCGACATTTAGCTAACGATGCTTTCAAGTTCCTCTCCCAAACAAACTCCTAAGAAAACGTTAAATGCACTGGATAGACACTCGCCATTTTTGAAAGGTTGCCCGTAATAATACAGCCGAACACGTTGTCACAGCGTTATATCTCCATCCAGTTAACCAGTTAACGGTGAAGTCTTAAGAGACACGAAACAAATAGGAAAAAAGATGAAATTAGAGATAGAAATCGAAAAGGAACATGAAAGTGGAGGAGAAGGAAAACAAAAGATAAACAACAAATATGACAACAACAACGAACAAAAGGCAGGCAAACAATCAATAAATAGACAACCATAGTTGCAGTACCATTGTATGATTAACCAACAGTTAAGAACGTATGGTCGATTTTTGCACTTGTTCATCAATGATGAACAAAGGAGAAATGTCCGATTTTCCTGAGAGAGAGAGAGAGAGAGGGACAGGGAGAGGGAGGGAGAGAGAAACAGAGAGCTGCAGGCAGACAGACATATATACACACGACAGATAGACAAGACAGACAGAATGCTTAACAGTTCCTATGTCGGACATCGTACGTGAAAACAGGAGTGAAACAATACTTAAGAGGTATCTCGGTTAAATTCTTTGCCCGAAAAATGAGACATGCCACTCTTCAGATTTAAGGAGACATAGATGTTCCTAAGAGGGCGAATGGGTGTAACTGCATGTATTTTAGCTAACGTTGCGATTGAGGTTTCCTGTTTTACTTTTCTTTTAATATATTTCTTCATACATGTCTTTACAGTCGGTAATATTTTCCGTTCTGTTTCGTTTTGTTCCTTTTCTTCCTCCTCCTTTTTTTTATATTTTAAAAATTTTTTTTAAAATTTTTTTTATTTTCGTTTTGTCTTCTTCCTCCTCTCTCCTCTTCAAACGACCTTTCGATGGAAACAGTTTAACAATCTTTCTTGACTGCTTAACTGAAGAAAAAAAAACACCACTATTTTGAAACATGTAACCATTAACATACAGCCACGATTCAATAATGTTATCTTATTATAGATAACCTCTTTTGTTTCAGGGGCCCTTCTTCCTCCCTCCATCCCTCTCCTCTTCTCCCTGCCCGCTTCCATTTCAAGATCTTGCTAGGGCATAGTTTTGACAAGACATGCCAGATCATTACAAACAGATCTGGGTGGAGTGCATATGGAATTGTCCCAACTACAATTAATCCCTCTTCAACGGGTTTACTGTCTACTTAAAACAATCCCAAAAATAAAAAGGGAAATAGAAATATCAGACCATGAAAACAAAAATGTTCAAACAAACAAACAAAAGAAAGCAAGAAAACAATATGAACGCTTATCTGAATAAGAAATCAAGATAGAGATCAACTCTGGACCAAATGTTTTTGTGAAGTGTACGAAAGATCATAGAAATGTGTGTGTGTGTGTGTGTGTGTGTGTGTGTGTGTGTGTGTGTGTGTGTGTGTGTGTGTGTGTGTGTGTGTGTGTGGTGTGTGTGTGTGTGTGTGTGTGTGTGTGTGTGTGTGTGTGTGTGTGTGTGTGTGTGCGCGCGCTACATTATAAAACTCGTCACATGTGAAGAAAATTTAAATAAAAACAAAAAAGAAGAGACAGAGCGCAGTCTCTCCTTCTCCCTTTCTCTCTCTCTCACACACATACACACATACACACACACACACACACACACACACACACACACACACACACACACACACACACACACACACACACACACACACACACACACACGCCACGCACACACATCTCCCCTCCCTCCGTCTCTCTCTTGTTCTCAAGCCGGTGCTGTCAAGACAGGAAATTGCAGGGCTTACGAACCCAGCGGAAAAAACATCATGAAACTGTCAACGCTCTAAGCCAGACTCATCATGAATAATGCAAATTAGACAGGAGGGCTTGTCTTACATGAAGATCGATCGACCTTTTTTTCATACAGAATCAAAAAAAGCTGGCGTTCTCTCTCTCTCTCTTTCGCTCTCTCTCTGTCTCTCTCTCTTTCTCTATACCTCTCGAACTCCCTATTCAAATAATACTTTCTACAGTATGGTGACTTTTGGATTTGTAGCGTAGACACAGAGCTCCCGCCTTCCAGTCTACTGCACGAGTTCGACCCTTGCTCGGTAAACTTTATGTGCGTGGCCTCCAGTCCACCAAGCTGAGTGGGTAGAACATTGTTTAGTCTTTAGAGTTGGAAAATGTAAATCAATCGGAGGGAGGAGTTGAATTCGTCCTCTAAAAAAGCTGAACCGGGAATACTGATATCTCTACCAATTACCCGCCTACGACTTGGATTTGCATTATGCGACCACCACCATTTTTTTCTTATCTGAATAACAATTAATAATAATTACAGTATTCATTCGGCGCCAGATCTTGACAATTCAAACCAAAGCCCACCAGGCATACGCAAACAATCGACAAAGACCACCTTACAATATCTAACTTAGGGAAAGGAGTATTGTAAAATTCATTGTTGGGAAAAGAGGTGACTTTTTCGATTGGTTTTAAAAGTAGAAAGGGTAGGTGTTAGGCGAAGACAGAGCAGAAGTCTATTCCAGGCTTGACGGTCCTGAAACAGCAAAAGAACGCTGGCCAAAAGTTGACAGTTAAAATCTGGGGACCTGAAGGAAGAGTATCTGAAGCTGAGCGCAAGGTGCGAGTTGGCGTATAAATATTGATGTTGTCGCAACGATATGATGGATCAGACTGGTGTTTACATTTGTAACACAAGGCATCCAGCGTATATTCAGTTCTTTTTAAGACAAGCAACCACACAAATGGTTATGGAGGCAGGAGGCCTTGCTAGTTAGGCGACTGAACCAAAACTCACACATCTTACTCTCTTCGTGTTTGTACTCTGAATCACAATGATCGCCAACGTTCACGCAAAGAGAAACTGAAAACATTTGAAAATAGTATGAGAACGCACATCTGATTGCAAATCAAGACAGAATCATATTTCCGGCCAAATGGCCCTTCTCATGCATATACAAAACAAACAAAAAACCACCACCAACAACAAAACAGAACCAAATTTGGGACAATAACGGATCAGCTAAAGTCCCTAGTGTTTTGCTGAACTAGACAAGATACCTCTCAAAGTCTCATCTTCTTTGTTCTTTTTGTCCTGTATAAAATGAACCTGTTTCTTTGTTGTATTTCGTGCACGTATGACAAAAGGCCAGTAGGCCGAAAATTTGCGCCTGTCTTACTTTGTTAATTAAATACGCGTTCTCATTCTGTTCTCGTGTGTTTCTGGTTTTTAATGTAATAATTACACGTCTGATGGCCACTGCACAAATACAGATACCGTTGAAAAATACATCATTCGTTTATTCATCTCTCTCTCTCTCCTCTCCTCTCTCTCTCTCTCTCCTCTCTCCTCTCTCTCTCTCCTCTCTCTCTCAAACAATTACTTCTCCACCAGTGACTATGTATTGGTGATGACTGATTTATAACTTTAACATAACCATGACATGGTTACCAGGTCGCGAAGTATGATCATGTTAAAAGTTGATTATGTTTGTCAGCGTCAATGTTTCAATGACTACCACTCCCCGTCCACTGTGAATAGGCTGACAGCCAATAAACAGTAAACATTCATATTCGTGTTCTCTCTCTCTCTCTCTTTCTCTCTCTCGCTTACATTCTCTATGTTTTCAAACAACTCAATTTTGTTGTATGACTCTTTGTCAAAATACAGTCATGCATTCCACAGAAGAAAACAAAAGCAAAGAAGACGGACAATGTCCCTGGAGTCCGTTTATATTTCAGAAACTGTATTTTTACGGGCAATCCTTTTTTCACTGGTAAAAGCACATTCATGCATTTTATAGAGCATGGAAAAATGTGTCCTGTTTCATTAGTCTGTCTATTGCGTCTGTCCGATTGGTGTTCTAAAGACACACACACACACACACACACACACACACACACCACACACACACACACACACACACACACACACACACACACACACACACACACACACACATTCATCTCTCTCTCTCTCTCTCCCCCCTCTCTCTCTCGTCAATATTTTTATGTCTCTTTTTAAGGATGATTAAAAAGATTCCCTCCCGCTATCTCATTCCTTTTCTCTCTCGTCGACACTTTTTATGTCATTTTTTTTAAGGGTGATTGAAAAAGACTCCATCTAATCTCTCTCTCCCTCTCTCTCTCCCCCTCCTCCTGGATTAGATGTTAGCATATATACACATTACGCAGAGAAGCACTAAAGGGCAGATTTTGACGATACATCCAAGTGCTATATGTACGGAAAAGTTACATTTGTCTTGGTTCATAACCAAACAATTATCCTGATCGATTTCACATACGACGCAAGAACCATGCATACCACATCTCCTATCGTCATACTAGGACGTGACAGCCTAGTTACTACTGATGTCAGCCATTCTGGCTGTGGATCAGCACTGCATAATGGAAGTAGAAAGCTCTGGCACGGCCATCCAGATATATCCTATGCGAATTAATTGCGGCGCGTGCGGCATCCCGCTCTGTGGCGGCTTCCATATCACTTGGAGACTAGCCGGGGGGTCAGGCGAATGTTTTTGTCCCTGTGCAATGGGCAATGTTACAATGATCTCTTTTATACACAGAGACCTTACAGTCGCATCTTTAGACGATTTTCGGAGGTCTTCCTTGTTATCAAGGGTCACCTGCCAATGATAGTGGACCCTTTTGCAAGGCGTGTCTCCGCCACTCGGCGATGGCATCCCGTCTCGAAATAAAATTTAATGCAGCCACAGTTTCTTTACAAATCAGACTGACGTATTTTACAATCGCGTTTTGTGCTGGCTCAGGAGATCTGTCAGATAACTGCTGGAAGATTTGGGTGGCGCGTATATGGATTTGAGCGAGTGCGGTAAATCCCTCTTGAAATAACTCCAATAACTCCAATAACTGCGAAAATTCCTCTATGAGTCATGTAATTCGGTGACCCTTCATTTGTACATTAAAAAAAGTATGTAACCCTTCATTTGTGTGTAGCCTCTGCTCTTAAAGGATTAATTCTCAAAGAAGACAACCCCAAAATAAGCTTGGAATGCTCCATAATTACAGTCTAGACCAGAGGTGTGATGGGCTAAAACACGTGAGGTCACTGGCACCAAAGATCCTTATTCCTGACACCCGAAGTAAATTTAGCCTTGCGAGTTGACCAGACGATACTAAGTGAAAGCGCGTTCTAGATCATTCCACAGAAAAGCGCTATAAGACCAATGTAAATGATACATGTACAGCTTTGTTGTATCAAAGTCATGAAATATTGGGTGGAAAGTTTGCTGACAGCCGGCCTCCACTTCTGGCGACATCATTACGTCAATCAGGTTTTACGCATAGTGTTAATAACTGTTCAGAAAAAATAATTATTGTCTCAATCGCCAATTACAAACAGTGCAATTTAAGTCTGGATAGGAGATGTTACTGTCCATTATGCCATTGACATGTAGGGCAGTAACAAAGAACCATCACTCCTGTCCGTTCTTGGCGAACACTGTATGGTATCCCCGATGTGTATAACTGCTCTGAGGTCTCCTATTGTTCGACGCCAGGCGTTCTTTGGTCTTCCTCTCCTGTCCAGTGAAGGACAGTAACGGGTGAAGTTTTTCTTGCTCTCTTCAGATGATGTGCCCAAATCGATCTCCATCGTTTCTTCAAGACGACCGAGGCAAGAGATGAAGTCAGTTAAACTTGTTTGAGGGTGTTGAACACATACATCCCTTACCGACTGACCCGGTGATTTACTCTAGCAAGGTAAAGCTCAAATGTCGCGGGCGGAAATGCCACGAAGATCAAAATGTAGGGTAAAAAGAAGGCAGATTAAGACTTTTGTTATCGTAAACTATTGGAATACACCTATACATGCAGTCCAGTTTGGCTTGCTGCTATGATCGAACTGGTCAGTCATGTATTAAATAAAACGCACTGTACACAACTAATATACAAATTAAAGATATACACGTTCATGTTGCTTATAGCCCAGCCAACCACTAGAGCCATATCAGGGCTAACACCACGTCAAATACGACAACCAGGTTTAGATAAAAGACAACAGTTAAAAACTATGCTCATCGTTAACCTTACAAGTCTAAAATGTAATTAAAGAAAACCATGGAAAACATAATAATGTGTGTGTGTGTGTGTGTGTGTGTGTGTGTGTGTGTGTGTGTGTGTGTGTGTGTGTGTGTGTGTATGTGTGTGTGTGTGTTGTGTGTGTATGTGTGTGTGTGTGTGTGTGTGTGTGTGTGTGTGTGTGTGTGTGTGTGTGTGTGTGTGTGTGTGTGCGTATTTGATCGCGGGCTAACTGGAGTTTTTGTTTTGTTTTTTGTTTGATTTATTTATTTGTCTATCTATCTATCTATCTATCTATCTATCTATCTATCTATCTATCTATCTATCTATCTATCTATCTATCTATCTATCTATCCATCCTCCATCTATCTATTTGTTTATTTGTTTGTTTATTTAGTAAAACATGGATTCGAGATCTGATGTTTCGAGTTCAATCTTCGCCTACAATATCATAAACTGGCCTGTTAGCTGCCCATCTTTATGCTATCATTCTGCTGGTGTCAGTTTCATGTTTCACAGGATCCTTTTCTCCCCTTCTCCTCCCCACTTTCTCCATTTCAAGACCTTGCCTGTGCATGAGTTTTTCGCAGGCTCAAGGAATCTGCCAGATAACTGCTGGAAAATTTGGAAGAGTGCGCATGGCGTTGCCCGAGTGCAGTGATTCCCCCTCGAATGAATTACAAACCCTTTCCCTCCCTCTTCAGAAGGCATAGCGTTCTTTTCAAGTGGAGACATCAGTTGAAATCAGTGCTACATTATTTTAAGGTACAGTCCTTGAACAGCACACTACTGAACTAGTGACCCGCATTTGCCGCGGAACAAAATTGTATCTTGAAGCCAGTGATTATTAACCAAGATAATGATCAAGTCAGTGTCTGATATTTCTTTCTTGATTGCCTCAAATTGGCAGATTCAAACTGAAAACTGAGATTATTTCTCTCCTTAACACCCGAGCGCACGCACGCGCGAGCGTGGTGTGTGTGTGTGTGTGTGTGTGTGTGTGTGTGTGTGTGTGTGTGTGTGTGTGCGCGCGCATGTGTGTGTGTGTGTGTGCGCGCGCATGTGTGTGTGTGTGTGTGTGTGTGTGTGTAAGACAGAAAGAGACAGACAAGAAAGTAGAGAGATCTTGCATTCTCTTGCAATTTTTTTTTCGAGCAAATAATGATTTGTTTTCTGTGTATTGCTAAATCTTTATCGGCTATTCTTGCCATTAATGGCTTGTTTTCTGTGTGTCACTAATTTTCAGTCGTTTCTTTCCTGTGTATGTCAAGACCCGCGTCACACAACGGCGAACAAGTAGAAAAGCCCCCCCCCCCCCCCCCCTAATATTTACAAAAATAAAGGACAGTAAATTAGCTCATCGCAGTTAATCAATCATGCAGTCAAGAGAATCTTCATTAAAACAATCTCAAAAATAAATGATATGCACACAATATACACTTACACCCGAACGCGATCTTTTCACAAAACTTAATGACAGCAGGATAATCAATATTACCAGTATATCACACACACAAAAATCATCAAGATCCTGTTTCAGTCATCTCAAATCTCAGTGGTCATAAATATTACAAATGTTTTGACCTCCCAGTTCGTTTTACAAATCCTTTGGAATCAGTATCTTCCTCTTCCTCTTCATAATATACTATAGGCAAAGTAATCTTATACAAAACTCTTTACACTTTGAACAAATGACAATAAACCATTGCCATTACAGCCAAATGGATCCAGGATCCATCAACAAAACCGTATTCAATAGCATAACACGAAACACAGGCCAGGAACACATTTTGCCTTCCCAAAATCATTTTGCTCTCTGACTTTCAAATCCAAAATCACAGTTTACTTAGATTTTTTTAAAAACGGCTCATCTTTCACAAGATAGGACATTCCACATTACACAAGAGGCTAATCTCCCCTTTTATATCATGCTTCTACACCACATCTTCCAAATATCCAAAATTATCACGCAAAAGCCCAGGGACAACATAAACCAATGGCTTTTTCCCGACAATGGGTCACTACTTTTTAATCAGTTCTTTCCCGTGCGTCACTAATTTTTAATCAGTTCTTTCCTGTGTAGCACTCGTTTTTACCAGCTGTTTCCTAATTCACTATTCTATACCGTTTGTTTTCTGTATTCTCTATTAGTTGTTTCCTGTGTATCACTCATTTTTATCAGTTGTTTCTATGTCACTATTTCTAAATCATTTGTTTTCTGTGCGTCACTAATGTAAATCAGTTGTTTCCTGTGTATTACTCAGTTCTCTCTACTGTTTGTGTCACTGTTCCAAATCAGTTGTTTTCTGAGTGTCACTAATGTAAATCAATCGTTTCCTGTGTACCACTCATTTTTATTTCTTTTTTCCTATGTGTCACTATTCTAAATCATTTGGGTTTTTTGTTTTGTTTTGTTTTTGTGTGTGTGTCTCACTGATTTTTAATCAACTGTTGTCAGTGTACCACTCTTTTTTATCATTTGCTTCCTGTGTGTTACATTCTGAATCGAGACTTGAAAGGGATTTGTCATTCTTGACAGTGTGTGTGTGTGTGTGTATGTGTGTGTGTGTGTGTGTGTGTGTGTGTGCGCGTGTGTGTGTGTGTGCGCGCGCGTGTGTGTGTGTGTGTGTGTGTGTGTGTGTGTGTGTGCGCGTGTGTGTGTGTGTGCGCGCGTGTGTGTGTGCGTGTGCGTGTGTGCGTGCGTGTGTAGCAAGTAATGGTTTGTTTCCTGTGTGTCACTAATTATAAATCAGACTGAAATTGCAACTAAATATTTTGTGTAGTATTGACGATGCCAAGGTAAGGGAAAGTATTCAGCAGAAGAAAAAAGGAAAGAGATAACAAAGGATAGGGTGTAGGGTGGGGGAGGTGTGAGACAAAGGGGAAAACCAAGATGATCAAGCCTACTAACAATATCCCTTTTAACATGTTTCGCGCATTAGTTGCATTGAAGTAATCTGACCACAATGGATTTTTTTAGCGATGCATCTCCCTACAGCTCCCTACCATTCAATTCTGATTAATAGCAATGATACAGGCACTTAAGCTTACCGAAACAGCGATCAAAATACTGGACCAAGTTTATTTTTATCTTTTAAATCCTGTACTATGTACTTGACTGTATGTATATTCCAGACTTGTTCAAAATTCCGTCGAGAAATGACCGAGAAATCTTGCAGTAAACGTGTTTTGCGTAGATTTAACGTTTATCTTTGACTGGTAGCGATGGAACTTAGAGAATACGACGAATGTCCAACTACGCACTCTATCACCAGAATTATTCATAATTTTCTTCAAAGAACCAAGTTGTATTCAAATAAAAATTTTCACATTTTAAACCACTGACTGAAAGAGACTTATGAATTATTTCTGATGGAAATACGTCTGCAAACAGAAAACAAAAACAAAACAAAGGAAAAACATTTTCCGACTACTTAGGTTTCCAGACAGACAGCTTGACAGAGACACGTCCCTCCGTGTCGACATCAAATATTCTCATTAAAAAAAAAGTGGGAGGAGAAGGGGAATTCAAAATGCAAGGAAAAGAATGATTTGTCCAAAAAAAAACCCCAAAAAAACTAACGTCGGCGGTTACAGCTGGACGGCCTGTGACTAGGGTTGCTCACGGCTAGCGGGAAAAAGATGTTTATATGCTGGAAAGCAGTGGGGTGGACTTTGCCGCAGTTGTAAAGGTCTGTGATTAAGGTTGCTGACGGCTTGCAGGAAAAATCGTTTATTTGTTGGAAAGCAGTGGGGTGGAAAGAAGCAGGACATAAGAACGGCCACGTACCCGTTCAAGGACGAGAAAAAAACGCTCTCTTATTAAATATATTGTTGAATAATTTGATATACTCCACTACATCATGTAAGTGGTACACCAAGAGGTACAAATATATTACGAGTAAGAACTGTTGAATTTAAGAGTATCCGAGTCATTTCGTTGGGTGAAGTGATCTTTAGAGTTATCCCCTCCCCCCTCCCCCGCTGACAGCCCCTCCTTCACCCCTCTCACTCAGGTTTTGTTGCAGTGGATGTGTTGTAGTTTTTCCTTTTCAATCTAGCGGCCTGGTTAGTGCAGAAGTATAGCTCTCGCATTCCAATCTGATCGTCAGGGTTCGAGTCTGGCTTGAGAAAAACTTGGCGTGTCCGGCTTCCAGTGCACACAAATATGAATGGATACTTGACCATGTTCGTGTTGGGCAATACAAAGCAAGCAGGAAGGAGTTGGGAACGGTCCTCATAGTGCTGGGCCCCCAGAAAGTTGCTATCATCTCACTACCCTACGATTTCAAAGTTATGGAACAACCTTTGCCATGTACTTTGGCTTGCAGCCCTAGTTAATCGTGTTCAGGCATGATTTCGGCTTTGGGCAAACAGCTGGCCCACTTTTAGTTAAAACTGGTCAATTAACAGCCCCCAACTCATATTCCTGAAATGTCTTTAAATTTCATGTTCTGTTGTGAATAAAATAATGCACATGGTTCTATCTTACACATAAATTCTCTGTCATTCCCAGCTTTCCATGTGACCTACAGTAAATTCTTGTCTTGTTTTCATCTCTCTCCTTTCACTCACTCACTCTTTCTCACTCTCACTTAGAGAGAGAGTGGGGTGAGAGAGGGGAGGGAGGGAGAGAGAGACAGACAGACAGACAGAGAGAGAGAGACAGAGAGAGAGAAACACAAAAAGGAGGAGTAGGGGGAAAGAGAAGCAGGCGCGAGGCGCCCCAACACCAGATACCAGCGTTGACAAACTGCTGCGGCCATGTCTCGGCGGCTAAGACATCCCAGCGTGCCTCACGCATGAACGCGTTTGTGGGCAATGAGGCAGAAGCTTGAGGCCTGAAGCTTTTATCGTAATTGTCGGTGAAGTCAGCGGAAAACCGCGTGGAGGCAGTCACTGATCGGGATAAGCTTTTTCGATCACCAAGGGTGAGCAGAAGTAAAATGGGCCGAAGCTAAGAGGATTCTGGCTACAAAGTGAAAAGGGGCGACGTCATTATTTCCCCACCGACCTACCCCATCCCACCCCTACTTCTTCCGTGATTTTTCACTTCTACCGATCTGGCTTCCAGCGGGATTCCGTCGGTAGCAACATGCTTAAGGCTGTCCTAACCTTTCCCAACGAAGGATTGATGGGAGAGAAGGGGAGGGGAGGAATGCCAGGTTGTTGGTCAATAGGCCAACAGAAACACGGACAGAGATGCGGGAAACTGCCTGATTGAGCTGAAGCTCACAGTCGCGGTCTGTCTGAGGTTTGTACTGTTCCGAGCTGTCTGCAGCGCTGTGAGCTCCAGGCCACGGGTTGACGCAATGAGATGAACATAGCGTCTGACAGAGTTAGTTACCTATTTCTGTAGAGCTAGTTACCTATCTCTTTCTTCATGTCTCTGATGAATGGCACGGAGAAGAAGGCGGTGTGGGCGGTATGTGGATTGGGAAGAAGTGAGGCTGTTGACTACGTGAGGTTGATAGGTTCAAGTAATGTGGGGAGTCCGCAAATAAATTAGCATCGTTTGTGTACAAACCAAAGGCTTTTTTCTATAGTCATCATCATCATCATCATCATCAGGTGCCTTGCCGCATGGCGTTGGCGATTATGGACTTCCTTCCATCTGTCTCTATCTCTTGTTGCCTCAAGCATCTATAGTCGGATAATAAAAAGCTGTTTTGCAGATCTCAGCAGCCATCATTTCTCAGAGCATTTGATGGACAAAATGAGATCAGAAAGCTAAAAAGTTTTGTTCCTGGTTAATGCTTTTGCGATTATCGATCCTGTAAACTTATGCCGCTCAAGGCAGTTCATATGAATTAAAAATTTACCTTTAGTACACATGTTCGTGCGCGCACACACATACACACGCACGCTCGCGTTTGTGCACACACACACACACACACACGCACACGCAGAAATGCTTCATGATAACAAAAGGGCTATGTTTGTGTATGTCTGCCTGTGTACGTGTGAACTAAATGTACTTGTAAGATTTCACACAGATCACTTGAAAAAGGACTTTCACTCAATTTAAATCAGAGCTTTATTCTCTCAAGAGGTCGTAAACACTATTTTTCTTTTTGTTTTGTCTTTTGGTTTTGTTTGTTTGTTTGTTTGTTTGTTTGTTTTGTTTTCTTGTTATTGTCGTTGTTGTCTTGTTTTGAGGGGAGAGGTGAAAATGTCAGCTGGACCCATTGCATGCTGCTCCAGTCCAAACTGTCTAACTACAAAAGGGAGAAAGAACTTCTCTTTTGCAAAGAAGCCCTGGACTTGCACAATGACCAATTAAGGAACAATAAATCTTGGCACTGAGCTTGATCACTTCCAGAGGATCAGCATCCACATGGCATTGTGCCCTCCAAACTGGAAAGAAGAAGAACACTCGGAACGAACGGTCGTCTATCACGAGCTTTTAGCTTGGTGTTGATCAACTCGGTGTAATTCCATTGCCATCATCACATTTCCTGTATTTGTTTTCCCCCGTATCACGTTTCCCGTAATCACATTGCCCACGATTATATTCCCTATAATTACATTTCACATGACAGCCTTTCTTAACCTACATCCATTTTTCTCATGCATAAATTTCCTTTAATCACATTTCCCGTAACTGCGTTTTCTAAAAATCACCTTCCCCAAAACACGTTTATTACTATCATTATTATTATTTTATCATCAGTGGTCTCACAATGAATTAGTCAATTAGATTTCCCATAACTGCATTTCCCATAACTACATTTTCTGCAAACTCCGTTTTACAAAATCACCCTCCCCCAAACCAAGTTTTCTGTCATCACTGTTCTCACATTAAATTAGTCAATTAATTCCCATAATCACGTTTCTTATAATCATGTTTTCTATAATCACGTATTTCAAAAGCGTGTTTCCAATAATTACGTTTCCCATAATCACGATACTCATTACTGCGTGCTTTTTAATCGCGTATCTTAAAATCATGTTTCATCTAATCACGTTTGTCACAATTACATTTTCTATAATCGTCTATCCCTTAACCACGTTTCCTAAAATCAGTTTTCTCATAATCAGGTTTTTAAAGAAAACGAAAATCACTTCTTGTTTGAAAGGACAGAATATCTTAATCTGAGAGAATAATTGATATTGTTGGGGTTTTTACGGACAGCCACTCATACCTGTTAAAAGGTGAAAATGTTGGGCTATTACGGGTTCTAAATATGTTTGTACTTTTGAAAGCACACGAAGACTTTGTCACTATCAGAAACCTGCAGCAAAAATGTTCTGTAACATTAGTTAAGTTTGTTGTTACTGGCGGTGATGCAAAAATATGCTACATCTCAATCGAGATTTTATGTTTAAGGTTTTGCTTAATTGTCCTTGATCCATGTACTTCTTGCATATAGGCCGGCGACCTTAGAATATTGTTTTCTGCGTTCCTGCTTTTCTCGTAATCTCTTTTGTCATGATCATGTTTTCCAGAACAATATATCCAGTAAACTGGAAAATTCCATGTACCTTCACCACACTGTCATATTCACCTGTCTTAAGCCTGCTGATATGTGTTTTGTGTGTATTTCTCATTTCTCTTTTTGCGTGTGCATGCGCGAGCACGCATATGTGCGTGTGTGTGTGCGCCAACGCGTGTGTGTTTCTGTTTAGCCTCTCTCTCTCTCTCTCTCTCTCTCTCTCTCTCTCTCTCTCTCTCTCTCTCTCTCTCTCTCTCTCTCTCTCTCTCTCTCTCCCGCCCTTCCTCTGTGCGCGCACGCCTGCGTGTACGGAGATAATCATGACAAATGTTATTACCTCAATGCATATTTCACACCACAATTTTTTTTACATACATTGTGGTGTGTGTGTGTGTGTGTGTGTGTGTGTGTGTGTGTGTGTGTGTGTGTGTGTGTGTGTGTTGTGTGTGAGAGTGAGCGCGCGCGCGCGCATGTGTGTGCGTGTGTGACATAACAAACTGTTTCAGCGATACACACGCTTGAGACCTTTAATTGTACTACCTGCCCTGCTTCACTGCCACGATGTGAAACTGACAATGACACAAGTGGACAATTAGCACAGATGAACGCACCAGCGAGTTCTATCAACTATTTTCTTGTCTACAGCAGATAGTGTTGAGGAACGCATCAACGAATTCCGTCAGTGTTTGTTTATATCTTGTTTTTTGTTTGTTTTTGTTTGCAAATGTTAACATAGATAAACTGAACGTACGACAGGGTTTCTTCAATGTATTCCACCTCTGCCAAAACAACTGTGGACCGTTCCAGGCTTTCCGTTTCGCTCCTTTGAATTTTCTGTCTGGGTTGGATGCGAGTCGAATGACCATGCTCAAGCAAGTTATTCGCGTTGTAAATAACCCGGTTATTCTACCTTTTTATCTCGAATAAATATTTTTACCCAGCCTAAGTTTGTTTCAAGGATAGATTGATACAAGGATAGACGTGCACAGAACCAGAACGTCGGATAGAACCTCAAGACCTTATCAGCACGAATTTTTAAGCAAGCTTATGGCTTGTACCATGCTCATTTTTGGATCTTATCATTCATATGGCATATGTGGTAATTAGTGCGTATGCAATTTGTTCCGAACACGGAGATACTGTCTTGAGAAAAGTTAAAGTTTAAACATGAATAATTTTGGTATTCTGGTCGCACGTTTTTATAATGTTGCTTGCAATTCCTTGCTGGATACTACCACACTGTGCAAAAGAACAGCTGTGCTATTTTCTCTTACTGAATGTGGAATCGCATTGTGTTTGAAAGAAAGCCTTGTGTGGACTGTAGCTTTTTGCCACAGTACAGTTGTATGAAGCGACAGCAATGTTCCTTGGCCTGGCCTGCCGGGTGCAGTGTTATGATTTTTGTTGTTGTTGTTGGTGATGGTGGTTTTTTGTTTTGTTTTTTGTTTTTTTCGCTGAGTGGCTGGATGCCTGGTTTTGTTCGTTTGTTTCTTTCTTTGTTTGCTTGTTTGTTTGCTTGCTTGTCTTCTTCTCTGTCGTTTTCTTTTTCTGCTTACCGGTCCATTCATTCAATTTTTTTTTCCGCATAATGTGTCTACAAGTGCAATTCATAAGATGCCCGCTAGACTGTTGTACCTTGATGCCGAGGTAATGAGATCACAAAAACACGATACGGCCTTTTTTATCTTTTGTAAGCTATGTGCACTGTATGTTTACTGTTTTCATCTGGGGGAGATAAATTAAGTGGAACGGCTGATGTCTCCAGCGTGGCCAACGCTATCTGTCTCTTACAGCGTGGTGCTCCTGCTGAATAGCTCATTGATAGAATTATAAACAGTAGTTACTACTGGGTCACCTTTCGGAGAAAGTGCCGTTTGGATGAGGGACAAGTGTGTCTATTTGCTTTCAAGTGTTTTTGCTGTCCCGAAATGACCCTGAGAGTTCTGAAAAGACAGGAGAGTTCTTGTTGAACTGAAGTGAATTGAACAGTGGTCGGCTGAGTTACGAAAACACGAGTGGTTCTTGCCAGAATGGCGTATCACGAAATAACAAAAAAGCCGTTACACCATTCTGGCAGGAAATCCTCGAAGAGTAAAGTAAACCTTGTGTACGAGGAAAAAAAACCGACAAAAATATTGTCATCCACGTAAGGTAAAGGTAAAGTTTGTCCCATAATCCTGAGGTCGTAGGAGAGTGAAGTGGTAGTTACTCAACTGTTCACGGAGCAGTTTATCGTAATAAGGGCGATGCCAAACAGGCAGTACCGGGATTTGAACGTGTGTTTCGGCAGAGAGAGAAAAACTTGGGCGTTCAAACTGTAGCAATTCCTTTTCTCGCCACACGAACAGTTCGCCAAAACGCAGGCCCTGACAAGGTTGATAATAAGACAAAAATAACAAAATTACCCGCAACAACAGAGGAGTACGAAAAGAATAAGAGGAAAAAACAAAAGTAAGTTTCGAAACTGTCCAAAACAAAGGGAAACACAGAAAACGAAAAAAAGAAAGACATAAAAAAAGAGAAAAGAAGTAAAGGAAGTAAGCAAGCGAGCATGAATAAAGCACTGATATATGAATCACTGAAATAGTTGCATGTATACATGTATTTAAAACAATCACACACACACACACACACACACACACACACACACACACACACACACACACCACACACACACACACACGCACGCACGCACGCACGCACGCAACACACACACACACTCACACACACCAACACACACACACACACACACACACACACACACACACACAACACACACACACACCACACACACACAACACACACAACCACACACACACACACACACACTTTTCTGACATACAACTTCGATCGTTTTAGATGAATTTCATCAACGAAAAATGTTAAATTTCAAGAAGAGAAATATTAGGGAATAAAAGCATATTTTCGTGGGAAGGAATGTTTAGGGATAAAAGTGATGTTTTCGTGGAAAGGAATTTGTGTTTTCTATCAAGCGTTCCCACTGGAGAATCCAAGCGAAAATATGAACACATGCAAGCAATCTGGTTGTCTGATTTAAACCAAAAAGTCTTTTACACACTATACCCACGCACATAAAAAAAAAGTACAAATACACATACTACAGATGTACAGCAGCTTTCACTCAATAAGCTAAGAACGGAAATGAAAATGCTTTTGGTGTTGTTGTTGTTGCTGTTGTTTGTTGTGCTATATCTCCCTCATGTACTCCTTCCAGACCATACGTATATTGTTTCCCTGACACAAGCAGAGAAATGCCAGGGGGTGAAAGCTATCTGTTTTCGTGGGAAGCAATTTCTATTTTTCTATTATAAGTTTCTTTAAGTGATATTCACATTAACTATTAACAATCTAGAGATGCATAAATAATTATGATTAATGTATACTAATTCTACATATAAACAATCTGTTTTAACCAAAGGTAACTAGGAGGGCATACCACTAAATCTTTTGTGATCATGTTGATTTAACATAGATTATCACAATAACAACAGTAGTAATGAAAACAATGATGATAATAACATGATATTAATAACAATGATGGTGATGATGACGACGTTGATGACAACGTCGATGATGATGATGATGACGACGACGACAACGACGATAATGACGATGATGGTGGTGGTGATGGTGGTGGTGGTGGTGATGATGATGATTTATAACAATTTTGACAGCCCTCAACAGCTAAATGCCGCTCAGGACTCTGTATAAACAAAATACATTAAGATATTGACAGAAATATTGCGTCATACTCATACACGCACACACACACACACACACACACACACACACACACACACACACACACACACATACACACACACACACACACACACACATACACACCACCACCACCACCACCCACCACCACCACCACCATCACCACCACCACCACTACCACTAACCACCGTAGCAACAACGAAGTATGCTACCTGAGCTACATAACTGCACATTTAGGGAGCACAATTCCCCGTTATACTTTTTCCTTTAGTCTTGAATATTGAGGTGGAGAAGGCTAGCTGAAACAAAGATGTCTTTAACAGCTGTAAACAGAAACAGAAGGGTATTACAGATTGTCAAGGGAGCCGAGGGCCAGATGACCGCAGCTTGTCGCTAAATGACCTCCGGACATAGGTTTCTGTGCTGACTGGAGGCATTGTGAGGAGCAGCTCAGAACTGGACCACAAATAACAAGAAGATTAATCAGCACTAAGAAGAGATAATAAGTATGATGGAAGAGAACCATGGAAGAAATAAAAGGCAAGCGCGGTTATATTAATACTGAATGCAGAATTTAACAGGAAGCCTAGTAGAGGTTGATTAAGAATGAAGTAATATGGTAAGAGGCTTTGATTTTTTATTATGAATGAGTAGCAGTGGGTTTTTTTAAGCATTTTAAAATGTGATAACTCATCAGCAGGAAGTCCAGCCAAGGGAGAGTTGCAGAAGTCAAGACGACTCAAGACAAGAGTGGCAACAAGTTGGACAGTGGCAGGGTGAGAAAAGATCCAACGTAAGAGGTTTTTCTAGCAGTTCGGTGTTTGCAATCTTCCAGACCAGTGAAATATGTTCATGCGGCATGTATGGAAATGGTTGGAGTCAACCAAAACTCCCAAGTTCTCTGACACTAGATTTAGGTATTCTGTTGTGACCATTCACAGATACAAGTGTGTTCCCAAGGAGAGACAAAACGAGTATTCAGAATCTGAGAGTAGACCCCTGTCTTGTTTCTGCTGAGCCCAACAGAGTTAACAATGTTCCGTGCTATGGATGACCGAGGAGATGTCAGGTGGGGCACTATCATATAGCTGTGTGTCATCTGCATATTTATGGTCTTCAGCGTCATACAGCTACTACATTTAAAATTGACTGAGAAAATACTCTGAACAACACAAGACCCAGAACCAAGTCCTGTGGCACACTACACTTGAGGGATAGATGTACAGAGAAATCGTGGTTGACAATTTGCTGAGTGCTGGATGACAGACAGGAAAGAGAACTAGCTGAGAACAAAGTACTGAATGCCAAAAAGTAACACGTAATATGGACAGAAGAATGTGATGATCGTTAGAATCAAATTCCGCCGACAAATTACACGGTGTAATCAGAGAGACATTCTAAGAATCTCCTTTGGTCAGAAGATTGTTTGTTCCATGCAGCAAAACACTTTAGACTGAGTGATCTTTTTAACTGGCAAACCCGAATTTATCAATCTCATCATGATAAAATGAGACTGTTGAAGGCAGCGCCACAGCATGCATATGATCCCATATGCGCTACTTCGCAAATGCTATGCAATGGAAGCCGAAGCCCAAAATGATTTCCAAAATAAGACCAGTTGTCATGGTGCAATGGTCACCGCAATGGAGGATTTTAGGTTCGAATCCCCATCATTCCTGTCAAAATTATTGGTGGATTTTTCTGTCCTGACTGGTATGAACCCAGATTTCAGTATGCCATGGGCTCTTTTGGGACCAACAGTTGAGTGTCGCCCATTTCATGGATGCGCCACTAACGGTGTTGCTCAGATCTCCCGACCAACACCGCAGATGTCGTTATCTCTTGGGCCTGGTTGATGCCAGGGTATTATAATAGTAAGCATGGAGAACAGCCCTGTCAGTCTCACTCCTAGATGGAACTCCATAACATCATGATTATCATTCCCATCATCATCATCATAGTATTGTGAACAATTGTTCCAGCTTCTATGGCAAATAATGCGGCGTAAAAAAAGGGGGACAGAAAAAAAGGCAAGCACAAACGAAACTGTCTAACTCTAAGTGCGTTGATCTTTAACAAAAATTCCATAATAATCATAGCAAAATGTTATAAATCTGTGCGTAAACCATACACGCTCGTGAGGTCAACAATTTCTTCTTAACTTGCTGGCTTTATATTACAGAAGTAATTAGTTTCTTCTTAACTTGCTAGCTTCACATCACATAAGTAATATAATGTATATGTCCATCCTTACAGCCACCTGTAACGGACGTGATAATCGAACGGTTGGTACACTTGTCTCCCGATTAGAACGTAGGTGTACGATCCTGCCTGGATGCTGTCTCTCAACTGACGTGTTTTGAAACTGAATGGTTTTAAATTCAAATGTTAAATTAATGCTAGTGCGATATTTGAAGGGCATATTGTGAACAGAAGGGTTTAAATTCAAATGATATATTGACGCTTTTCGATATTCGAAGGACGTGTTGTGAACTAAAGGGTTTAAATTCAAATGATAAATCAATGCTAGTTAGATATTTGAAGGCGTGTTGTGAACTGAAGGGTTTAAATTCAAATGATATATCAATATTAGTGTGATATCTGAAAAAGGAAAGGAACATCTGTGAAGAAGGAAAGGAACATGTGGGATGACGTGAGGATGCTTAATTTATTCCATAATCAACACTGTTATCAGCATTTCTTCACACATGTTATCATCATCATGAATATTATCATCATAATCTTTACCTGACATGGACGGTTCCATTGGATTTCACTGCAGCCTCTTCGTCATCTTTGTCATTCTCCGTCAGCCAAGACTGCTTCTCGTTCGGTGACTCGGTACCCATGGTATCAACTACAAAGTCAGTCACCGTGTTAGCGGTAGTTATGTTGATGATGTTTATGTTGTCTTTCGGTTCTGGCAAACGGCACACTCAGAATTCCACGTCTGTTCCAAGCCACAAGGACCCGTCATTTAATCGGCGCAAAAAAAACAGGTCTGAAGTCAAGGCAGGCCTCAAAACGTCACGTGGTCACGCGCAGAATTTGGCACTTTTCGGTGGAGACGTTTTTTTGCCAAAGGGGTCATTATGTGTTTATCCCCAAAGTATCTGGGTTAACGGGGTGGCTTAGTGCTGGTCTCAGGTTGTCCGTTTCACTGCCTACCCTTCACTTATTTTCAGGCTAAGGTGGAGACACTGTCGCCATTGAGAAAAACTCTCCTTAGTTGTGATTTAACCTTACCTTGATTGCCTGCCTGCGTGTCTGTCGAGGGTAGCCAGCTACACCTGTATCATCATTTTCTTAGGTACACAATAGCTGAAAAAGAAGTCGGCGGTGTAAATCCAAGGTTGGCTGCCAGACAGTGTAGGTTGCTCGCGTGTAACTTCTCCTTTGCTTTTTTAAGTTTACAAAACACCCACAAAAGAGGACGGTGGTATCCAAAGCGCGGGCTGGCCGCCTGTCAATGTTAAGATTTTCAACTAGTTACACGAGAAATCAGATTTTTGAATGAAACGAAAAGTTCCCTGCGTAAGTTGATGGCGTCTTCTTTGACAAAGAAAGTAAACAACAAGTAGAAAACACACACGTTTGGTTTTTCAGTCAGTAACTTTTCAACTACAAGTTAATGGCTGAGACCTGGATGGCGCAGAAAACAGAGCACGCGCCTTCCAATCTGACTGCCCGGGTTCGAGGCTGGCTTGAGAAAACTTTACCCGTGTGACCTCCAATCCACCCACCTAGCCCTGTTTTCCGAGTAGAGGTAAGGGGGCGAGGGGGGGGGGGGGTAGCAGCAAAGTAAATAAGCAGGAATTGGCTTCAAAAATGCCCATTCAAAAATAATATTGGAGTTCGGCATAGTAAATAAGTAGGAATTGGCTTCAAAAATGCCCATTCAAAAATAATATCGGAGTGGGTGCGCGATGAGGGAGAGAGAGAGAGGGGGGGTGGGGGGAGTGGAGAGAGAGAAACTCGGAAACTCCGGGTTTTAGTGAATTTAAGCCAACAGCCCTTTTCATGGGGGAAGTCACAAGACAGACAGTTCTGTTAAACATACAATTAATTAACACACTTCAATGTACATATATGAGAATTTCGTAAACCGCTAATGTATAAAAGGACAGCTGTTGTTTCAAGTTCGTACGTTCAAAGTACTTTTTTCTCTTATTTTAAAAAGCGAGAAAGAGAGACAGACAAAGAGAAACACACACAGAAAGAGAAAGAGAGAGACAGACTGACAGAGAGACAGACAGACAGACAGACAGACAGAGAGAGAGAGAGAGAGAGAGAGAGAGAGAGAGAGAGAGAGAGAGAGAGAGAGAGAGAAGGAAATCCTACTACCAGTAGACTGCGTGCTTGTTTGAAAGTGTCGGTCATAATCGTGCTCATAATGGTTTTGACCAGTAAGGCGGCAAGGAGGCAGTGAAAATTCCTAAATACACAACTGAACCGAACTTCTGTTTACACAGGTTTTCTCGATACACAACTTATAATAACCAAAGTTTGCGTTTTTCGGACATTCTCTGACACACGGAGAGACAGAGAGAGAGACAGAGACACAGAGAGAGAGAAGGGGAGAGGAAAAGGGGTGTTTGTTGTGGAGGAAGAGAAGAAGAAAATGTAGCCCATTACAATGTTGACACAGCTATTATCACAGGCAGAGATTGCTTATCTACCAATCAGAAGACCAGTACCTGCCAACTACCTAACGTAATGCTGTTTGCTTCCACTAGCTCGCTAATACGACAGGAAGAAGAACGAAACAAGCAAACAAACAAATAATTATTTCTTTAACAAGCAAGAACAAAAACCATACGAAAACAGACCAGAAAAAAATAAAAGAAGATTGATAAAAGAAAAAGAACGACAGAAAAGAAAAAAATGAAGACAGAAAGGAAAACAAAACAAAAAATTCAAGAACAAAGACAGAGAAAAGAAAAGAACTATTGAATAAATCAATAAAAGTGTATAAAGGAATGAACGAATACCCTCCCCCCCCCCCCCCTCAAATAAAATAACGTGAGAATACTTTAACTCCCACTCTGTCAAACAGATGTACACCAGAATTTTCTTAAAACACATCTTAAGCCTCCATCTTCAAGGGAATTAAAATATTTTACGATTACCAAGATCATGAACATAAAGGAAAACAGGTGAAAACGAACTGGAAAACAAAGTACAAAACAAAGAAAAAGGGAAGAAATATGTTTGGAAAAAAAACAAAGGGCACTTTTTCTTTAAAATAAAAAAAGGATCATTAATGTTGGCCGTAAAAGCGAAAACAGTTTTTAGTGAAACCGTTTGTATAAGTAGTTTGTTTTTATACAACATGCGACAGTGTCTTTACTCATTCTCAGATTCCCGAAAAAGCGTTGTCTTAAGCTGGTGATAAATGAATCTGTAAACGAATCGTACACAATACTTCAAAACCTCTGCAGACCTCCCTTTCCAAATGGAATCACAAAATTACGAGCAAATTCACAAGTTACAAGCACATTTTCTTTTATTCTCCTTCTGCAGTCAGGGTCTTACTTAAGTCATCAATAAATAACGTATTTAATGAATAAAACAGACACAATACTTCACCTGGCCTAGAACTTACGAAGGCCTTTCTTAATCGAATCACAAAATTTCGCAAGTGGCATGTATCTTTTCTCTTGTTCTCCGTCTGCTCTGTACCACATTCCCAAAACACAAACCGCAAAACAGTTCTTTGCTTTCCGTAAAACTACATAAACCAAAACCACAATGATAATGTTATTTCTTATATCTCCACTCACACTACAGCGCACTTCCAAAAGCAAAACAATACAAAAACAAAAACACAGAACTAGTTCAACTCAAGTAGTGAATATTGTGCTCGTTGATGACGTAATTTTTTTCTCGTTTGTGCCTGATGACGAAGATGATGACGCTGAAAAATAGTATCAGAACGGGAGCATTATATTCCGTGAAGCTGGATGACAGAAAAGCAGCACGATCTGTAGCTGACACGCAACCCACTGATCAAGTCCACTCACTCTCACTTCCACGGTCCGATGCAGACAAATCGTCTTCCCTGACAAAAGAAACTTCTCACTAACCGCTCTGTCCTCCAGCTTCCGTGACGGAGGGAGAGGACGGGGGGGAAGGGAAGAGGGATGAAGGAGGAGCATTGGCGGCGAGTCGATTGGGGGCTGAAATGGGGAGGATAGAGAGCAAGGAAGAGGGAGAAGAAGCGGATTCGTCTTTTTCCGTATTTTTTATTTGGTTCTTGCGTCCCAACCTCTTGCAGTGCTAACAGGCTGACATTCTTCTGATGTGTTTTCAGTCAGGTGGCGTATAGGGTTGTCATCGGTATGGAGTGAGATGTAGGGAGGATGACGGCTTGGGTTACGGGCCGCGCACCGTGTTCCTTTCCTACTCCTCCCGGTTTGTGTGGAGGTTTGGTCGTTGTTGGAAATTGCTTTGGTGAATGATGAGAGAGCGCGCCCTGGTTTGATTCTTGAATCAAGATTTAGCGACTTATAAATGTCATGATGATAACAATGACGACGTCGACGATGATGAATACGATGACACACTTGTTCGTTCGTTGTTATTATTATAACACACTCTTCATTCGTTTATCTATCAAATTATTTCACTTAAAGGGCCAACTGACAGAGCCGCAAGATTCAAGACATCTAGAGTTCAATCCCAGCACACAATCTAAAAATTTTCTGTTCGCTGCCCTTCATAATTTGCCAGAGATGTACACTTAGTGTTTGACAGCACCCATCTTCTCCTCCTATTTAAAGACTGGCCGGTGCACAGGATTTTTATGCGGGTTCAAGGCGCCTGCTTGACAGAAACGTAGCAGGATTTGTAGCTACCACGCAACCGAATGATCAAGTCCACCCACTCTTACATTTTACAAGGGCAGAAGACACGTGGAACTGTTCAATTGTGCTGAATTATTTTTCGAAAAAATCTAAAGTCCAACTGTAATTTCTGTTTATCTGTTTATCTCATAGACAAAGCTCTGCAGAGCTTTGCAGACAGTCGGCTATTTTCACAAATTTCTCTTTGATCTCTACAACCATCACGTTACCCTCTACAGCTGCGGAATGCAAATACCGAGGGAACTGAAATAAACGTTGAAATACAGCTAGACGGGCGTCTACTGATGGCTACATTT
>JAPXFY010000015.1:16777016-16792016 GCA_030674185.1 Monoplex corrugatus
TATATATATATATATAGAGAGAGAGAGAGACAGACAGACAGAGAAAGAGAGACGTTGTGTGTGTGTGTTGTGTGCGTGTGTGTGTGTGTGTGTGTGTGTGTGTGTGTGTGTGTGTGTGTGTGTGTGAGTGTGTGTGTGTGAGCGTGTGTGTGTGTGTGTGTATATATATATATTATATGTGTGTGTGTGTGTGTGTGTGTGTGTGTGTGTGTGTGTGTGTGTGTGTGTGTGTGTGTGTGTGGTGTGTGTGGGGTGTGTGTGTGTGTGTGTGTGTGTGTGTGTGTGTGTGTGTGTGTGTGTGTGTGTGTGTGTGTGTTAAACTGCATAAACTTCCCTAGGAATTATAAATAAAACCATACCGCCGAGACTTGATGGATCATATTCATAAAATATTGATTGACATGAATTTTGACTTTGCTTGGTAATTTTAAAGTTTTGAAAACAAATACACAATTTTGTCAAAAGGTTACTTATTCATTCCAGAATGATAACCGGCAAGTCTGCAAGAGCTTTGGAAATAAATAGTAAATGCATGTTATATCGACATTTCCAAAACTATTTTGGAATAGAGAAATACGGTACACAGTTGCCAGATATGTATGTTTATCTTTTGATTAAATTTCGATTCAGTCGTCAGAAGCTTGAGAGTGAATTAGGCAGACGCAAAGGAATAGACAAACAAAGCAGAATACGAGTACATAAGTTTTGTGATCACAATGCCTTAGGCTATGAGTTTCACTTTATTTTCGAAAGTAGCAGACGCAAAGGAGTCGACACACAAAACAGAATACATACGTTTTGTGATGACAATGCCTTCGGCGATGAGCTTCACCTTATTTTTTAATGTTCTAAATTCCATGATAATTGACCAGAGTTTATTCCACAGAGAAATCTGTCATCTTAATCAATGCTCTCATCGAGTAAATTCATTTCTGGAAGGAAAAAAATCAACTGAAATTAGCAAAACTTATCAAATTGTCTAAAACCGTGTGGTTATCTTTTACACATTTAAGTAATCCATCGTAAGACCGTTTCAAATGTAATTTTTTCTGCTGAACTAAGTTCTCTCTGCTTTGTGTTATATGTTCATCCCTTTGGATGTTCATTTTTTTACTGCTATCCTCCATGCCGCACTTAGAGGCAAAGGATTGTTGAACATTGAACACTGAAAGAATGTGTGTGTTTTGCGTATGTGTGCGTGTGCGTGTGCGTGTGCGTGTGCGTGTGCGTGTGTGTGTGTGTGTGTGTGTGTGCGTGTGTGATAAAGAGTTTAAGAATGGCTGCCATATTAACTCGGAATTTCTTATATCTACAATGTTCTGTAAAGTAAAAGAAGACGATAAATTGGTGCTGATCAGCAATAACAACATCGAAGTTTCATAAAAGAAATGGTTCTGGTATCATCAATAAGAACATCCAAGTTTCATTAAAAACAATGAAACAAAATAACAACAAACAAAAAAATGTTGGCCATCCAAAGAAAACTGACAGAGCGGCGGAATCCCGAGTAGCTGTTGGGCCGACTATCACATGTAATCCACAGACAGATCTCTGATGGCTGACTCGTGGCGGTGATGGAAAGATAAGGACTTTTCCACAAGATATTTGCATGATGCCAGGAAAGTGTGATTACCCCCTGAGGCTCAATACTAACTTGAGGCATTCTGGTTAACAGAATCAGATGAAGGGTTGCCTTTTCTCCTGAAGTAACACAACTGAAGAATGCTTGCTCAAACAAATGCTTTTAAAATGTATGTTTTGGTTTAAACAGTTTTAACACCATTCATGAATAACTGTATTTAAACCAGTCTGATGATCTATCACAGGGGCCCCCCCTCTAGAGGGAAGTAGCATTCAGACCGACTCGGTAGACGAGTAAATGTGGTGGGTGTGCTGCAGATCACGCCATCCATAATTCAACTGGTCACTCAGTTATTTCCACTCAAACGGGATCTAACGCCCACATGGTTGTTATCCACCTTTAGTGGGCACAAAGGGTAGATAACCTGAAATACCAACATGCCTTCGACCGACTCTGTAGACGAGTTAATGAGGTGGGTGTACTGGAGATCACGCCATTCATAATTCAATTGGTCACTCAGCAATTTCCATTCAAACGGGATCTAACTCTCACATGGTTCTTATCCACCTTTAATGGGCACAAAGGGTAGATAACCCAGAATACCAACATTTCTCAGCAAATACCAATGCCCAAGCAAATTACGGGACTGTTGAATGACGACCATGGCCGCTATGTCAAGATCGCCATCAATGTCCAAGAAAATTATAGGAATGTTGAATGACGACCAAGGCAGCTATGCCAGGATCGCCAAGTTCCCCAAATTTGAAATGCCCAGTTTTGATATCGACAGCTGGAGGGCAGCTGGGAATGCTTGTAGCAGAGACAAAGATCGGTAAATGGGAATCGCACTGTATATATATAGGCTAGCAGTCAGTCGTTAGGAGTCACTAGTTGGAGAGTCAGCACTGAGTCGGCACCGAGTGAGCCCCTGAGTCAGTGAACGAGAAGTCTCCAACCTATCTTAGAGGTATGTAACCCACATTTCATTCTATATTTTTGTTAGGGTAGGGCTAGAAGTAGGTAGACTAGTAGGTTGTATTTTCAAGAGAGAGAGAGAGAGGGAATAGAGTAGGAATTATGGAAGTGCTCAGTATTCCAGTGATAAGTAAGTTTGTGAAGATTCGTAGTGCATCTTAGGGTTTTAGGACTATTAGGATTCATGGCACGCACGAATGGTGAATTACGTTTTTGCTTAATTGAATAAAGGCTTTGTAGTTATCAATTTATGTTTGGACTACTTATGAGAATCATGTCCAGTGTGGTTAGTGCATTTCTTCTCGTCATTATCAATTTATGTGTGGACTACTTATGAGAATCATGTCCAGTGTGGTTAGTGCATTTCTTCTCGTCACTCTCCTTTCTGGTTGTATGTGATGTTGGAGACAGAGTGACCCTAAATTCTCCTATGATAAAAAGAGACTAAATTCTTTCCCTGATAGATGGCAGACCCAAACAAATCCTCCTTGCGATACATCAAAGTAGAGAAACAATTTTTCATTCTCACCCCCAATCCCCAAACTCATCCCCCTTGCGATAGATCTATCAGAATATACACGACAAATTATAGATGTCTTCCTCTTCTTGCTGCTAAACTGCAAAACTACTTTGCTTCTTTTTAAAGGTTTGGAAATAGCTATTTCTGAACCTTAAAGTATTTCTTAGGCAGACATGATAATGAAAATGACGTAGTAAAAGTTTTTGGTTTTTACTCTTAACATTACAAAGAAGAAAAACACACACAAAGCTCTCTGTGTGTGCATCATCTTCATTCGTATATAGTTCCTATCTCCCAAAGTAATGAGGCTATCCTTAAACGTTGCATCATGGAGCTAGACTGCCCCAAGATTTGCCTTTTCTCTGTCGTGTAGAGTGCTTTTCCAAAGCATGAAGTAAGTACAAAAATGAAGAAAGAGGAAGAAGATCGCCAACTCAAGACACCCAAATCTGAGAGGAAGCCATGACTCTTTCTTCCCACCTCCACCATCCAAATCTTTCACAACACCTTTCTCCTTTTTTTTAAATCTCCCTTTCTCTCAAATCAAAGTGTTGACGGTTGGACGACCGCTGACCAAGTTGGTGCCATGCTGACAGGAAGGAGAGAAAGTCAAGGGTAGACAATCAAGTTCTCCTGAAGGCAAGCAGCACGCTTGGCTGAAGATGGCGGAAGAATCGAGTAGCTGGCGGATAACGACCTGTTTTTCAGCCACACCAACATTGCTTACAACTTACTTGCTCAGTGATGCCGAAGACATATCACAAACTATTCCTGTCTGCTTTCAATGCCTGCGTATCGTTTACAGCTATTTTTTGGCAGTCAGATAGTACTGTGTCCAATTTACGAGTATACTCAGTGTTCTCATCATTTGGATACACTTGTCAAGTATGTAGCGAGACGGGAACACTGACCGGGCCCTGCTGTCCTTCCTTTCCTCCCAGTGCGTGTGTGTGTGCGCACGCGCGCGCGTGTGTGTTAATTGTGTGTATGTGTAAAAGAAAAACAACTTGAAATGCTAGGCGTACTGAACTTTCTTTTTTTCGTGGGCGTACATCCTCTATCATGAAACATGACTGTGATTATTATGAAATTAAGAATTCTGACTGCACAACTTTCCTTTCTCCCCCGAAGTAAACATATAGAGAGAATTAAATCCTAAATCGTATTTTTATGTGTTCCTTTTACAACTCCATCTGTCTTAGATCAACGTGGTCCTTTTACATCCCCATCTTTCTTAGCCCTTTATTGTACACGTTTCAAGTACATAAATAGCGTAGTAATGACTATCACAGTAGTGGTGATTGATCAATCTGATTTTCGCATCCAAACCGTTTGAAATGTTTACATGGCTCAAGACATCATACAGATCTGCTTCTTCTCAGGGCAGGCTTAATGTGTGATGTAGTGGTGGGTGGTGGTGTTCGGAAGTATATTTCTGGATGCCATTTTTTTTTCCTTCTTTGTCTGGCGTTTTTCGTTGCTGTTTCGTTTATTTGTTTGTTTTTGTTTTGTTTGTTTTGTTTTTGCTTTTAAAATTTTTTTTTTTTTTATATTTGAATTGGTTTAGTTTTTCATGGAGAGGAAGGAAGGGGACGCGGGAAGCATCTGTGCTAGCTGGGGGTGGTGCTGGACGCGCGAATGATCTCGACTGACATGCTTCGTGCATTAGGTGCGCAGTGTAAGTTTGGGAATTGTGTCGGACGGTCGCTGGGTCTTGATACAGTATAAGTAAGAAGTTCCTAAGGAGTGACAATGGAGAAAAATTAACGAGAGACCCCGTGACGTTTTCGGCTTGTAGATTATTCTAGATGAGGCGATTCTCTCCTCTAACTGCTTCAGGATCTTTCATGTTTCCTCTTCTTTTTGTGGAAAGCACTGTTGTGTCTTAATGACGGCTTTTAGAGGAGGCATTTGGTATCCATTTCCAAGGTCTGCAGGACCTGAAGTCCTCAATACTGTTTTCAAGATGACCTCCACACGAAGATTGTTGGACAAATTGCACAGCTGATTGCTAAGCCTGCTTCCAAATTGATCCAGTCTGTAGTTAAATCTTTTGTGGAAAACCGCATTAAGAAGCCATGAAAATGCTTCAATATTTTTCGGATGTGCTTTGGAACATGATATATCTCAAGAGCCAGATGAATCATAATGTGCGGGACTGACACACGCATTCACCAGATAGAGCCACATCATGCTGAGGTCCCTCTTCTTTGCATTAGTTCTCTGGATTGCTTCCCAAATCATTGTGGCACACTATACACAGACCGACACTCCTGGGCTGAAAAATCCAGCTACCCGTTTTCCACTAGGTGTTTGGTCCGTCCTGCTGCCGTGATGGAGAAGATTTTCCTTTTGACTTTCAGCGGTGATACTGGCCTGAACTGGTCTAAGTCATTCGAGTGCTGCTCTTTTGGAATGTAAATCCATCAGCTATCATCCATTGGCTACTGATCTCCAAGTTCCTCTATGTCGATCGTATCAGTTTGTAGTACCATTCAAGGACACTGAGACATTTCTTATATAAGTATGGAATACAATATGTATACAATAAGTATTTGGCTCTGGCTTTCTCCACCACTTTCTTTACTACATGCAGTATTGTTGACTTGTTAGAAACATTTTCTCTGGCATTGCAAGCCTGGATTTCAGGTGGTGCTTCGCACTGGGGTCGGAATATGGTTTTCCAAAGATGCTGTTCCTGAGCTTCTGTGTCACGGATTTGCGCCGCTCGAACAGCTTCCTGGCGAACTGGAAGGGGTCTTTGAAAAAACAATCTTAGATCTTCTTCTCTCTGTTCCTTCTCTTCCTTACTGATTCTGCTTTTCTAAGAGCACTAACTTTCGCTTCCAGGTCTTTACGTAGTTTCTCCAATCCTTGCTTTTCAAATTCTGAAGCAACCTTCATTTTTTTCCTCAGAATCCTTTTCTTTGGATATCAATTTGACGCTGGCGTCTCGATTTCTGAGGAGGAATTTTCACTTTTGGTTGTTTTATTTCGTAGGCAACTCTGCTTGTTGCACAGACAATATCTCCAAATGTGGCTAGTCTGTGTTTTAGAGTGCTCTTTCTTTTCAGCACAATCGGCTTTTGCACTATTTCTGTATCCAGCCTCTCCCATTCCTCTTTTGCGCATGCAGGTGACAAATTCAGTTTCCGGCACTTTGCATCAAAAGCCTGGATAAACTCCTCGTCTGAACCATCAGTGTGGATGTCCTTTACTAATGGGGAGAATACATAATACTGAATATGTGAACGACAATTAACAAGGTGTGGATAATAGTATACATGAAAAAGATCACAGGATCTGTGAGTCTTGCAGGAGCTCAACATCTCACCAGTAGCACATGCTTTATATGCAGCGTCTGATATTTACCATGATCATTTTGGATCCATTTCCACCAAATGGGATCTATCGCGTTAATGCATTATGAAACGCCACAAGCGCAGTGATACATTCTTGGGTGAAAACTACTAATAATCAAACTGAAATTGTTCGTTGCATGCCACAAATGTTGACTTGTACTTGTATGAGAAAAGTGTCTAGTATTGCCTTTACACTTCTCTCATAGGACAGAATGAGGTTATGGTTAAAGTATCCATTTCTAAAAGCCAAGGTTTTAAACTGATCAAGCTGGTTGTCAAGTGGTAGGGTGACCAGATTCATACTTAATACAGTGCTCTAGTCGAGCCAGCTGGAAACGTCCGCCTGTTCCTGTTCATAGTTCAGGAAGTTAAAGCAGCGAGGGAGAGGAGATGGGCACTACCCTCAGAATGCAGGTTTCAAGAGAAGTTGACGTCTCTGACAATTTGCTTCTCAACGACCGTTCAGATGATTGGTGAACCTTTGTCTGACCTAACAGCTACTCTTCATTCGAATGAACCTTTGTCTGACCTAACAGCTACTCTTCATTCGAATGACCTTTGTCTGACTAACAGCTACTCTTCATTCGAATGAACCTTTGTCTAACCTAACAGCTACTCTTCATTCGACAAGGCCGACATCCATGCCAGCTTCGTTGATGTTTGTGAATGAAAAATACAACGACCATCACAATTTCATTTCACACTTCCCAGTAATACCGAATGTGCGGTCATGCTAATTAGACTAAATTGGAACCTCACCCCTTTGTTTCGTCAATTCATTAGCAACTTCAGTGTATCAACTCTACTGAGCATGTACAGCACATACGCGATGTCTACACTGGCAGAAAATTCTCAGTGAAGAACAACACTCTCAGGCTGAAAATGACGAGACATGTAACATCAAATGTGTATTTGGTTATAATGGATGACGCACTTCAGAAAGGTGTGGGACAGTCCACTGGCCATTGACTGGCATTTGCACTGAGGAACTCCTCTTTCTCTCTTTACTGACTCCTTTGTCCCCTGCTTCCACATTCCACATCGTCTCACAATCATCCACACACACACACACACACACACACACACACACACACACACACTCACACACACCACACACACACATGCACACACACACACACACACACACACACAACACACACACACACACACACACACACACACACACACACACACACAAGCGCGTGCACTCACACATACTTAAAATACATATTACATACTGATGTTGTGAAAAATAGTTCCGATGACCTACATTTGGAAAATTTATGAAAATGGTTAGTTTTAATTTACGGTTCAAATGTTCATTCGTTTTATTATTTGAATGAAAGCATTTTTGCGTCTTACAAGCCTTTAAAACAAATGCTTGTTTATGGAAAAAAGGGGACTGGGGATAAGCAAAACCATTAACACTGGTGCATACAAAGTGTTCGGAAACGAGTGATAGACAAAGACAGACAGGTGCTTATTATGTTTAGAGATCCTGCCATCCTCCACTTCACAGTTGCTGACTTCACACCCGTCTGTGAGGTAAACGTGCATTAGAAGTGACAGCAACACCTTACGGGTAGATGCACGAGCAATCTCCGCGTGAACTACAGCGCCCAGCCATGTCAAATGCCACTTTACCCGAATGACCTACTTGAAATGAATGTGCGACCGGCTGGTCACTGCGTTCATGTTCAGAAACTCTCTCTCTCTCTCTCTCCTCCTCTCTCTCTCTCTCTCTCTCTCTCTCTCTCTCTCTCTCTCTCTCTCTCTCTCTCGTCCACCTTTTTTTTTCAATATCATTATCCTCTTCTCCTGTTTCCATTTTCCCCATTCTCTGACACGCCGGCTTGGAGACAAGTCAGTCGTGTGCGCCTTGGAAGATGTGATCAGTTCCAGTCTTGTATGAAGGATGTTAAGCATACGTTCATCACAAGTGACGACTAGAATATTGTGGACTAGAATATACATCAGACCGTATCAAAAGCTTAGCTGAGTGTGCTCTCGTGGAAGACTTGGGGCACCCAGTCGATGCCATCATTCAGATTGTTTCTCGAATTTCTATGACTACCTACATGAAGAATGTCTCATAGAAAAGATTGCTTCTCGAATTTCTATGGCTACCTACATGAATATCTCATACAAACTAATTATTGATCAAAGATGCAATTTTGAAGACCGAGCTACAAATAAACAGAGACGTCTTCATGAAGATGATGTGAATGGTCGACTGACGAGGATTTCAGTTGCAGGAAGTGATCATGAACTGACACAGAGAGACAGGGAGACAGACATACAGATGTATACATACCGAGACACTACATACAGATAACAACGTCAGTGAAAAGGACTCTGATGATTGTGAAAAACTGACCATTTACTTGAAGAGAGAATGGATAACTTTACATGATGGCAAGTCTTGCCAACAAAAAGCAGATCTTATACAAAAGACTGCGTATTTTACTCGTCTCGCCTTTGGTGAGGAGTGTAAAGTCATGGTCAATAGCACCGCCAACAGCAGTGCAGGTCTATACAAACAGAAACTGGAAGAGGTCGACAGTGTCAAGTACCTGAGAGTTATCCAATCTGCACAACATCACAACAGCAAAGGTCGAACTGAACACAATCTGAAGAAGCAGCATCACTACCTTCATCAACATGTACAGACCGTATAAGTATCTGACAGTTTCCATCCTCTAGGGGTGTAAAATTTGGATGCTATTCGCCAATTCTGAGAAGAACAACATTCAGGTCTTAATGAGCAATGCCTTCAGAAAACGTTTCTTGCAAACATCCTACTTCAAACATAAAACCAAAGAACAAGACCACCACGTCGGGGATCCACAGCAACCACCTAAGATAACAGTGAAAGGACTTAAACTTGCTTTGTTGGGAACATAAGCTATCCTGACGCACTCGACACCGTGGAAAGAGGTAATCAAGCAGGTCGCCAATATCGACAGAGGTAGAACTTGGTGGCAGATATCAAAGAGTAGATGAACCAACCTTACCATTTCAGATCTAATAGCTGCTGCACTATCAAATCCATCTGTTTCCTCCAACAACTGCAACGGTGACATGATTAGATAATGATGATGATAAATGATACATCAGCGAAATGAAAGGCAATCGACTGTGTGGTCCTAATTCCCCACTTAACCCACAGCACATTGAAATCTCTTCTTCGTAGAAAGACCGACTCTAAAGTCTAAAGGATTCACGTATACTAGCCACTTCCTCCAAGAACACACGATTGATCTGTCTCCAAGCTATAGAAAATGGAAGCATGAAAGGAGGAGAAGGACAGAGAAGAGACAGACAAGATCAATCTTTACCTCCAAGGGTAACATAAAAGCACTCTGCTGCTTTTCTCATCCAGTCTTTGCCCATGGGGGACTTAAATGTCTAATCGATATGACTGGATATGAAAGCTATTACTTGTGCATGTTAAACACATAAACAATCTTGGCAAAAAAATAATAAGATAATCTTTAAAAATAATAAAACACACTCTTTATGTACATATCATTACACAAAACATTTATTGTTTAAATATCATGTAAACAGTAAATCATAAAATAGGCGAAATAACATAAAGAACTCATTATACATTTACATTAATGAATTATAAATGACGAAAACTGGTATGGGTACAGAGCAAGTAGGCACATCATATAAATTAGCCGATTAACTGTTACTGATACAAATATATGATATATATATGTATATATATTATTATTATTTATATATATATATATATATTATATATATATATATAGTGTGTGTGTGTGTGTGTGTGTGTGTGTGTGTGTGTATACATAATATAATAATAATAATAATTACAATATTTATATAGCGCAAAATCTTGATAAAATCAAATCTAAGCGCTGAAACAGACACACACCACACCACGCACGCAACACACGACACACGCACCAACACACACGCACGCACACCCACACACACACACGCGCGCGCGCGCGCACGCACACACACACACACACGCACACGGCTATAAATGGGAGAAAGAACAAAAGCAATGGAAAATTATAGAGAGCATATATATATATATGTGTAGTGTGTGTGTGTGTGTGTGTGTGTGTGTGTGTGTGTGTGTGTGTGTGTGTGTGTGTGTGTGTGTGAGAGAGAGAGAGAGAGAGAGAGAGAAAGGGAGAGCGAGTGTCATGATTATTGTTTGAAACAGAATTATCACTGTTTAAATAACTGAGATATGAAATTGTTCTTAAAGCATGTAGCGCTGTAAACTGATCGCACATTGGGTGAGAGATTGTTCCTGAGTACGCTACCTGAGTAATATAGGCTTCGTTTATATAAACGGATTCTCGGAAGAGGGATTTGAGTTTTGCTGGGAGTCTACTGCTGAAATGAAATTTTGACAAAAGAGTGCATGGGACAGAACCGACACTGTTTTTGCATGTATATTCGTTCGTTGACAGCAAATGTCTCTTTTAGTGGTAAGATATGTAGTTTGTTGTAATCTTGTTTCTCTCAATTTGACGTCTTCTGAAGAACTGTTTTGACGGCATGTTTATGAATTCTGTGTATGGGCATTTGCACTGGCCGAATCAAATGGTGTTCGGCTGTAACTGGTGGATGAAAGAACATAGACATG
This sequence comes from Monoplex corrugatus, assembly GCA_030674185.1. Taxonomy (NCBI): domain Eukaryota; kingdom Metazoa; phylum Mollusca; class Gastropoda; order Littorinimorpha; family Ranellidae; genus Monoplex; species Monoplex corrugatus. The sequence goes on from JAPXFY010000015.1 coordinate 16,788,092, forward strand.
TAGGAAAATGTTTCTGGCATATACGTTTAAAAAGTGTTGAATACGATTAAACTGATGTGCTCTTTTTGAAAACAATTTTAACAGGTCACTGATCTGATCGTTTCATGTGAATGATAGGAAGGCTGAAGGGGGAGATATCGCAAAGAATTCTTTTTCAGTGTAGATGGCAGTTAAACTGTCATTCGCCCGCTCTATGGAAGGTGGTCATTCAGGTCACGGACGTAGCCACATTCTGTCTCTATCTATGTACGGATGAAGAGTCATCCGGCATGCTTGGGTACTGTGGTTCACGCCGAGCTAGCCCCTGCGCCCACCTGTGAAGAGTTGCTGTCGTTTCTAATGAAGGTTTCCTGACAGACAGGTGTGAAGTCAGGGAGTGTGAAACAGAGGGTGTCAAGATTTTCTTCTTCACCTGTTCATTATTCATCCACTCATTCCCGTCCTTTTCTTTGTGTAAATGCATGTGTTAGATGCTTATATGTTTCTCCCTTCCCCGCAAACGTCTGTCTGCACCAGCCTAAGTGATCAATATGTGATCAATCTGTAGGCACCAGTCTTAACGAACCTATTCGATTTCCCTGTAGGTACCAGTCTTAACAGACCTATGCAACCCCTTTGTAATCAGCAGTCTTAACGTACCTACCAAAGCCCCTTGTAAATACCGATCTTAACCGGCCTACCCAATCCCCCTGTATGTACCAGTTTTACCCCACTCTATCCACTCCCTCTGTATGCATTAGTCTTCACCAACCTTTCCAATCTCCTGTAAATACCGTCTTGATCAACCTAGTCTTAACCAATCTTTCCAATCTCCTGTAAACACCGTCTTAACCAACCTAGTCTTAACCAACCTCTCCAATCTCCTGCAGACTCTGTTTCAACCAACCTATCCAATCTTACCAAACCTAAGAAATCTCCCTGTAAGCACTTGTCTTAACCTACCCATGCAGTTCCCCTGTAAGCGCTTGTTTTAACCCATCAATCCAATCTGTCTGCAAGCACTATATGAGCACTTGTTTTAACCAACCTATCCAATCCCCCTGTAAGCACTTGCCTTAACCCTTTGACTCCCGCACCCTATCCAACACCTGCAAATCTTAACCCTATGACTCCATCACCCTATCCACTACCTTCCTGCCGGAAGCGAGTTTTTGTTTTCTGGCACGGTTGACAATGCAAGAATGCTGGTTGACAGGCTGTGTGAGTCAAAAGGTTAACCCATCTATTCAATCTATCTTGTAAGCATCAATCTAAACGAACCTACCCAATTACCTGTAAGCATCAATCTTAACCCGCCTATTCAGTTCCTGTAAGTACTAGTCTTAACCAACCTATCAAATCCCACTGTAAGCTTAAGTCAGTCTATCCACACCTGTAAGCTTAAGTCAATCTATCCACACCTGTAAGCTTAAGTCAATCTATCCACACCTGTAAGCTTAAGTCAGTCTATCCACACCTGTAAGCTTAAGTCAATCTATCCACCCAGTGCCCTGTAAGTACTTGTTTTAGCCAGCCTATCCAATCCCTCTGAAATATCTCTCCAAGTACCTACATTCACAAAATTTTGTACACAAAAGTTTTGCCACCAAATTTTGTGGATTTGTAGTTCCTTTCACTGAATGCGCATCTTTTACAGTACTGACAACCATGTCTTTTCAATACGCAATATCCAAAACACAGAGGAGATCTACTGTTTCAATTCTTACAGCACAGCACAGCACAGCACTGATACACACAGCTGTAGAAGCCTACTCGAAGCGCATTATTGTTATTGTTGTAGTAGTTGTTGTTGTCGTCGTTGTTGTTAACATTCTCATTTTACTTTAAAAAGTTATAAAACTTTGCCTGTCATGAAATGACGACTGGAAGACAACCAAGGTATAGGCATACATACGGATGCCTGTAGGTGAGCCCGCACAATTACATGCGCACGTGGGCATATACCCATACACATACACACACGCAAATTAACTTTGCCCCCTAGTGGCGTGATTCGAAACACAATTCCCCTTGGCCATTCACCCCTCTGTCCCTTCATGCCCTCTCCGACCACCCACTTGCTAGCGAACCGCTGACCACAGCCCACGCAGCTAACCTCAGATGGGAATGACGTGATTCTTGCGTCACTTTTCGGTGCAATTCCAGCTCTTATACTCAGAGATGGGGAAACGATGAAGCGGCCAACCGGCGTCGCACGGAATCGTGTCGTCGTAAAATTGTGTTACTGCGATATTATTTCTGACCCGCTCTCTCACGGAGGGACCTAAGTCGATGTCTGTAAGAGCTGGTTGGTTCTTTTGATAGAACCATGAACTATCCAGTCCATCAAATATCTCGAGTTCATATTCCAGCCTGCAACATTAAAAACTGGCCTTTTTGCTGCCCATCTCAATATTTCTATCATTCTGGTGGTGTCGTTTAGTGTTTTATAGGTCCTTTTATTCTCCCTTCTCCATTTGAAGACCTTGCCAGCGCACAAGGTTCTGCGCTGGCTCAGGGAGTCTGCAAGACTATTGCTGGCAGATTTGGATGGAGCATATATGGAATTGTCCGAATGCGATGAATCCCTCGAGTCCTGTCGTCAATGGGAAGAATACAAAATGTTGTTCCAATGATAGAATGCAGTCTCTTAGACAAAAACTGGCTAAGTGAAATGTCACACGTGCGTAACTTTTCTTTCGAGAAAACGAAGCGTTTGATAACATTTACACTATTACAGTAAGATTTTCCTTAACGACCAAAAAAAAAAAATGTTCTCTTAGGAATTCGAATGGGTCTTTTTGAATTAGGTCTACCGTGTGCAGAGTTTGCAAACCCACTTCATTAGTTTCAAATTGGTGCAAGAAATGATGGGGTGGGTTCTGTGAGTCGTGAGGGCGCAAGGCGATGCAAACGCTGCCAGTTTCCGATAATTTTAATGAAGCATAGCCCGGGGTGGGTGAGGGGGATTTATGACCATAATTATTTCTTTCTGATGCTTTTTTATGAGACTTTCATTGTGAGACTTATCGCACACATAAAAAGGAAGCCCAAAGAACAAGTTGCTGCAACAATTATCTCAATTTCACCCGTATTATTCCTCACTACATTGTGGAGGCTTCATCTCGGTTCGCTCGCTCGGGTCATCTCGTACATTCCGTAAACTGATGTCAAGTGATCACCTTCAATGTGAAATATTATCAATGCGATGCCTTCAAATTAAAAGATAGTCGTCAGCGACATTATCTGGCTTGTAATACGTTCAAAAACTTTTTTTTAACTATGACTTACTGACAAAATCGTATACGTTTAAAAAAGCTATCAAAAAAGAAGCAAATAATAGTAGAGTTATACAGCTGAAAGTTTGATTCATGATGTGGCAAATACACACAAACATGGTTGTCTACTAGCATACGCCCACCCAACTGTTCTAACGTATGCTGTTACAAAGAGACCTCGGTGTCAACCAACCAACGTGATGAAGGGTTAGCGCAATGGACCACTGACTGAGAGGTCGAGCTCTCATCAACCTAAAATATTACTGTGGTATTTTTTTCCCAGACCGGCGCCTTTCCACAGGTGAGCGTGCCATGTCTTTATTCTTTTTAAGGCTGGGACAGCACAGTTCAGTCTCATCCACTTTACAGACGCATCAGTGACAGCGTTGCTCCGATTTCTAGAACAGCGCCACAGATGTCTGTATCTCTCAGCCTTGAATGATGCAAAGATATATTTGTCAAGAAACACCTTAAGGTGGGCTCGGAGCAACAAAGCTTCACAACCGTCCAGAACATCACCTGCCGACTCTCATGTCGAAATGCCACACGGTAGCAATTTCACCAAGCAAAGGCGGAAGGGGGGGGGGGGGGGCTGTCCATTCGCTGAATGACCCATACGGACCCAGTCATCAGTTACATCATTTACCTTACAAGCCGAATGGCAAAGT
>JAPXFY010000015.1:16797016-16799516 GCA_030674185.1 Monoplex corrugatus
GTGGATAATTGGAGGTGATTTTAATGCACATGCCCCATTTTGGGAAAAGTATTGCACAAACATAACAAGCAACAGGTTGATCGAAAATATTGTAGATTCCAATTTATATTTACTTAACAACGGACACGTTACCCGGATCCCCGATATACCAACCCACAGACCCACAGCTATCGACCTCACTTTAATCTCACCATCCCTAGCCCCAAACGCCACGTGGCAAACAGAGGATGACTTGTTGGGATCAGATCACATCCCCATACGTCTTACCCTAAACCATACTACTAAAATAGACGCCATGCCACAAGATAGTTTACCCAAGTTTAATTATAAAAACGCAGACTGGATCAGTTTTAAGGCAATCCTTGAAAAGACAAGAACAGATCTATCTGAAGCAATGAACATAAACGACATGTACGAAGTTTTCTGTAACTCACTGTTAAGAGCTGCTAACATTTCAATTCCAAAACTTACAGTGTCGAAAATAGGAAAACATCATGGAAATGTCTGGTGGAATGAGGATTGTCAAAAGGCAGTGAACGAAAAGAAAGAAAAATACAAAATCTATTTAGCAAACAGGTCACCTGAAAATCATACAGCGATGAAAAGTGCCAACATTAAGTGTAACAGAATCATAGAGCAAGCCAAAGAACAACACTGGACGTCTTTTTGTAAATGTGAAGTAAATGACCACAAAGACATGATAAAGATTTGGGAAAAACTAAAATTAATGAAAAACGGGATTAAGTTGCCATCAATTCCAGTAAAGCTAGAAAATAACCCTTTTCCTAGCTCACTGGAAAAAGCAGAAGCTTTTGCAGACGTGTTTGCTGAGACCTGTCGTGTAGAAGGACTTCCTGTCTCTAGTAGAGACTATAGGGAACGAGAAGAAAAGAAAGATGTATATAAGGATCCTGCCTCTGACAATACTCATTACATAAATGCATCACTCACACTTTAGCTACATTTTTTGATATAACGAAAGCATACGATCAAGTGTGGCACTCCAGATTGTTATTTAAATTTAAAAGTATTGGGCTGACAGGTCACATTTTTGACTATGTTAAGTGTTTCTTAGAAAACAGAGTATTTCAAACGAGGATTGAAAATGTATATTCCACGAAACGAATTCTTCAAATGGGTATCCCTCAGGGATCCGTTATAGCTCCCCTTCTTTTCATGATATTAATGCATGACTTACCCAGTAAAGTATCTAAGCATGTAGTTTTAGCTCAATATGCTGACGATTTATGCATGTGGATGCAGGTAAATATGAAAAGGAAAACTCCTTTGCGCTGTATTAATTATACACGCAAATGCTACCAATTAGAACTTGATAAAATAGCACGATACATGGTAGAAAATGGGTTACATCTATCCCTGGAAAAATCGAAAATAGTTTTATTTAATAATGGAGCTAACCCAGTAAATCTTCCCACTTTCAAACTGGGAGATACTCTTCTTCAGTTTAATGAGTCAATTAAATTCTTAGGAGTTTTTCTTACGGCAAAATTATCTTGGAATCAGCATATTGAATACTTATTAACCAAAGCTCAAAAAAGTTTAAATTTCTTAAAAATAGTTCGCAAACAGGCATGGGGTCAAGATTCATCAACACTTGTTCATCTTTGTAAATCGCTTGTTAGATCTAAATTAACCTATGCCCAAGAAATCTTCTTCAGTGCACCGAAACACTTAATGAAAAAACTGCAGAGCATAGATTGTAAAGGTTTCAAACTTGCACTGGGTCTTCCAATGCATGCTTCCTGTCTTCGCACATATACTGAAATCAAACTGTTGCCACTTGATGAGCAAAGGAAAGTCGCTTCTACTAAATTTTTGTTAAGACACACCACTGTAGAAAACATCTCTGAAACAGAAATTAAACTGAGATCAGATATCGACTTTCCAAAAAGAGCTAAATCAATATCTTCACAGGTCACTCTTGCAACATACACATCTGACGTCATGAAAGGTTCAGGAATTGATCTACACGTAGATCCTGTATCTATAAGACCTTCCTTTTCGCCAGTACCCAGTTGGGAACTCCAAAGAGCACAATTTGACGTACATCACACTAACTTAAAAAAAGGAGACAATGTAAACTTACTGGCAAGTCAGGTTAAATGTCATATAGACGACTTATATTCCGATCATTTGAAAATTTACACTGATGGATCAGTAATTGAAAGAAAAGCAGGCTCAGCGTTTTTAATACCTGCTCTCAAAATTGAAAAATCTTTCTACATAGGACTTGATAAATCTATCTTTACAGCTGAACTTTTTGCAATATTAATGGCTTTAAACTTTATGATAAGTTTTCCTAGGACAATTTTTCAAACACTTTTTTGCGTGGATTCAAAATCAGTACTTCAGGCTCTTGAATTATCAAAATTACAAACAAGATCAGAAATGATTCTGGAAATTAGTCACTTGATTCATAATTTATCTTTAAGAGGCACTGATATTACTTTCTGCTGGATACCTTCTCATAGTTCTTTTC
>JAPXFY010000015.1:16804516-16807016 GCA_030674185.1 Monoplex corrugatus
TCAACAACGTGAAGGGAAATTGTAACACTAAAACACAAACCGAATAAAGTTAAAGTAATGCATTAACATGGAACAATGATCGATTCTAACTAAAAGTTTGATCTGATGTAATTTTTTGGAAATGATTTTCAGAATACTTTTCTTGAGTAAACATTTTCGGTAAAAAAGAACGTAGCATTTTGCAGTAGAATAAACAGTGAAACAGTGTGAACTGTTCGCCACAAATACACTTGACATTTTTACAATATTTTGTTTTCAATGCGTTTAGCTGAATACGAAAACAAACAGCAACAATCAATCTCAAATGATACATGGAAGAATACTGCAATTTTTTTACATACATTTTGAACAGTAAGTTTTATCATTTGTTGTGACACAAACTGTTCATCTGAATGTTCATGAAATCGATCCATGAGGCTGATTCGAGCAAGTTGCAAGCTTCTTTTACGGAGGTATGAACATGTAATTCTATAGCATTATCAGCATTCTGGGCGCCTTGCTTAGCTGTTCTGTCAACTACTTCGTTGCCGTGAAGACCAACGTGAGAAGGCACCCAGCATAAACTGATATCTGTACCTTTGACCCTTAAACGATGTATAAGATGATTTGCCTCAGTAATTAAATCAGGTCTTGTGTCGGCATTAAAAGACCGTAAGGCATATAATACAGATTTTGAGTCAACAAAGAGAATACTTTGAAAGACATGGGTTTAAGATTTACTAGATAATGCAATGCTTGATTAATAGCGACTAATTCCGCTGTAAAGATAGATAAGTTTGCCCCAACGAAAAATGACTTTTTTATCTTAAATTTTGGAACATAAAATGTTGTTCCAGCACATTTATTTTCTAAGACTGTTTCCCATCGGTAAAAATGTGAAGGTGGGTACGGTATTTTTCATCGATGTGTTCTCTTGCTGTGGATATCGAAATGTTGACGTTTTCAGATTTCTTAGCGTCTGTATAATCAATATCAAAAGAGGCTTTTTGCATTTCCCATGTAGGGATAGGCGTTGTTGATGGTGTCTCAGCTATTTCATCCATATTTATGTTAGACTGTTTGACCAAGTCAGATATGTAAGTTCCAACAGTCATTTGTGATGAAATGCTTTTTGCTCGCTTTGGAAAGTCAACATCAGACCTGATTTTAATTTCCTTACTCACAAAATTGTCCGTTTGTGAAGTAGTTCTAACTGCAAATTTTGCTGTCGCTAGCTCACGATAGTTGTTCAGAGACAGAATTCCAGCAACTTTGTACGTTTCCAGATTAGACGCATGAGTAGGGACACCTAGAGCAATTTTAATACTTTTGCAGTCTAAGCTTTGTATCTTCTTTAATAAATATTTTGGTGCACTGAAGAACACTTCTTGCGCATAGGATAATTTAGATCGTACAAGTGCTGTTGATAGATGAATTAGTATGTCGTATCCATTCCCCAAGGTAATCGGCTTATTATCTTTAGAAAATTTAGGGCTTTTCTTGCTTTTGTTGAAATATAATCAAAATGGATATTCCAGTTTAATTTCGATGTCATAAAGACTCCCAGAAATTTTACAACCTGTTTGTAATGTAACACTTCACCAAGCAATCTGAAAGTAGGCAAGTTACTTAAAGTACCACCAGAATTAAATAGCATCATGTTAGTTTTTTCCGCTGACAACGACAGACCATTTTCTAACATATAGTTTCCAAGATTATCAAGATCAGATTGATACAATTTCCTAATGTAATTCTGTGCTCTCTGTGGAGTTATCTTTTTTAAAGTAATATTCATCCAAATACATATATCATCAGCATACTGTGCCAAAACAACACGGTTTGAGAGTGCTTTAGGAAGATCCTGTATAAGGATATTAAATAAAAGCGGTGCTATCACTGAACCTTGTGGAATTCCCATATCAAGATGTCGTGACGTAGAATAACTAGTTCCCACTCTTGCCTGAATAGTTCTATTGGCTAAAAAATACTTAATATAATGTGTGTGTGTGTGTGTGTGTGTGTGTGTGTGTGTGTGTGTGTGTGTGTGTGTGTGTGTGTGCATACGTGCGCGCGCGCGCGCGCGCACGCGTGCGTGTGCACTAGGATGATCATTTATTGTCACTATTTTTATTTCTTGTCCTTGTAACAATGAATTTGCTTTGTGAATTTCGGGCCGCAATGCGCAGTGCCACAGCGTATCGCCACCCCCTTTTTTTCTATGTGTAGTTTTGTTTACCTGAACAATCGATTTTTATAGGCCTATATAATTTTGGCAGGGGCACTCTTTAGTTGCCTTGGGCCTTTTACGTTTGCTCGGTACTCCACACAGGACCTCGATCTATCGTCTTATCTGAAAGACTAGCACCCAGTAGACCACCACGCAAAATTAAGTGGAGGGGGAGAGAATCCTTGTGTGGTCGGGCACAGAGCTGCTGGGAGTTACCAGGTTTTTGCTTCTCAACCAATATGGCAGCACTCCACCATCTGTATCTGTATTGGTCTGTAAGACTGGATCAATAGT
>JAPXFY010000015.1:16812016-16857016 GCA_030674185.1 Monoplex corrugatus
GAAAGATTATTTACATCAGTCCTGCCAAAGCGCATTGTTCTGCTCTTTCGATAGTCAGCGGTTAAAGACATTCCAGTAGTGACATTCAAGTGAATTCAAGATCTAACGGCCAGCCTGGGCCACTTGGGCTACCTCGGGATCAGTTTTGACAGAATGCTAATTTTCAGAAAACACTAAACTAAGGGAAAGAAAAAACGTCTGGCACATAACGACAGTGTCAGATAAAAGATTTGAACAACGCGATATCTTTCAGCTGTACCGAGCTTTACATAATGATGAGACTGACTAGGAGCTTAATCCCATACAACGCTGCCATACTTTCTACTGGTCCATTTACACAGACTTTTGTGTAAGAGTAACCTAAAGGATTCAGCAGAAATGCATAGTAACATATGGCATTAATCCAAACACAGACTCTTGATTAAAGTACCTTACAATCCTGCTTGCCGCCTTCCAATGCGTCCCATTTCTATCTTCTCCACTTCCCTTCCGTCACCAGTGGTAATTTTCCCGGTTACAGTGGCCCGATTTTCTGGGTCTGGTATTCCACAAACATTCTCGTTTTTATCTGCTCGTTTCTATTTTCCATCTCCTTCTTTAATTCATTTTTATCTTTCTGGCTACATATTATCTGCCCATCTGTCGATCTGTTCTACTACACTTTCCCAGAAAATCCCCCTGTGTAGTCTTTGAGATTCGTGTACAACTGTTCTCCAGCGAGTAGGTAATGAAATATATTGTTAAAATGAGTTGAGGCCTGGCTATCTGTTTTGCAGCGACATTAAACATTGTAAGGCTTTTATGTGCTGTATCGTATCATATGTGTAGTTTTTGCTCATGATTTCACTCTTTTCAATGTGGAGGTGATGGATTAAGCGGAATGACCATCTCCTCATGGCATGGACAACCTGATCTGCCTTTAAGAGTACCATGGTGTAATTTCCAAGCTAAAAGTCATCTGGAACGACAAGAATATTGCAATCGGCTCCAAGATCAGACTGATGCGTTCCCTGGTCATGTCAATATTTTTGTATGCATGCGAAACATGGACCATAACAGCAGACATTGAAAGAAGGATACAGGCAATGGAGATGAGATGCTTCCGCAAACTCCTTGGTATCTCGTACATAGATCATATAACCAATAAAGAAGTGAAAACCCGAATCGAAACGCCATCGGGCCGTATGAAGACCTCCTGACCTCAGTGAAAAGACGCAAACTGAGGTGGTACGGGCACGTCACACGATCATCTGACTGGCCAAGACCGTCTTGCAGGGAACAGTTCAGGGAGGGAGACGAAGAGGCAGACAGAGAAAAAGATGGGAAGACAATATCAGAGAGTGGACTGGCCTTGAATGGAATATCATTCTGCGGAAAGCTGAGGACCGTGAGGAGTGGAGGAAGTTGGTTGCAAAATCTTCAATGGTGCCCCAACGGTCAACCAGACTACGGGACTGATGATGATGATGATGGTGTAATTCAATATTTCAGTGACTGACAAATCTCCCGTTTAAATCCGCCTGTGCTTCTCTAATCGTGTTCTATGTTCTTCTTCTTCCTCTTCCTTTTCTTCTCCTTCTTCTTTAATCTCAAAAGATGAATTCTGACCAGATTCAATTTTAATTTGCTTTAGCAATGAATGGGCCAAGGTGGTCAACAGTGCTATGACCTTTGTTGACTGACCGATTGATTGGTTCCATCCATCTCTCATCACCCACTACAAATCGGTGATCCCTTCTCATCCCCCGTGTAGCCTGCTCATTAACCATCAATGCAATGTGTTTAACGTATTGTATACAGTAGATTCCTATTATTCTTATTTTCTTCATTGTCTACATAGTCAGACTACATCTGACAATGAACGTGGCCAATTTTTTTTCTAGTTCCGCCATGGCTGGTTTTCATGCAACATTACACAACATCACACTCTACACCACAAAATGAAAGAATAGACAAAATAAGATAAGAAACGATCATGTCATATCTTCATTTTCATTTTCGAAAATGACAGACTGTAATTAAAAAAAAGTAATTACCCGTTAGACAAACTTTTACTTTTGAAGGTAACAGATATCCCTTTGCTTTGTCGTGGTTTTCTCTAATTTGTTTTGCTTTGTTTTACCAGGATCCTGCCCTGTGAGGGACTACAACAATAATTAAACACTGATTGTACTTACTTAAATAAATGCAGAAAGGCATAGAAACAAACCACAGAGAGGTGCTGGGGAAAAGAAGGCAATGCGAAAACTCTAAGCGAAGGGAAGCTATTCATATCAAAGCCAAGCAACCACACCGCATGATTGCTTCCCTTGGAAATAGGTGACCCAGCACGAAAACTTGTGTTGTGTGTGTGTGTGTGTGTGTGTGTGTGTGTGTGTGTGTGTGTGTGTGTGTGTGTGTGTGTGTGTGTGTGTGTGTGTGTGTTAGTTTTTTGTTGTTTTTCTTAAGTACAGATACTTATGGCACCCACACACAAACACACACACATGCACATTCACACTCACACACACACATACACACAACACACACACAGCTCATCATCACCTCATTGCCAAGCAGTTAAGATTATCAGAAAAGCATTATCTTTTACAAAAACCTACAGACAATTTTTAAAGATTTATTTTCCAACCGTTGTCTACTATGTGAAAACCAACCAATTATCATGCAAATTTGATCCACAACGTTTGGATTATGGACGATCGTTATATTTCATAAGAACTCAACGACAAACTTTTAAACACGTCAGCCATTATGCAAATTTTGTGCAATTTTATTTGGGAGATTATGTATTTCAGACAGTTTTCTCTTAAGTTAAGCAGAATGGAGCAAATGCTGAAGAGTTAGGTATGGAACATGGATGATGAACAATACTTAACACGATCGCTGTTTTACATGTAAAGAATAAGTTGAGCAAATACTGAGGTGCAAGTCTTGGGGAAGTAGGACTTGAGCGCTAGGACTGTATACCTGTACAAACATCAGAAGAACCATTTGTTCAAACATAAGACATGGACAAGGAATGAAGAAACAATATATTACCAGAGACAAACTGACACTGGCTGGTATGTGGTAGCCAAAACCTCTTCTCCTTCCTCTCACAGCCACAGAGTAAACAGCACAGGATACCTGACCGGACTTACGGGTAAAGTAACGTGTTTATGGCATTGTTGTTCTCCAAAGATGGGATCAGCTTCAGCCACTTGTTACCAGACCATCGATATCATTTATGATAGCTAAAGAGGCAGTTAAGTCAGCCAGAAGAGCCACGAGTGCAAACGAATTGTGTTCTCATTTTCCCATTTTTCTGTCCTGACCAACGATTAATATCAGATTATTACGAGAGATTTACGACCAACATATGATCAGTGTATAAGGAGGCACGAGTTCAGGCCAAGAGTGGAACTTACATTGTAAGTATCGGTTGTATGTTTCCCTCCCCCTCCCCCACTCCCCCCCCCCCCCCCCAACATTAGGCGGATCTAACAACTGTCATTATTTGATTATAAAACATTATAGAAATGAGCATTAAAAAATCTCCCTTCATCCCTACTTCCTCTCTTCCTCCTCCTCACCCACGTTATTTTCACCTACAGAATATACTGGAAAATATTTTTGCCCATAAACTGTCAGAGGAATGAACCATTGGGAACACTAAAACAGTCTTGATATAAGCTACAAATGACATCAGTGGTTTTTGAACGACCAGCACCTGTCAGCAGAAGCAAGGTAGCGAGCAGAAGAAAAGTAACAACCAAAATAGCTCTCGAGTGTCAAGGACAGGAGGACTGCTCTTAACTGTCATAAATTATAAATCATAATCTACATCACCCACTGCGATCACCGACATGTTTGTAGTGTAGTGTAGTGTAGTGTAGTGTAGTGTAGTGTAGTGTAGTGTAGTGTAGTGTAGTGTAGTGTAGTGTAGTGTAGTGTAGTGTAGTGTAGTGTAGTGTAGTGTAGTGTAGTGTAGTAGTGTAGTGTGATGTGTGGTGTGGTGTGGTGTGCTTTGATGTGGTGCGGTGCGGTGTGGTGTGGTGCGGTGCGGTGTAGTGCGGTGTAGTGTAGTGTATGTAGTGTAGTGTAGTGTAGTGTAGTGTGTAGTGTAGTGTAGTGTAGTGTAGTGTAGTGTAATGTATGTAGTAGTCTAGTGTATGTAATGTATGTAGTGTAGTGTAGTGTAGTGTAGTGTAGTGTAGTAGTGAGTGTAGTGTGATGTGGTGTATGTGGTGTGGTGTGGTGTGCTTTGATGTGGTGCGGTGCGTGTGGTGCGGTGCGGTGTAGTGTAGTGTAGTGTAGTGTAGTGTAGTGTAGTGTAGTGTAGTGTAGTGTGATGTGGTGTGATGTGTGGTGTGGTGTGGTGTGCTTTGATGTGGTGCGGTGCGGTGCGGTGTGTGCGGTGTAGTGTAGTGTAGTGTAGTGTAGTGTAGTGTAGTGTAGTGTAGTTAGTGTAGTGTAGTGTAGTGTAGTGTAGTGTAGTGTAGCGTAGCGTAGCGTAGTGTAGTGTAGTGTAGTGTAGTGTAGTGTAGTGTAGTGTAGTGTAGTGTAGTGTAGTGTAGTGTAGTGTAGTGTGCTGAGCAGTTCGTTGCGGTGATGTGATGTGCTGTGCTGTGCAATGCAATGCAGTGAAGTGCAGAGTGATACCGAACACTGCACAATACTGTATTCACGTCTTGTCACGACGGATTTGTTTTTTCATGTCACATCAGGGACATTTCTCCACAAGAACGATTCGGCACAAAGAAATGTCATCTTTTTTTCCCCACTCTGAATGTGAGCATTTCTCTTTTACCATGAAAATGAATATTTCCAAAGTGTTACCGGGGACAACTACTTCGTTGCCGTGGGTTCTTTCACCAAATGTACGCTGTACGCGGTCAGCGTCGGTGCATGAAGCACATATTAAGTGCATGCTGGACAAAGGACCTCGGTCTATCGACTCATCCAAAACTTTAGCACCCAGACAACTATCTAAAGCAGAGCTGGAGCTGGGGACAGAAATACGGAGAGTGGCTGGATGATTTCTGTCTACGCTGGAGTGGAACTGAGTCGTTTCTTTGTCGGAAGTTCTAACCACTACACCATTACTCCACTTTTGTCTGTTACACTGCAACAGATTTCGCCAATTAGTTCTACCTGCTCAACTCTTTCTACTCCATTTGTGCACAGAGACTTTTTCTCACAACTATTGCTGCTTTATCACAGTTCTGAATTTCAAGTGTAAAACTGAGTGACAGACCATCTGTACACACAGCATTCACGATAATGAGATTGTTCTATTCTATACACGATCTGCACATATTATACATTCAACATTCAAACTGTCTTCAACTAAATGCCCAACGAAGGCAATGTCCAGTTCCAGTTTTGAATTCATTTAGTAATGATCCGTCTCTTTCAGTACATCTGTTCATTTTAATTATCATGATAAAGAGATGTCCATGAAACATCATATCAGTAAAACCTGTCAAGTAGCCTACCATGAACTCAGACGCATCAGCTCTATACGTCGCTACCTCACAGTTGATGCAACAAAAACACTTGTCAGTTCTTGTGTACTATCTAGACTAGACTACTGCAATTCTCTTCTTGTCGGTTCTCCACATGCCCTGATCAGACCACTACAACAAGTACAGAACTCAGCAGCCACAATAGTGTGCAAAGCAAAAAGATCGGCACATTGTACACCCCTTCTACGAGAGTTACACTGGTTACCTATTGAACAAAGAATCAAATACAAAGCTTCTTGTCTCTGCTACCAAGTCATAATTGGCACTGCGCCTAAATACCTTTCTGACATCTTTACGATCTATGTACCACCCAGATCTCTTCGCTCTGCTACCGACGATAGAACATTCCGCGTTCCAAAATATAAACGAGAGAGGCATGGTGGTCGAGCTTTTTCATCATCTGCTGTGCAGATGTGGAACTCCTTGCCTCACAATCTCCGTCACAGCCCTTCATTTCCCTCCTTTAAAACTAGTCTGAAGACTTTTCTCTTCCAGCAACATTTCTTGTAGACCCTCTTTCTGCCGCTCTGTATTCTTGATGTGCGTGTTTTTGGGTGTGAATGCGTGCGCGTGTGTGTTTGTGTGCGTGCGTGCGTGCGTGTGTGTGTGGTTTGTGTGTGTGTGTCTGTGCGTGTTTGTGTGTGTGTTGGTGTGTGTCTGTGAGTTCGTGTGCTTGTTTTACTTTTTATTGTTGTTGTAAAGCGCTTTGTGCAAGTGGAAAGCGCTCATAAATAACCATTTATTATTATTATTATTAATCAAGTGATACAATGGTACAAAACAAGCATGCAACTATAAACAAGTTTGTTCGACAAACACATGCGAAGCTGAAGGACATGAAAAAGGAAGTAAGTGGTAGACTGCTATATATAATATTGTTTTTGTGTAACTTTGGGGGTAAAAAAAAGTTCTGTAAGTAGCATTCTACAGCTAAAAAACATAAAGAAATAAAATGAGCAAACCAGGTGATAATAATATTTTTTCCCGTTTTTGAGGAATAAAAGTAGTGTAAAATCAGTCGTGTTTGTCTTCACAAATCAGAGTTCAAATCCACCAGCACAGGTATAATTACAATTGTGTAGTTTGTCGGCCATCAGGCAAAACGTGCGTGCGTGCGTGTATGTATGTGTGTTTGTGTGTGTACGTGCATGCCTGTATGAGACCCCATCATAAACTTTCAACTTGTCCGTTCTCCATTACGTTGATCTGAAAGTTGCTGATATGAAGTTTGTGAATAATGTTTGTTTAAAACCATCTACATTCCAGCAGTTTGTTTCTAGTAAATAAGTCACTGCCTTCAAAATCGCAATGAGCTCATGTTCGTAAATACGACAAATACGGCTCAAGCTGTTCGACTGTTTCATTTAGACAGAAGGATTTAAATCGGATCTCAATCAAACTGTTATGACACATTCGTCCCCATTTCGAAGAATGAGTCTTTCAGTCAAAAGCTGTGTAAAATCGATCGTATTTATCATCACAAATTGAAAGTAAAATCCACCATGACAATAATGCCTGGTCATGCAGTTTATATTCGGCGACTGCATCAAAGAAAAGCCATCCGCAATAAGAAAGACTGATGCTTTGCAACCCATTTTACCTTCTTACTCACAGACACATCAATGTTTGTAGTTGTTTGACTGATCCAGTCTGTTGATAGGTCAGTAGGACTGCAAGACCTCATTTTGAATGAACCAATGAATCACACAAAAAAAGGTCGTAAGTCCCTATTACCACAGCTCTCTCTCTCTCTCTCTCTCTCTCTCTCTCTCTCTCTCTCTCTCTCTCTCTCTCTCTCTCTCTCTCTCTCTCTCTCTCTCTCTTGACCGACTTTCTTTCTCTCTCTCATATTTTACTTTCAAAGTATTTTTCCACTTTCGAAGCATCAAAAATGTAATATTAATGAAGTCTGTCATGGCAAAATGGCGGCGAGCTCTACTATGCTGTTTATTTCCGGTGACTACGTTAGAGAAGTCAAAATCTGCCACAGGAGTGATTAATTCCCGCGCAGTCAATAGTTAACTACATAACATCAATCATACTTACAGACAGTACCAGTGCTTATGTTGTGAAAAACATAGATATGATTAATGCTTTTCACTGGGTACTGGGACTGTACTCATTTGTTGTTCTTAAAGCACCCGTTACTGGAATGTTCCACTGTTCCGAAGTTTTGTACCTCCCTCCCCCTTTTCTCTCTCTCTCCTCCCCCCCCTCTCTGTCTCTCTCTCTCTTTCTTGGCCTATGACATGAATAAACCATCCAACCATCCTTCCATCCATCTAGCTCTGAGTCTCTTTTTTCTTTTCTCCCCTCTCTCCTGGTTTCTTCTCTTCCTTCTCTTCTCTTCTCTTCTCTTCTCTTCTCCATTCCACCCCTCGTTTTCTGGCCGTACAAAGTAAGTCAACTTCGTCGTTAGTGCACATCGGATGTCAAAATCCGCTATGACGGTTATCTATACTCGTGCAGTTTAATTTAATTCCGGTTAGACAGGCCCAGATCCGCCATGTCGGCTATTGATCATATGCTCGTGAAATTTGGTTGCCGTGACTGCGTCATCTCCCACGTACCGCCGGATACACTGCTACTTGTAAGACTGACACATATTAGATCCATGCTGTGTTAATAGGTCATGGGTTTGTGAGGATTTGTGACTTTTTTTCTGAAGGGGGGGGGGGGGGGGAACAGACGTACACTTTTGTTTTTCTGATTCTTGAATGATTCACAGATGAAATAATAAGTCTCCAACACTACAGTTTGGACTGTTTGCCTGATTGACGTAGTGTGTTTCATTGATGCAGTCTGGGTTCTTTGATTATCTCTCTTGTCAGTCTCTATCATACACACATACACATACATTAAGTTGTTAGATTATCTCTCTTTTGTCGGTCTCTATCACACACACACACTAGATTATTTGATTATCTCTCTTTTTGTTGGTCTCTATCACACACACACACACACACACACTAGATCTTTGATTATCTCTCTTTTGTTGGTCTCTATCACACACACACACACACATACACACACACACACACACACACACACACACACACACACACACACACACACACACACACACCACAAAACACGCATTAGTACACACACGCACACACAAGAAACACACACATGGATTATGTACTCACTGTATGTCCGCGTTGTCACACAATTGGATCTGGCTACTCTTGACCACATCCGCCGTGTTGATACTGCTCTGAGACATGGCCACTTCTTTCCCGTCTTTGCTGTTATTGTCTCTTTTTCTGGTCACTTTTTTGTCTTTTTGATCACGTCTTTTACAGGTCAAGAAATCAGCTTCAGCTATGTATCTGTTGAGACAGACGAGTGGATTGATTCAATTCAGTTCATGTCGTTTCACAACCCACATGACGATGATGTCTATCCAAGTGATCAAGTAGACAGACGGATGGACCTACTGACTAATAAACAGACATGCAGGCAGGTAAGCAGGCAGCAGGTAAGCATACAGTAGGCATGTAAGCAAGCTGACAGGCAAGCAAGAAGACAGGCAGGCAGACAGACAAGTGTTTCCACTGATAGTGCCGCACTGTGTGTAGTGATTATCTTCGTACACAGCATCTGCGTGCAACATTCTAGCTTCATGATAAAACATCACTTCTGTTCATGTATTGGACAGCAAATACAAGCGTCAGTTCAACCTGTTGTATAACTGATGTAGAACCTGACATGACATATGTTAGTCCTCTGACCGTTTATCCATTATTTGAAGTTTCAGTGCAGACGCGTAATAATAATAATAATAATTACAATATTTATATAGCGCAAAATCTCGATAAAAATCAAATCTAAGCGCTGAACATACACTTACGCACGCGCGCACACACACGCACACACACACGCACACATGGCTATAAATGGGGAAAAAGAATAAAAGCAATGGAAAATTATAGAGAGCATATTATATACAAATATATATTACAATGTGATTCCCCTCCGAGTGGAGACAGGCTACAGAGGGGGGATGAGTGAGGCCAGGATTTTATGCAGAGGAGAAAAGGTGAGTTTTGAGAGCGGACTTGAAGGAGACAAAAGTAGGTTGCTGACGGACAGAGAGAGGAAGTTTGTTCCAGGAAACAATAACCATCATACATAATCTTATTCGATTCTGTGTATTCCGAATCCCCGATCACAAGCAATACAGGACATGTAACATACGTGAATCAATGCTGTAACATTAAAAGTAGAGTAAACATATGCGACTCAATGCTGTAACATTAAAGTTGAAGCATGAGTTGCCTGAGTTGATGCTGAGATTCTTGCCAGTTCCCATAGTAATAAAAACTAAACATTGAAATGCAGTCAAACAAAATAATGAGGATTCTCATTTGTGTGCTGCTATGTAGAATGACCACGATTTCCAATATAACTTTCCTGTTGCTGACAATGACCAGTTTGTGATTTAAGAAACTGTTACCTCTCCTTTCCCTAACCCACTTTGTGACAACATCGAGCGATCTTTCTGTGCATAGTAGTCATTGCGCCAACATATGGCTGACAGAAGAGCTCAGGAGTGATGTGCAGCTGTTTATCATGAGCAACCTGCAAATGTTGGTGCGGGATGCCGATGTAAACACTATGCAGACAAGCGCTTCAAAGGCAAGCTAATGAACAGAGATGACGATGTAAACATTGTGCAGACAGGCATTTCAAAGGCAAGCTAATGAACAGAAACACTATGTGATGAAGAAGCACTGGCATGTTATTGCCTATTCACACTTCATGATTGTTGCCACCCTTACGAATGCATCGTTTAAAAAATGTACAAGTTGCATAGCCTGGCCTTGAATATTCAAGCTTTGCAAAACGAATATTGTATCTCTTGAGAGCAAAGGCACTTCCAATTTTACATCACTGGTATTCTGTATTTGCACAGTATTTTAAATTGTGAGATCTGCTTGCAATTATCAGCAGCATTAAATTTCTGCAGCCAAAGACGAAGAAGTCTGCTGAAAAAGAAAGATGCGTGTTGTCAACAGAGATTAAGAATTCGATGATAATGAGGCACCAAGCAGTTGCTAAAGCGGTAAGCCTCTGCTGTCTTTTAACAATACACAAGTGCAGCGACCACTACGTCTAATTTAAGCCCGACTCTTACTAGGAAAATTTGTGTGTGAGAACAGCAATAACAGTCATTACAATGCAATCGTTAATTTAAGTAGAAGTCGCATTTCCTATCAATAAATAATGAGCAACGAGGTCCGACCGTCTTACCCACCTGATTATCGCGCCGGTCCTTGTTGGATTCAAATAAGGTTTTATTCAAATTTAAGTTTTAGATACGATACTGGTTTGGGTTTGTACCCTATTTGTTTTTCTTTGTACCTTAACACTGGAAATGAACACACACACACACACACACACACACACACACACACACACACACACACACACACACACACACAACACACGCACACACGCACGCACACGCACACACAACACACACACGAAAAACAGATACACATATACACACAAACCAGTACATACATACACCATCCATCCATCCATCCATCATACATACATACATACATACATCATAAGTACATACATAACATAAATACATGCATACATACATGCACACATACATACATACATAACATACATACATACATACATACATACATACATACATACATACATCAAACACCACACATACATACATTCCTACATTCATGCCTACATACACACGTACACCCTGGTACAAAAAGAATCAGTGTTAAAAGAATGAAACAAAAGTCAACATCTGATGACCAACTATGAAACAAAAACTGACAAGGTGTGAGCAAATCTACGATTTATCTTCATAGTGTCTGATCAAGCGATCGTCGTTCGCGCTTGACAGCATACAAAAAATTAGTTATCGCACTGCATCGTGTTTTATTTATTTCTTGTCACAACGGATTTGTTGCCTGAAAATCTGTGTGCTTCTCCCCTGGGGTGTACGTCGCCACAGCGCAGCATCACCATTTTTTCTGTGTATTTTTTCAACCAATTAACAAAGAGTTGTCTATATATTATGTTAGCAGAAACAACTCATTTGTTGACGTGTGTTCTTTTCTAGCATAATGAAAAATGCATGATACTGACGACATTTCGGTTATGTTCTTTTTTTTTCGGTTTATGTTCATATCTCAAGGACTAGCAGCCAGACATTCAACATCTAGGAGTAAAGAGAAGTTGGGAGGGAACGGAGAATTACAGCAATTCAAGCAGGGGTCGAATCCAGGACCTTTAGCATCCAATAAGCGCTCTTATTACTGGGTCAGCATTCTACTTGTTCTTTTTTATTTTCCTCTCTCTCTCTCTCTCTCTCTCTCTCTCTCCTCTCTCTCTCTCTCTCTCTCTCTCTCTCTCTCTCTCTCTCTCTCTCTTCTTTCAGGAGGGGCGGTAAAAATGACGAGGAAGCAAGAAGTCAACATTTGATGACCAGTTTTGAAATGAAAACTGACAAGGCGTGAGCAGATCCGGCGACAGACGATACGTGATGTAGGTGATTTATCTTCATTCAGCGATTGTCACCTGCACTCCACAATATATATCACAGTTACTGAATTGTACTGTTTTGTATTGCGTTGCATTGTGTTGTATTGTATTGTAGTACACCGTACGTATTGTATTGCACTGCATTACACTGAACTGTATTGAACTGTACTGAACTGTATTGAACTGTATTGTATTTGTATTGCATTGTGTTGCACTGTATTACATTGATGTATGTATTGTATTGTATTTCGTATGGTATGGTATGGTATGGTATGGTATGGTATGGTATGGTATGGTATGGTATGGTAGATGGTATGTATGGTTACTCGTACTTATACATACAAATCGGACTGATCTTTCCTGGGAAAAAGCCGGAATTTTTTCTGGCGTACGTGCGTACTTGCGTGGGTGTATGTGCACACATGTGTTTATGCGTGTGCGTGTGCGCGCGCACGTCTGTGTGCGTGTGCGCGCGTGCACGTCTGTGTGTGTATGTATTTATGTGTGTGTTTTACCTCACACTGTTTTCAATTATGATTTATCAGAGACAATACACTCTTTAAGGTCCGATGAGGTGGGAAGGGGGAGGGGTGCAGAAATTCCTTGACTCAACTTAGGATCGAACCTTGGATCTTCAGTATCCCAGGATGCCGCTCATGTTACTAACGCAATGCTCCTGCTGTCTCCAGCTGTGAAATTACTAGGAAGCAAAAAGCGAACATTTGATGACCGGTTTACTAAACAAAAATTGACAAGGCGTAAGCAAGCCTGACCAGAGACGGCATATCATGTATTTCACCACCTACATTGTGTCTAAATTGCGAACGTCGCCTGCGTCTGATAAACATAAAAAATAGAATATAAAGAAATTAATAAAGACAGTCCACAAACAGTAAGGTTGTTGGACAGTGAGGTTGCAAAAACTTCAACTTTTCCTGAGGCCAGCATTATGAGGTGATTACCAAATACCTCAGCTTTTCTTGAGGTTAGTATCACGAAGTGGTGCCCAACGACCAAATTTTCCTGAGGCTAGCATTATAAAGACCTCAGGTTTTCTCCAGACCAGTACTATGAGATGGTGCCCAGTTTTTTTCCTCTCACTGCTTTACCTCAACCCCTACACCAACCAAGCCCCTTGACAAAACATGATAAAGTTAAGAGAGAGAGAGGGGGGGAGAGAGAGAGAGGAGACAGAGAGAGACAGAGACAAAGAGAGAGAGACAGAGAGAAAGAGAAGGAGCTAGACCAAGGATGTCTCATCACTAGTTTAAGATCAAAAGAAAGCGAAGTGGCAGAGAACTGATTTCAGGCCAGCTCTCTTGAGGGCGGTTCTCACTCATCTCCATCGTTGTTTCACAGTTCCCAGACCTCCTCTCCTTTGTTGATTTACAGTTCCAAATTCTTCTCTATTTTGCTGTAATTACAGTTCCCAATCCTCCTGTCCTTCGCTGTTTTACAGTTCCCACTCCTCTCCGTTGCTTTACAGTTCCCAATCCTCGTCTTCGCTGCTCTATAGTTTCCAATTCTCCCTTTTTTTTCTCGTTAGTTTAAGTTTTCAGTCCCCCTCTCCCCAGCTGGGTTTTACCTCTCCTTCGCTGCTTTACAATTTCTAGTCCTCTTTTTCGCTGCTTTATAGTTCCCAATCCTCTTTTCAGAAATAGCCAGAAGATTCGGCCAAGCTAAAACAGCATTCAAGAAGATGAAAAGCGTTCTTACCAACAAAGGCCTATCAAGTAAAATCAGGAAGAGAGATCTTGAGTGTTACATAGAACCGATACTGTTGTACGGTTGTGAGGTGTGGACAGTCAACACGCAAAGTCAAAACAAAATTGAGGCAACTGAAATACGGTTTCTAATTAGAATGTTGAGAGTTCCACGGACAGCAAAGAAAACAAGCCAGACAGTCTTGATGGAGGCAGACACAAGAAAATCTTTAATAAAAAGGATTAGGAAAAGACAAGCAACATTTATAAGACATTTCATGACGAAAGAGAAATTAGAGCACCTGGTCACAACAGGAAAGCTGGAAAGACATAGAGCACCCGGTAGACCCATGGAGAAAATATTGGACGGACTTGCAGTGTAGCTGAGGACAGAGAGGGTGGGAGATGTACTTGCAGCGACAATGGGTAGAGTCTTATGGAGAGCCATGATCGCCAACGCCACACGGCGAGGCACATGATGAATCGGGAAAACGGGAATGCTTGCTTCTGCCGTCTACTGGACTGCAAGATCTATGTGCTCTCCAATGAACTTGGAGCCTTTTACGTCAATAGCTACGGATTTTGTTTGCTTGTTTGTTTGTTTGTATGTTTGTTTAATCCACCATATTTCGTTTTTGGGGTGTACTTGTTTGTTTTGTTTTGTTTTGTTTTGGGGGGGGTCCCATAAGCCATCAAACACTGCCATGACTTGCAAGATCTTTAATGTGTGTATTTGAAGTTCAACCCCAATCAGACGTGAGTTACAGGATCTTTACTGTGCATATTTGATGTTCAACACCAATCAGACACCGACTTCCCATCCCGCTGCCAGTCAGTCATGAAGCAAAAACGCACACGGCAAAAGGAGATCCGGTGAACGTCGCTTGTGCCTGACAGTAGCAATAGTTTTGAATAGAAAGGCGGTATTGTGCGCTGATGTTACAGATTTGTCATCGTTGAAGATGCTATCATCGGAAATACGCTCCTTTTCGAGACACCATCTATTGAAAGTGCACACGTGACCCATTTTCTTCTTAATTGAAATCACAAAAACGCAAAAACTCACGTGGGCGTGCCTGCGCACACGCACTGGCTCGCACATACACACACACGCACCACACACACACACACACTACATCACATCATCATCATCATCATCATCATCATCATTATCATCATCACCATCATCAGGATCATCCGTTTATGTGACGACTGACCTCATTAAATTTTATCAAGATCTCTGGAAACAAAGCTATATCACGAATGCACACTATGAGTGGGGGTGACCGGTCGATTAACCTGACCCAAAATCAACATCTTTGAGAAGGGATTCCTCAATACTTATTGCCGAATTTTTTAATCAAATAATAAGACTAATTGTTCAGCATTTTTTTCTAAAGTGTTAACCGTGTAAATATGTTTTAAAGACATTTCTTAGGTCACTACTGCGCAAAAAATGTGCAAGTCGGAGGAGAAATAACTATCAAGATGCCTATGTAGATGTCTTGAAAGAACATTCCATTACGTGATTGTATTCCTAAAATGTAATGATTATGATTATCATTAACTGTTTACACATAAAAATTGTACCAAAATTCTTTACACTGGCATTGCTCTTCACACAATTTCCAATGCTACAGTCATCTCCCATCTTACATGTACAAGTCTGTTTAGAGTGAAAATGGTCTTCGCTAATATTTTTCCTCCTTTTTTAGAGTGCTCGTCTCAATCTTCTCCAAATCATTCTAACCTTGGAAAATTTCGACTGAGCAAAGAACTATTGGAACTTGTATCAATAACGCCAATTCTGTCTTGTTTGGATCTGCATGCATAATACTAATCTGCTAAATGAACACTTGCATAAAATAATGTCAATCTGTCTACTCAAAGTTGGAATATGGGCGAATCACCTGGCTACTTAGCATCTGCGTAAATAATACCAGTTTGCGTTACTGATATTTGCCAACGTTTTATTGGTCTGTTTCACTGAAAATTGCCTTGACAACATTCATATTAGCGTAAATGTCAATACGCCGTACCAGCACTACAAGAACTTAGGGCCTAAAACACACATGGGGTACCATACTGAATCTGGTCCAGAACAGACCATCGTGGAGGATCTTCGTTGCTGCCGTACAAAAACGGCATAATGGGCAAGTAAATGAAACCACTCTGTCCTACTGGTGTCGAAGTAACGAATAATAGCAATGACAACAACAAGAAACAATACTACTACTACTACTACTACCACTGCTGCTGCTTCTGATGGTGTACTAGTACTAGTACTACTACTACTACTACTACCACTGCTGCTGCTGCTACTACTACTACTACTACTACCACTACTACTACTACTACTACCACTGCTGCTGCTTCTGATGGTGTACTACTACTACTACTACTACTACTACTACTACTACCACTGCTGCTGCTGCTACTACTACTATTACTACTACTACTACTACTACTACCACTACTACCACTACTACTACTACTACCACTGCTGCTGCTTCTGATGGTGTACTAGTACTAGTACTACTACTACTACTACTACTACTACTGCTGTTGCTACTACTACTACTAATAATAAAATAATAACAATAATAATAATAACAGACACAGAATGATGATGATGATGATGATGATGATGATGATGATGATGATGATGATGATGATGATGAATGATGAGATGATGATGAGGCGCGGCGGCGATGATGATGATGACGACGACGACGATGACGATGATGATGATGATGATGATCAAACATTTTTGTATAGCGACATTCTAGTTCATGTGAACTCAGCGTATCACACATTATACATTTTACAAAACACAGAGCGTAATATTAACATGTATATGAACAGAAACACTAAAATCATGTCACATACACACACATATCAGAACAGAATACACACTGATAAACATGTACAAATGAACATAAGACCAAAACATAAAACACTACATACTCATACACTTATGGTCATAACCGTTTACATACATGAACGTTTACACGATGCGACATGATCGGTAGTTATAAGTGAAAGTGACTACTTGTGCGTAAGCCACTATGATATCAACAATGGAAAGCCTGGGCAAACAGGTGTGTGCTTAACCGTGACTTGAAATGCAAAAGAGTAGGCAGATCCTTTAGATCAGCCAGTAGTATGTTCCAAACGGGTGGGCGATTGAACTGAAAATATCAATCAGCGTAAATGACATTTGTAATTGTATCAGTAATACTACTGAGCCTGGCTGGCATTTGTGTCAAAACGGAATCCGTCAGACTGGTATTTTCACACACGCACGCACACACATGTTATGTAAACAATGCCAGCTTTGCCGATGTAAATGTGAAACTAATAATTCAGCTGTTTGGCAGTTGTGTAAAGATACTAACCCAAGTAATAGGCCACAGCTGTTTCAGTAGCTCCCCTTTTCGCCTTGCACCAGATGTCAGATATCATATGTCTGCCCTTACCCCGTAGCCATGTGTTTCCGCATCCCTTAGTCTTGTGGCAAGGGAAACAGAGGATTAACACTGCGCTGTACAGTGATTAAGCCATTTTATCATCAACTATGGTGTTGTGTAGAACGAAATTCTGCACTATTCAGTATTTGTCAAGTCATTTTTTGGAATCCTTATTGTTTATTTATCAGTTGACCGAGTGCAGCTATTATAATTATAAATTATTTATTTAGTTATGCAGTTTGAGTTTGTGCTTCACTTATAGAGAGTGAGTGTCATCATTTCTCACTGTGGGTAAGTGTGTGTGTGTGTGTGTGTGTGTGTGTGTGTGTGTGTGTGTGTGTGTGTGTGTGTGTGTGTGTGTGTGTGTGTGTGTGTGTGTGTGTGTGTGTGGTCTATTCTTTGCTGTATTTCATCTACCTTTCTATACTGGACTTATTTCATGTGAAACGGGAGACAGTACGGGAGTGAAAATATTTTCAAGTTGTTGTTTTGCTGTTGTTGTCTCTTTTGTTTTTGTTGCTGTTTTGTTTAATTTCTTTTGTTACTTTTGTTTTTGTTGTGGTTTTGTTTTGTTTTTCATTTTTGTTTGTTTGCTTTGTTGTGTGTGTGTGTGTGTGTGTGTGTGTGTGTGTGTGTGTGTGTGTGTGTGTGTGTGTGTGTGTGTGTGTGTGTGTGTGTGTGTGTGTGTGTGTGTGTGTGTGTGTGTGTGTGTGTTTGTGTGTGACTCAGTTTCGTCGTTTTATTTTAGATTTTTTATACTGAAACTGTTTTTTTTTCAGTCATTCGTTGTTGTTGTTGTTGTCGTTGTCGTTGTTGGTGTGTGGTGTGTGTGTTTGTCGTATTTTAGTAGTTGTGCGTGTGTATCTGTGACGGAAGTGGTAATAAGAACTGGCAAATGGATGTCTGCTGGTTCTGTATTAAAAGACAGTGCTGAGGCTACGTAAGCCTGTATAGTCAGCCTCTGCATTGTGTGAAAGAAGGCTGCTGCCTTGTATTGTGAGAGAAATCTGTGCCATATCAAAGTGACGAGATACTTACTAAACAAGCTGATAACGATCCTTTCGGACGACTAAACACTTATTCGGTAAGTTTGGTGTTGTCCACACACATGCAGCTAACATCTCTGAAAATATGAATGTTGTAAAACTGCAGATGCATGAACAGTTTGTCATTTAAATTGGATTTTTTATTTTACATATGTGGTTTTGTTCTGTCAGTCATCTGATCTTTGCAAGCAAAACAGCTGTTATCATCTAATTTAATTCTGCATGCCTGATATCAGTTTCTACATGAGTCATTCCTGCGTTTGGTTATATTGTTCACATTTCTCTTGGTAAAACTCAGACTTTGTAATTTAATGCTTTTGCTACCAACCCATGTACTGCAACGCTATAAAAAGTTAAATGGCTTTGCTACGAGTCTCGTATCACTGACACCTGTGGTTCCCTTTTGACTGTTAGAAAGAAAGGCCGAAAGAAAAAAAAGAAAATAATGAAACAACAAAAAAGTTCCACATTTGCATTCCCAAAGATGTGTCACTATACACAACAGACACAGTATGAGTACTAGGCAGTATACTGAATTCCAAAATTAACCAGCCCTGATAAATAACACACACAGAAAAAAGATACAAGTAACAGCAACAAATGAATGATGGGAGAAAAAACAGAAGACAAAAATAAAGAATTAACAAAATATGATGAAAGAAAATACGAAGGAAAAACAGTAAACAATACAAATAAAACACATGCATGATAAATTAATTAATAATTAATGAAACATCACAAAAATAAAACAACAAAACAACAGTCACTAACTACAATATTCCACAAAGTAAAAACAAACAAGTAACAACGGTAACAACGAACACTAGCGAGAGCGGTAACATCATTTTTCACTTTATCAGAACACGAACACAAAGAATTTGTTTCGGTTACGTTTTGAATTAACTCCTAAAACATGAATTAATGAGACAATCCACAAACAGCATATCAAATACAAAGACTACCTTTTGTGAAGCAAGATGATGTGATCCAATGTTCACTGCGTGGTGACAACAGTCTTCAATGACTGACTGGTTTGTCGACATGCGTCGGACGATTCGCTTTGACAATCGCTCCTTTTATAGTCCGTTTGTGGGGCAGACCTAGTTTCTCCTTCCTCTTCGCCGCTCCCTCCACCTCCCTTTTCATTTTCATCTCTTTCTCTCTCTCTCTCCATGTATGGTGCAGGGACTGCATTAAAAAGACAAAAACAAGATGATTATGCCATCCTAGTTCTAGCTGTATTTTATTTTTCCACTCTTAACATATTTTATACAATGTTTAACTGAACATGAATCAAACTCAATGAGTATTTTAGCGATGAGTTTCCAGACAGCATCAAACGTTGTAATCAAATGTGGATCAGATCGATATATTGATACCCATTCTGTAATTTCTTTTTTAGGTAGGAAGAGGTAGACAGGGAAGGTTGTTTTTTTTTCGGAGGGTGCAGTTTGCTTATTTGTTTGTTTTAATTTGTTTGTTTTTCACTTTACCTCAGAGGTAGAATTTTTCCCGTTTGTTTGGATCTGATACATGTGACCCATAAACTAGACTTAGAACATGGGCCCCAGACATGGGATGTTTTATCCAAATTTTATCAAATTCTGCTGAACGACTGAGAAATCCTTGCTGTCTGCTGTCTCACAAAATGTGTCACAAAAATCTTCACTTTTGTAGATGGATTTTACTCATTTGATTATAGTCCATTTATCAAGTAGTCACAAATGCACAAGTATCGGTTAGTCCAACATTTAGACGGGGGTCATCCATAACGTGAAGAATTTTAACAGACAATATCTTAGCTAATTTGAGGGCAGATTTCTGATAAATTGTGACCACGTGTGTTGCTGAACAATCGTCTTATCCTAAAAATTTCACTGGAATCGGTCAAAGTGATAATAACGCAAAGCGTATTTACTTATGTCAGCAAGGATTTGTCAGTCATTTTTTAACAAATTTCAATCAAATTTGGATCTAGTCTATAATTCATATGCATTAAGCTCGAAATGAATGTGACCGAAAACCTGCACTGCTAGAGCAAAATATTACACAATTATGTGTACTCATATCTTGTCTATCATGCTCCAGTCTTAATCATACTTGAGCTGTATGTTTGATACTATGGGTGAAATCTGTCATGAAAAAGTCCACTTTAATCAACTGATTTTTTTTCATGGAAAACTGCATGAAATAATTTAAAATGGGGCCAACATGGGGAGACCTTCAGTACATTTGACCATTTTTATTTCACATGCAGTAACCGTATAATGTATCTACACAATGCGTTGTTTCTCAATATAATCAACATTTCTGATATTTTGGTTCTGTACATCAGTGCTGTTACGGAACATATGGAGTAATTTCAATATGCACACGTTTTAATGCTATGTAATTTTATATTGTACTAGACATGTAATTAATAGGCATGTACATGTATCTATGAATGTGTTAAGCAACATGTTACAGGATTTTTGTTAAAATCTGTCTACAAGCGCGAAAGATAGTTAAGTATATAGATATATAATAAACTGATACAGAGAAAGATATGTTCCCGAATGGTGAAAAGATGTATCTTAAGAAGTATACAGCATGAAAAAACAGAAAGGTTTTTATATCCATACATACATACATACATACATACATACATACATAATAATACTATAATACATACATAACATACATACATACATACATACAAACATGCATACATACATACATACATACATACATACATACATACATATACATACATACATACACACATATATCTAGACAGATATATGTATAGATATATATGAAGAGACAGAAAGACGGTGAGACACATAGCCAGAGAGAAAGAGAGAGACAGACAGACAGACAGAATGACAGACTGACTAACTCAGTAACTGACATACAGACAGACAGACAGAGAGACAAAGACAGAGACAGAAAGTGACAGAAACAGACAGACAGACAAAGAGGAAAAGGAAGACAATTGAAAATGTAATAAAATTCGTCGCCCAAGTCATCAGACGACATAGGTGATTAAGTTCATTACGTTTTCAATTATCCTTGATGTCTTGCAAACGTCGTTGTGGCGGTGGTGATTATGGTGGTGGTGGTGGTGGGGATCAGTCACTGTGTATATATACTGGATGATCAGCGTTGAGCGCATGCATTAGAAATACATACAGATAAATCTTGTAATACACATACATACACACACACACATACATGTATATATAGACAGACAGACAACAGGCAGATAGATAGATCATAGAATAGATAGATAGATAGACAGATAGATAGATAGATAGATAGATAGATAATAGATAGATAGATAGGCCTGAAAATGTAATGAAATTTGTCGCCCACTTCATCTGACTGATAGTCCATGCTCTCCTCTCTCTCTCTCTCTCTCTCTCTCTCTCTCTCTCTCTCTCTCTCTCTCTCTCTCTCTCTCTCTCTCTCTCTCTCTCTCGTTCCCTGTATATCAGTATTCAGAGGAGGAGGGATCAAGACTGAGAGAGAGAGAGACGGAGACAGAGAGATACACAGAGAGAGTGACTGACAGAGAGAGAGAGAGACTGAGAGACTGGGAGAGAGTGAAAGAGAGAGAGAGTGACTGAGAGAGAGAGAGAGCACAAAAATCAATCTGACAAAGTACGCGACGAATTTCATTACATTTTCAATTATTCTAGATGTCTTGTGAGCTTGGGGTGGGGGGGTGGGGGGTGGGGGACTGGATGATGGGAAGGTGGGGACGGGAACCAATTACCTGAACCCACTATATCATCAAGCTGAACGGTCGTCAGTCATACATTTTTTTTATGACTGTAGTTTAACGGAATCTCTTGTTTGTTTTTTCCTCATTTTATTTTTCATTTTGTTTTGCATTTGTGTTGTTGATGTTGCTCTTCTCTTTTTTTTCTCTCCCCCCCCCTCTCTCTCTCTCTCTCTCCCTCGCCCCATTTTTTTTTCCTTCTCTTTTTTATGTCTGATTTTGTCCTTATTTTATTTCTTTTTACATGTTGTTTTGTCTCTAATTTGTATCTTTTCCCTTTTGTCTGCTTTGTGCCTGGTGAGAGAGAGATAGACAGACAGACAGGCAGAAGGAGAGAGAAGAGAGAGAATCTGCGTGCGTGTTTCTGTGTCTGTGAGTGTGCGAGTGTGTGTTTGTGTGTCTTTCTTTGTGCATCCATGTTTCTGAATGTATTTATGTGAGACAGACAGAAAAGAGAAAGACAGACAGACAGAGGGAGAGGTCAATTTTGTCCACCTGAAGGGTCTTAGCTCTGAGGAGTGATGATGGGAACAAAACCTGAAGTGTCGGGTACGGCACAAACGTGGCCTTGGCAGTAAACTAAATGTGTCGCCGTCACATGAAGATGACGGAACCGGATAAAAAACAACGACGATTAAGGGTGAATGGCAAGTGAGAAACTCAATAAAGATTACTGGTTTTGTCCCAACTATCACAGGGGCCCCTCAGACCGTCTTGTTAGACGGTTAAGTAAGGTTTGCGTAATGAAGATCACGCCATCCATGATTGGACTGGCTACTCAACATTTTCCACCGACCTAGTCCCCCTCAGACCGTATTGTTAGACTGGTTAAGTAAGGTTGCGTAATGAAGATCACGCCATCCATGATTGGACTGGTTACTCAACATTTTCCACCGACCTAGTCCCCCTCAGACCGTATCGTTACACGGGTACGTAAGGTTTGCGTAATGAAGACACGCCATCCATGATTAAACTGGTTACTCAACATTTTCCACCGAACAGGATCTAACGCTCACATTGTTCTTATCCAACTATAGAGGGTAGGTTATCTAGTACACAAAAGGTTTCGGCAAATACCAACGTCCAAGCGAAAAGTCCAGAAAGTTGAATAACAACCAGGGCCGCTAGGCCAAAGATTGCTTAGTTATTCAAATTTCGATGTCCAATGAAAGACAGGTGGGAAGGTTTGTGACAGAAACAACAGAAACGTATTGTATAAAAACCAGAAAGTCAATCACTATAGGATTTCACCCATTCGACTGCCACCCAGCCAGAGACCTTCCAACCTATCTTAGAGGTATGTAATCCCACGTCTCATTTTATACTTTAGTTAGGGTAGGGATAGAAGTAGGTAGTATGTTTGATTTTCCACAAAGCAAAGAATAGAGTAGGACATAAGAAAGTGTTCAGTATTCTAGTGATATGCAAGTTCTGATGATTCGTAGTGCATCTTAGGATTTTAGGAATATTAGGACCCAGGACAGTAGGAATGGTGAATCACGTTTATGCTGAAGTTGACTGCTAAAATAAATACGTCGCAGTTATTAATCTATGTGTGGACTGCTTATGAGAATTATGTCTAGTGTGGTTAGTGCATTTCTTCTCGTCACTCTCCTTCCTTGTTGTGTGTGTGGCTTCTAAGTAGAGAAACAATTCTTCATATACATCCCCAATTCATCTTCCTGTTATAGATGACACAACCCAACTATCCTTCTCCGACCCGACCCAAACATTCATTCTCGCGATACAGGATACAAACAATCCTTCCTGCGATATAACGTCGATGGTGGGAGAAATTTTCATGGGTAGTGCTGTTACCATCAAAAGTAATGTAGCAAGGCCGAAATTGGAGAAAGCTTCCATGGCCATTCACACGGTGGCAAACATCTGTGTATGCCTTTTCCATATATTCTGAAAAGTTCAGTTGTTCACTTGTTGTTTCACGTTTTTTCTTAATTCGTCTTGTGTTGCAGGTGAACGTGTCATGAATATATCTCAAAATGTTTTGTGTTTTCTTCACATTGGAAAAATAAAATGATAATTTCGGTTGAGAGTAATATAATTCATCTTGTTTTGTTCAGACAAGTTTAATAAAGAGACCCTCAGCTTCACAGTTACCCAGCCATGGAATGCTGTGTGCTTTGATTATACAATTGTGTATGTGTGTGTGTGTGCGTGCGTGTGTGTGTGCGCGTGCACGTGCGTGCAGGTGTATATTTGTGGGTGCAAGTGACTTGTGTGGTATGGAAGGAGGAAGCAGTAACGCTCCCTTTGTAACACTAACAGTGTGTCCATCAAATACGCTCGTCTCCGATGCAAACTGGGCTGGCCTGGACACGTTGTTGGTGCTAGACTCTGCAACGTTAATCATCATCATCATCATCATTATCGCCATCATTATCATCATAAATATCCTATATAACATCTTCATAAGCAGCATTGTCGTCATCGTCATATCCATCATCGTCACCATCGTCTTTCTCATGTGCGGTAGAACTGTCAGACGATTAGGACCTCCGCCTACCCCCAAATCTATCAATAAGGCCCCACTATAGGCTACATACACTATACATACACTATACATACATGCACACCTCTAAAAACTCATACATAAGCAAGAAAAGTTTCTCCCCACTTCATTACTTTTGCAAATATTAACGGCAAGTACATCTAAAATTAAGGCATATAATTCCGACTACAAATCATCAACTAGACCATGTGTGTTTTCAATGCACTGCAAGCAACTCCTTAGTATGTCCATTAGATCCAAAAATAAGTTAAAATATATCAGCTGCACACACATAAGTAATATGTTCGTAGCATTTCCGTTAACACAGTCGGTCAGTCAAATCATAATTCTACCTTTCATACACAGCACAACTGATAGTGATACTCTGTCGTAAACAACAACAATACGACATTGATCAGCTGTGGTGAGATGATACTAACACTAATTCAGTGTGTCGTAACACTGTGATTGACTTAGTCAAGTTCATTTAGAAAAACTGTTTTAGTCCTCTGCCATTTTGAGAGCTCTTTGTTTTAGTTAATAGCCTATCGTGTGCATTCATCCATAACCACAATTTGCAAATGATACCCATGCTGGTTTTTCCCCCCGTCCTGATTTAAACCGAAACATAATGTTTAACTGAATTTGTTGGGAAGCTCATACAATGGCTTTGAACAATGCACACAACTACCAATTTAGAACGGATGGTCGACCAAAATACAACAATTTTTTTCATTCCTCCTAGCCATACACCACCGTATCAATTCACGGCGGAAGTTTTGGTTTTGAAGATTACACGGAGTGTGCACACACTGAATTATACTTGCACAGTACAACGCCACTTCCTGAGTATAAATCACTGTTATATAACTATACCATATTCTAGTGTTGAAGGTTCCCGAGATGAAGATATGGCCTCAGAAACAAAGCAGGACCGTCACCATGGTATCAGCTAGATGCCCCAACGAGTACTAGTTCCATTGCTTTACAGGTACAGACATCACGTGTAAAGCTATGGGACACCATAGAACCATGACTGTTGCAGGATCTGAAATGCACACCCATTTCAGGAGTTATCTATGTCGGAACGTGCTTGAAGTATATTACAGACTTTTAGCTTTACTTGTTAACCATATATGTCTTAATTATTTTCTATGCATCGAAAATATTTTTTCTTTCAAGTTTGGAACAAACAGATAACAGCAAAAATACATACCTGGAAAATGGTAAACTAGAAAGAATGTTTTGTTTTGGTTTGGTTTTGTTTTGTTTTGTTTTGTTTTGTTTTGTTTGGGGTGTGGGATAGGAGAGATATACGTTTAATATTTCTATCAAATGGGCATCCAATACTTCCTTTCTTAAACGCCAGCAAAATTTTCATCACCCCACTTGCGAAATGATAAAGGAGCCGCCATGTTGGCCAACCACACGCACATGGACAACCTCCTTTCCTGCTAAACAAACAATTTCACATAGATTTAACTGTTAGCTTTTTGCGAGCGTGTAAATTACAATCTTCACACTTTTAAAGAAAAATAAAATAGTTCTCATAATTCACTTTTAACAGAACATGCGGAACATGTGATGTGTCCGTTTTGCAGAAGAAATGCACATTATTACAGTGGAGTCCATTAATAACGACAACTGTAATAACGAGAACACTGTAGTAACGAGACATTTTTCAATCCCCGTTTTTTATCCTTCTTAATCTTTAAGAATAAACCATTGGGTTTAACGAGAGTTAGTGGATAATCATCTCGGTAATAACGAGAGATTTTCTATCCTTCCTGGTCACAAAAGTTCTCGCCACTCGCCCCACCCCCACCTCGTCGTCAAGTTCCCGGTAGGGCACATCTCGTGGTGGCCGGTAACAAAGAAAAACAACGAAAGGCGCGTCCTTGTGCGGTGTGTAATCAAGGGACACTATCGATTAATTATGAACACATCGACGGCGCCGGTGCCAAGATTATTTCCCTTTGTTTCCCTTGGTAAATTCGTCATTTGGGAATAACGAGAACTCGGCAATAGCGAGAAAATGTGCCTGGGCCGTCCGCTCTCGCTATAACAGAGTTTCACTGTACTTAGACGTCGCGCCAACGGCTCGAACAGGCAGGTATCTTGTACATGTGTATTGCCGTAAAGGAGTAGGCTATACTTTCCAACGTTTTTCCTATCTTTATGATTATCGCCAGTCAATAAACTTAAAACTGGAAACGAGGGGTCCCTTATTTTTTTCACTGATTTTAATTACGAATGGCCTATTCTCTCAAAGTGAATGAGTAGGCCTTCTAGGCCTAGTTCTTGGACCTACATTTCTGCTCGCATTTCAATTTCACTTCTGGCTGATTAAGGCAAGGGGTCAACTGCTCGCACTTCAAATTCACTTAAGGCTAACCAACACAAAGCGAATTGTTTTGTTCAGCTGGTCTGTCGTTTGTATCATCAATTAACTATTACTGTAGCTCATATGGCTTTGTGACATTCATCATTGGCTCTTGCACCCAAATCCAAAAGAAGCCACAAGTCAACAGAATTAAATCATCAACACTGCAAAATCGACCTCATCATGATTTAATTCTATTCACTTACGGCTTTTTTGGAGTTTTGCACAAGAGCCGATGATCATGATCAAGATGATGAAGATGAACGGCACGAAACCAAAAGAGATATCTAGATCTAGATCTACTATTCAAGCCGACGAAGAAAGCAGGAAAAATCATTGGAAAGTGATGAATAAAGCATGAACTAATATAATTTTGAATTGAGAACTAAATGTATATCATAGTATAAGTATTAGTAATGAAAATACAATAAATCCAGTATAAAGTTTTCAAGGTTTGCTTCACTTGTCTGCACTCTTTCGTCGTCTTCGAAATAGATCTCGGTTTCAGGTTTGGTGTTCACTGACCTCGTAACGATATCACGCGCTGTGTCGTTCCGGCCGGTACGCGCATGCTCGGACGAAGTCAGAAGTTTAGCTGTTGTTAATGGAGTTCAGTTAGTAAAGTTTGTTCGCATTGAAACGCTACGTGTGGAGTGTTTTGGGTACGGCTGTTTTCTAGCTTCAGGGCGCATTACAACAAGTCATCCCATCCTTGAGTCACTTCTCTTGAATATCTGCTCGATTTTCCAGAATTAAAATCGTGTATGTAGCCACACTAGCTTTCTTTCCCGTTGTCATCTGTTTTGTCGACGCGCGAACACAAACTGAAAATTTAGGTCTAGCCTAAAGTGTCGTCTGCGTCTAAAGAAGCGACAACGAAAAAGAGAGGCCTAATTCCCCTGAAGTAGCTCTTACGTGCCTAACATATGTGTGTGTGCGCGCGCGCGCGCGCACGCGTGTGCGTGTGTGTGTGAGTGTGTAAATATCTGATTAAAGTTGAAATTGCTTAATGTTTTGTTTGGTGTTATAAAATTGTTTGATCTTTCCTTAAGATCAGTCGAAAAATTGTCCTGGCAAGCTGACATTTCCAGTCAGAATGGGATTTGGCCCGTAGTACGACACCTGAATGAATCATATATATATATATATATATATATAAGAGAGAGAGAGAGAGGGGGGGGGGGAGAGAGAGAGAGTGAGCAACCAATCAAAGCCCAGTGGCAAACCTGTTAACAACCTGATGTGCGCGTGCACACGTATAAACACACACACACACACACACACACACACACACACACACACACACACACACACACACTCACTCACTCACTCACTCACACACACAAACACTATATGTATATATATATATATACATATGTATATGTGTGTGTGTGTACACACTCATAACATATATATATATATGTATATACATATATATATATATATATATAATAGAGAGAGAGAGAGAGAGAGAGAGAGAGAGAGAGAGAGAATAGATAAAAAAAAAATATCATCAACACAAACAAAAACAAAGCTCCTCGAGAGCGAGGGAGAAGGAGAAAGGGGGACGCCTCTTCAATGGCCACATCCATCTTTAATACACATACTTAGAGCATATGCACGTGCTCGGCACGGTGCCGTGCGTGACTAATAGAGTGTGACAGATGCTGTGTGAAGCCTGTCAGTACTAATGAGACCAGTCGCCGTGGCAAAGTGGTTATCGCAACGGATGAAGTATGGGAGGACTTGGATTCGAATCCCATCAATCCTGTTAAAATTATCGTGGGATTTTTCAGTTCCAACCGGATTCTACCCCGACTGGAGCCTGTTGTGGGCTCACTGGGGAGACTGGTGCCATACAGTTGAGTTTCACCAACTTCACGTATGTATCATCGATGGTGTTGCCCAAATTGCGCGACCGGCACGGCAGATGTGTGTATCTCTCAGGCTTGGTTGACGCTAGGATTTATTATGAAAGGATGCGTAGTGTACAGCCCCGTCATGCAGTCTCAATTCAGAATGGAACTCTATAGCATCACAGTGCCATCCCTATGCTCATTTATCATCACAGCATTATGAGAACATTTGTCCAAGACGCTGTGGCCACTCATGAGGCGTGGAAGAAGCGACAGCATAAAAAATTTAGTAATAAGAAAAAAATAAGCTCCAAACTGGTATTCAATAGGTGTTTTTGTGACCCTGCTATCAGTCAAAGACGAGCTTTGAACCGCATTCCACAGCCAACTCAGAAGACAGAGCAATGCTTCCACGTCTTTACTGCACTTCTGTTTTAATAGTGCGCAGTAGGCTGATTACAATTAACACAAGCCACACCGACCTTTTAGTTCGTGTGGGATGCTTCTGAAAAAGTATTGATTCAAAATATAAAATCACTTTTCCTCGACTTCATCAGAGACTTAATAAGCCATTCGATCGAGTTCTAGAGGAAAATGGCTGAAACACAATCATGTCATGGACAGTTTACTCACAATGTCACAGTGATCCAGGAGTAAATTGTAGTCAGTGTGAGTACTGTCAGCCTGTTAATGCAAGGCACGGTTAATTTTTCAAGGTATACAGTAAACAGGTCACAATATAATCTTCAGTGCAGAGAATATACTAACCTCGGGGAATAAATGATCTTTCAACCTATCCTGGACCATCCCATTTTACAGCTAGACGTATATCAAATTGTTGTTGTTACATAGAAAGTAGATTGAAGGAGGAAACAACACAACCAACAAGCAACCGGAGCCACAACACTGTGCACACCCTTCGCACAGAGTCAATAGTGGACCAATGCAAAATCGAAAACCAGATACCCAAAACTGATTTCCAGAAGAGTAGAACCTACTGTCTGGTACGTGTGTCGTCCGACATGAGTCTTGACCTGATGCAAATCTAAATAATAAAAAAAAAATTAAATTAAAAAACCTGCACGGAAAGGATTCTACGATTTTTTGTGGGCGTCCCATGCAAACTGTCCCAATTTGTAGTCAGACCACCGCCGCCACCACAGATTCCGAGACCAATTAAACGGAACATGACTTAGCAAAATGAATGTCACACACACGCGCACGCGCGCTTGCACAAAGACACACACACACACACACGCACGCACGCACGCGCACACACACACACACACGCACGCACGCACCACACACCACACACACACACACACCACACACACACACACACACACACACAACACACACACGTGAAATGGGATGGGACACATGCAATTTAATGATCAGGCAGACGGTTTAAAACCCCATGCCCTGACAAGGTCTTGAAATAGGAAGGGCGAAAAGGGACCTATAAAACGCTAAGCCGACTCCATCAGAAACATAGGGCAAGCAGCAAACAGGCCATTTTTTTCATGTTGCGGGCTGATATTTCGTGGGCTCAAAGATGTCAACATCTGTTGTTCAATCCCAGTCTGCAACATTAAAAGCTGGCCTGTTCGCTGCCCATTTCATTGTTTCCATCATTCTGGTGGTGTCAGCTTAGTGTTTCATAGGTCCCTTCTACCCCCCCCCCCCCACTCCCCATTTCAAGACCTTGTGCCAATGCACAAAGGTTTGTGCAGGCTCAGGAAGTCAGCCAGCTAATTGCTGGCAGTTTTGAGTGGAGCGCATATGGAATTGTTCTAATGCGGTGAATGCCTCCAAATTCCAATGTGACTGCGTGAGTTCGACCTTGGTTGTGGAACCTTGGAGCGAGTGGCCTCCTGGCCACTTGGATGTGACTTGGTACATAACCTTTTTCAAGAATAGGGATGGTACAGCAGCAACGGAGAGAAAATAAGCACTGTCCTCATAACGCTGGCTCCGACAAAAGTTGAGGTCTCTGCCACCTCATTCGCTTTTCAGCTCAGGGTTATGGGACAACCATACCTTGTTTACGAGGCCTTCTAGGGAAAATAAGGTTCACAGTTTGAAAAAAAAATACTGCTGAGAACCTGCGGCGCATTTTGAATTAACATGGTGAAAAATATAGGCATGCACATTTACGTAACAAAATATCTTATTTAGTTTCAGTATCGATAAAAAAAAATCTGAATAAAATTCCTCTACAAATAATCATGAAACTCGTAGTGGCACATTTTTCAGTGTTACAGTACATGTACATGTAATAGAAAAATTCCCTCATTCCCATTAAAAAAAATTGCATTCACTAATCTTTTATAGACTAGCCCGAGAAGAAATGCTTTTAGTCGTTTATGAAATGTGGTGGTATTTCTTTTTTTTGTTGGTTGGTTGTGGTTGGTTGGTTGGTTGGTTGGTTGGTTGGTTGGTTGGTTGGTGGTTGGTCGGTTGGTTGGTTGGCGGTTGATTGGTTGGGTGGGTGGTTGGTTGGTTGGTTGGTTGGTTGGTTGGTTGGTTGGTTGGTTGTTGGTTGGTTGGTTGGTTTTTTTTTCAATGCATCTGTAAACATTTACACACAACCAGCCAGTCAGCCAGAGAGATTCATTTTGGTCGATATGAAACAATGTACCTTAAAAATGATAAGACAGAAAAGACGTCAAAGGGAAAGGAAAAGAAATCAAAACAGAGAAGAACAAGGGCGGTGAACCACCAACAGGAAGGATCAGATCAATACAGAAACTCCGATCAAAACAAACGGCTCACCTCACAGCATCATTGTCTACAATACAGTCAAAATTACAAACATGCATAAATAGGGACAAAACTACAAAATTAAACATTATGCATACATATATGACAAGATCTTTAACAATACCTTTAAAAATGTTCTTGACTGTAACATCGCATACACAGTAACTAGTATTTTTGATATGTTCATGAACATATACACACCCGCATGTGCACACAGATCAAACTCTTAATATAGTGTCTACCCACCACATTATGTAAAGTTAATAGTAAAAGTAGTTCTATAACCCTGGGGAATGAAATGGTAGAGACCTCACTACTCTCGCAGTCCTTTTTTTTTTAACACGGGTCCCACTCTTCACCTTTGTTGCTTTACCTTCCCTAACTTTCAGCAGGATCAGGTACCCAGTCACAGCTGGATGCATTGAAAATCAAATGCACAGTGGGTTTTTTTTTCCAGAATGACGGCGGTGAACCCAAGCCATCAAATTTGGAAAGGAGGAGCTGTCCTTACGCCGACTAGACCAATGTAGCTGTTACAGCTTTACTGCACTAGTCATGGATTCAATTTGTTGAAACAGAAACATTGATAGACATGACCTCTACTGCTTCGCCAACTAGGTTGAAACTTGTCTGCATCACTTCGCCAACTAGGTTGAAACTTGCTTGCATTCTTTATCGACTCACTTTGATGAAACTCAAGCCCTGAAACCGTTGCCTTGATTGTCTCTCTGCAGAAACGGGAAATGTTTCATGCCTAGGAAGGCCGTATTATAGTGTGTGTATGTGTGTGTTTAGAGAGGTGTTTGGTGAGGTATTGCCAGTACAACTTTTATGTCAACCTGAAAATAAATAATTTATGATAATGATGAGAGAGAGGTGTCAAGAATTTCTTGGTTGCATATGAATGAACTTTCGTCAAATTATTTAGACCACAGAAGCGTTCCAGTGAGAAATTGCCGCTACATGAGTTTGAATGTGCATTCATTTTGAGTGAGTCATAGTGACCGAAAAAAAAGTAATGTGTCACTCTTTGAATAAGGAACAAGGAAGCACACAGGATGGGAAGTCAGCCAAACAACAATGGACAGTTTGTGAAGCTGCATGCGTGGGTCAAGAACTTTGAGACCGATGCATACACATACCAAAATAATACCAAACACTACAGGTAGAACAGTTATTTAAAAAAAAGCAGATTCTTAGTCTTTCTCGACTGGTCTTCTTTCAGCTTTTTAACGGGGGTGAAAAACGACTTTAAGCAGGTTTGCAGCGACCCGACTCTATCTAAGAATTATATATCGCGATGTACCAATCACGGTTAACGCACATGACCGACTTCTTATAGGTTGTAGATATTAACCCAGTCAGTCGATATTACTGCACTTCAAGTCCTGAACGGCCCTTCTTCTGTGTAAGAGCGTGCGTGTGTCAGTTACGAACACAGAAACCACACAGTCGACTGTCATCCACTTCACGAACACAGCTTTGACGTTGTCACTGAAACTTCAAGACCGGAGTGTGTGTGCTAACTACATGTTTTGTTTTTGGTTTTTGTTTGTCTGTTTGTCTGTCTGTTGTTTGTTTGTTTGTTCTTTGTTTGTTTGTTTGTTTTTTGTTGTCCCACCCACTTCGACAACGATTACCGTTAAAACCGTGCTAAAAAGTTTGGTCTAATAAATAATTCTGTCAACGTGCAAGAAAGAAACGTTTATTGTGTGATAAAAGGGAGAACAGCGTATGGCTTTTATTGTCAGTGGTTTGAAATTTGATGGGTTCATTTCTTTACGCTTGCAAAGAAAGTTGTTGTTTTTCTTTTTAAACCTGAAAAATAGTACAAGAACAAAAATAGTCACAAAAATACGTCTGTAACATCTTTGTGTGGAGATGCGAACGACGCCTTGCGTGTGTGCATGAGTATTGTGTGTGTGTGTGTGTGTGTGTGTGTGTGTGTGTGTGTGTGTGTGTGTGTGTGTCTGTGTGTGTGTGTGTGTGGTGTGTGTGTGTATGTGTGTGTGTGTGTTGTGTGTGGTGTGGAGAGAGAGAGAGAGAGTGTGTGTGTGTGTGTGTGTGTGTGTGCGTGCGCGCGCTTGCGCATGCATGAGTGCGTTTTAAATGTTTTAGATAAGAAAACAAAACACATTTTACGAACAAAAATCATTTTTTTAAAAATCTCTCTCTCTCTCTCTCTCTCTCTCTCTCTCTCTCTCTCTCTCTCTCTCTCTCTCTCTCTCTCTCTCTCTCTCTCTCTCTCCTCCCTGCATGTGTAAGGAGAAGTAATCAAACTCACTAGGTCATGGTGTCTGTCACCATGCAGAATGCTTTTGTCTCTTGATACACTTAATTAAACGCTTCCTGTCCTATGCCTGATCTTGTGAACTACCAACTTCGAAACAACTTGCCAGTGCAGATACTTGAGCACACACACGCGCTCATGTATGCATTCACGTACGAACACGCGCATA
Organism: Monoplex corrugatus; assembly: GCA_030674185.1. Taxonomy (NCBI): domain Eukaryota; kingdom Metazoa; phylum Mollusca; class Gastropoda; order Littorinimorpha; family Ranellidae; genus Monoplex; species Monoplex corrugatus. The sequence goes on from JAPXFY010000015.1 coordinate 16,846,001, forward strand.
CACCCACCACACATGCACGAACACATGCACGCACGTACGCACGTACGTACTCGCGTAAAGATGCTCGCATGCACGCACTCACGGTCAAATAATCACGGACACAAGCACGCGCATGCATCCTGTCGGAAGACGACGAAAATAATGGAAGATCCTCGTAATACTGTGTGTGTGTGTGTGGTAGTGTGTGTGTGTGTGTGTGTGTGTGTGTGTGTGTGTGTGTGTGTGTGTGTGTGTGTGTGGTGTGTGTGTGTGCGCGTATGTGTGTGTTGCGTGCGTGTGTGTGAGTGCTGCATATGTGCATGTGTGTTTGTAAGAGACAGACAGACAGGCAGACAGACACAACAAGAGAGAGAGAGAGAAGGAGAGAGAGAGAGAGAGAGAGAGAGAGAGAGAGCATTAAAGCCTTTCCATCATCACTGTAGTGTTATAAATTGTTAACTTTACAACTAGGTCAAGTCGAACGCAAAGAGACAGGGAGACAGAGAGACAAGTTGCACAACACACAACAGGTCCAGCGTCCAAAATCCTGTTCCCAATCTTAATAGAATGAAAAAAAGAAAAAGACAAGATGGTCAAGCTATTCTAACAATCTCCCTTTTTATCAATTTATTAAATAAAAAAATAAAAAATAAATAAAAAGTTCTGTGAAATCCAAAACGTGTGCGACTGCCCGCGTTCAAGCAAACAGGAACCAGAAGAAAAAGCACGAAAATCGAATCAGAACGCGTATTTAATACAACCGGACAAGACAGGAGCACAATTTCGGCCAAATGGCCTTTGTCAAGCTTAAACGTAGAATCACAAACAAATAAACACCAAATATAAAGCTTACTCACAAACAAATTTTGATTTCATTTTAGTCCTTTTTTCCCACTGGACGAAGCAACAGGGAAGTTTTAGTTGTTGTTTTTTTTCTCCTAATTTTTGTTTGGTGTTTATTCGTTTGTGATATTGCGTTTACGCTCGACAAAGGCCAGCTGGCCAAACATTTGCTCTGTCTCGTCTGGTTGTATTGAATACGCTTCTGATTCTATTTTCTTGTTGTTTTTGTTTGTTTGTTTTTTGTTTGTTTGTTTGTTTGTTTGTTTTTCTTTCTGGTTCCAAATTTTGTACTTCTCAAGGTCACTGTGATCATAAAGAACTTTCAGTTGAAATAAAACTTAATAGGGATTGTGGTCAATGGGATACTGTCACAACAGTAAAGTGAGAACAAAACTGTTGTCAGAAGTTCCAGAGAGAGTGCTTCTCAAAACGTACCGATTTCAAGTTCCACCCCACCCCCTCTATATTTGTTTGTTTGTTTGTTTGATTTTTGGTTTGTCCATGTGACCTCGCCATGATTTCCAAACTTACACAATCGCGATTCTTCTATGGTCTGCATCTTTGATCAAAGTGGCAAAAATCTACCCTGAAACAATAAGAAAATCTTACCAACACATTTTTGTCACAAATAATTATACAGACACACAGAGACACAGACAAACTCTCTCCTTTCGATGTGAAATGAATTCCTTTAAAAAAAAGTCATATAATGTGAGACTGAACAGAGAAGAAAAAGGGATATTGTGATTTAAGAGAGCTAGAAAATGATTATGCTTTGTCACACTACCATCCAGTATCGTGTACGTTTGTAATTCTCTCTCAGTCTTGCATTAATCATCATGTTTATTTCTTTCGCTGCTGGTAATACATACGTATTATCCAGAGACGGTTCTACACCTCACACACCACCACCCTCTCACCCCCCACCCCCTTTCTGTTCATCCTGTTTAACCTAGTTCCATGTTATTAACCTGTATACCTGTCTCACCTTGTTTATTATGAGAGGTGTGTGCTACTTATTCGCCATGTAGTAAATTACCTTTACATGTATTGTGCGTAAGAAATTTTAACAATCTAATGACCAGCAGGTAACTGTATTCAAGCCAGACAGTTATGCAAATTCCTTATCGCTCCTGCGGCTTTTGACGGACGTGACAGTCAATGCGGGGTCTGTGATATTTCATCGAGTGATGTTTGACTGAAAGACATTTCTTAAAAGTTTTTAAAAAAGATAGGAAACCTACTTTTCAATCGTCAAATAACATTTCAACATTTTATCTACACGACTTTTTTTTAATTCTTGCAATGATTTTTTTTTTCAAAACGGAAAATGTGTACAATATCAAGAAAGTTTCACTAACATATACAAGGCATCGATTCGCAAGATTCATAATTCTGATTCGATTCGTGTTGCCGACCACCAAAGCCATATCAGGGCTAACATCACGTTAAAAACAACTCTAAATCTTCTTAAAAAAGTCAACAATTGAAAAACAAGTACACGATTAGCCTTTTAAGTGCAAAATGCATTTCAAAATCTTTCTCGTATAAGACAAGATGAAATCTATTGCTTTCTTGTAAAAAGTTGAAAATTACATGTGGCAGAACATATCTCTGTCAAAAATTTTTGTCATCTCACAAAACATTCTCAGGTAGATCAGTCTGACGATGGTCTTCCTTTTGCTGTCTTCTGTTCTACTACTCCTAATCAACCATTTTCGCAACACTTTCCATCCGATGATTCCATTTATAGCGCAAAACTGACTGCTTTTAGCACTAAAATTGGTGACACATTAGCACCATATGGCAGACTCTTTGAAGAAACTGTTCAGAGATGTTCTGCCTCATGTAATTTTCAACTTTGTACAAGAGATAAATTGGTGGATCTTCACGGAAGAAAGCAAGATCAAAACGGACCTTGGGTGTTTGAAAAGTCCATAACGAGCTGTCCGAAAACTTTGAGAAGTCTGAAACAGCTCCAAAATCAATATCTGCATCTTGCAAGTGAGGAATAATACGGATTCAATAACATAACATAAACTGTCACAATGATTTTTAAACAAACAAGATTGTGTATGTTTCTACTTGTGTATTTCTACATTCACTCTTAATGGCAGGTGTAATTGCTAAATTCATATTTCAAATTACCAGTTCGGGAACATCGTACAATCCATGTTATAATTGCTGATGTCAAATAAAGAACAAGAAACCAACAACTTAACGACTCTCTCTCTCTCTCTCTCTCTCTCTCTCTCTCTCTCTCTCTCTCTCTCTCTCTCTCTCTCTCTCTCTCTCTCTCAGAGAACAAGAGCCCCCCCCCTCCCCAACTGAAGCTGGACAGAGTTAGATTGACCATGCCACATCCCCATCAAGATGATTCATATCCGGTCTCAGAACTACTCGACTTATTCCCCTCATAAGAGGCCAACGATAATAATAATAATAATAATATATTTTATTTATATAGCGCAAAATCTTGATAAAATCAAATCTAAGCGCTGAGCGTATACATGCATACATACCTACATACATATGAGCGTATACATGCATACATACATGCCTACATACTTACATACATAAGTCTAAGCTGAGCGTATACATGCATACATACATACATACATACATAAATCTAAGCGTATGCATACATACATACATACATACATACGTACGCACATGCATACATAATAATTACAATATTTATATAGCGCAAATCTCGACAAAATCAAATCCAAGCGCCGAAAAGACACACACGCACACACGCACGCACGCACACACACGCACACACACACACACACACACACACACACACACACACACACACACACACACACACACACACACACATATGCATGGCCACAAATGGGGAGAAAAGAATAAAAGCAATAAAAGCAAGAATAAAACCAATGGAAAACCACAGAGAGCACATCATATACAATTATATATTAAAACAAAGTGATTCCCCTCCGAGCGGAGACAGGCTGCAGAGGGGGGTTGAGTGAGGTTAGGATTTTATGCAGAGGAGAAAAGGTGAGTTTTGAGAGCGGACTTGAAGGAGGCAAAAGTAGGTTGCTGACGGACTGAGAGAGGAAGTTTGTTCCAGGAGAGTGGACCAGAAACAGAGAAGGCTCGTGGACCATAGGTATTGAGCTCAGTGCGTGGAAAGCGAAAAGTCAGAGGATCGGAGGCAGGGCGGAGGGTACGTGAGGGAACATAGCTCTCAGGTAGGCTTGACAGGTAATCGGGGGCTGCGTTATTGAGGCTTTTGTAGCATATGGTGTCTAGTTTGTACTGTATGCGCTTTGATACAGGGAGCCAGTGAAGTTGTGCCAGGAGAGGAGATATGTGGTCAGCTTTTTTCTTTTTGAGTACAAGGCGTACAGCATTGTTTTGAATGCGCTGTAGGATGTGAATGGTGGAGGCAGGAAGACCAGACAGGAGTGAATTGCAATAGTCAATGCGAGACATTATGAAGGAGAGAACGAGTTTTGCAGTTGTTTCGACAGAGAGATACTTCCTGATCAGGCTTATACGATGGAGATGATAGTAGCAAGATCTGGCAGTTTGAGAAACAAAGTTGTTCATGGACAGGGTAGAGTCAATGCAGACACCAAGGTTTTTAGCTGAATCAGAAATTGGGACTGATGTGTTACATAATGGGAGAGAAAGAGGAGGCAGCTGGGAAAGTTTCTGACGGGTGCCAATGAGGATAGCTTCTGTCTTGTCGTCATTAAGCTGAAGTCTATTGTGTGTCATCCAGTTCTTAATGTCCGAGTAACACTCAGTTGTGCGAGTCAACAGGCGCTGTATATTATCAGGTGAGTCACTGTCTTGAAGTTGGGTGTCATCAGCATAGAAGTGGTGTTTTATAGAGTGGGAGTTGATGATGGTGGACAGGGGGGAGGTATAAAGAGTGAAAAGAACAGGGCCAAGGACAGATCCTTGTGGAACACCACAGGTCAGGTATGCAGGTTGAGAGTAAGTGCCATTGATGAGAACAGTTTGTTTTCTGTTTGATAAATACGAAGTGAAAAAGGAGAGAGCAATGTCAGAGATGCCAAAAGTATGATGAAGTCTAGAAAGGAGAATACCATGGTCAATGGTATCGAAGGCTGCAGACAGATCAAGGAGTGTGAGGAGAGAGACTTTGCCAGTATCAGTTGCAAGGAGGAGATTGTTGAGAATGTGTAGTAGGGCAGTTTCAGTGCTATGGCACTGGCGGTAGGCTGACTGGAAAGGATTGAGGAGATTGTTGGCAGACAGGTGAGAGTTCAGCTGGTTGAGGACGACTTTTTCAAGGAGTTTTGACAAGAAAGAGAGATTAGAGATAGGCCGGTAATTTTTCAGTTCATTTGGGTCTAAATTGTGTTTCTTGAGGAGAGGGTGAACAATAGCAGACTTGAAAGAATCTGGGACAGTTCCAGTTTGAAAGAAGTGTTGATGATGTCAGTGATGAATGGGAGGAGAGTAGGGAGACAATCGGAGTAGAGAGAACCTGGAAGAGGATCCAGTTCGCAGGTTTTGAACGACATGGATCTGATTGTGTTGAAAATTTCTTCTTGTGAGACTGGGGTAAAAGTAATGAGAGGTGTGCCAGAGAAGGAAGGGTCAGGTGGGCATGGTTGACAGGGTGTCCTGTCAAGCCTGTCACGAAGAGTTTGTATTTTGGTGGTGAAATACTTAGAGAATACAGATGGGAGTTCTTCATTTGTATGTTTTGTTGGGAGAGGTAAGTCTTTTCGTGTGCCAAGGAGATGATTCATGGTTGTAAAGAGTTCTTTTGAAGAAGAGCCATTCAGGATTTTGGTTTGGAAATAGCTTGTTTTTGCAGATGCAATGAGGGTGGATACTTTTGTTTTAGAGGCTTGGAAAAGTTGCCTGTGTACAGTGAGTTTGGATTTGCGCCAGCGGCGCTCTGCTCTGCGGCGGGCACGTTTTGCACAGGCAATCTCATGAGTGAGCCAGGGGGTAGGGGGGCGGTCAGGTAAAAGACGGGTTGTGGCTGGAGCATGAGTGTCCAGAAGATGGTGGAGAGTAGTATAGAATTCATCGGCAAGGTTATGTGACTTTTCAGAAAGGAGACGGGAGGCATCAGATGAAAATGTGGAGAGGTCGATAGATTTGAGATTGCGTCGAGTCACTGTGCGCGTGGTACGGGAAGGAGGAGAAATGTCAAGAGAACAGAGAATTGCAGAGTGGTCAGATGGAAGGGCTGAAGTTAGACGGGTAGAAAGAACTAAGCAGTTGTTAGTAGCTGAATTGTGGTGATCACGAGAAATGATCCAGTCAAGAATGTGACCTTTTTGATGGGTTGGTTCAGAAATGTGTTGAGTCATATTGTGATTGGACAGAGAGTTGATGATATGTCTTGTGTCATAACGGTGAGTGTTGTCATAGTGGACATTGATGTCACCTAGAATGATGAGATTTCCAGGTAAGAGGCAGTAGTGGTCAAGCAGTTGGTCAAAGTCAGAGAGAAACGTGGATTTGGTGAGTTTGTTGGCAGAGCTAGGTGGAGGTCGATAGACACAGGAGAAGGTGATGGGGTGAGGGGTGGATTGGAAGGATACTTCAACGTGCTCGAAAGAAGGATGGGAGAAAGGCAGAGACTGCGAGAAAGATAGGCGGGAATGGAGTGAGTCGTTGTAGAGGATGGCGATACCGCCACCTCGAGATGAGCGATGGAAAGAAGCAAGCCTGTAACCACTCGGAGTGAGGCTAGCATGTATAGGTTCATGACCAAGGGGGTTAAGCCATGTCTCTGTGATAAAAGCAATGTCAACGTGCTCATCAGCGATAAAATCGGCAATGACTTCGGCTTTGCCATCTTTGCATATTGATTGAGCGTTAAAAAGGCATAGTTTAAGTTTATCACAGTCATATGGCGGCGGCCGAGGTGGCGAAGAAGGCGGCACCGACGGGACAAAAGACGAAGGCGACACCAGCGGGGCAGAAGACGAAGGCAGCAACGATGGAACAGAAGAAGAAGACAAAGGTAGCACCGGCGGGACAGAAGACGAGGGCAGCGCCGGCGGGACAGAAGACGAAGGCAGCACCGGCGGGACAGAAGGCGAAGGCGGCACCACCAGGACAGAAGGCGAAGGCGAAGATGGCAGAGGAGGAGACGAAGCCCGCAGCAGCGAGGTCGAAGGCAGGGGCAGTGGAGGAGACGAAGAAGCAGAAAAAGAAAAGTGGCGTCGGGCTGGCACGATATAGATGGTATTAAAGTCAGACTTAACGGGCTTATTAATTGCCTCTTCCCAAAGCAGCGACCGCCTTGTTCAATCACTAACACTTAATTATTCATATGCACTGTGCGCCAACATGCTGCATCAAATCGCTAGCTAAAGATAACCATTTGTTCTAAATCTGTGTTCATATAATCATTTTATCACCGACATTTTTTTTTTTAGTGAGAGCAGAGTGTGTGAGCGTGTGTGTGTGTGTGTTGTTGTGTGTGTGTGTGTGGTGTGTGTGTGCGGCGTGTGTGTGTGTGTGTGTGTGTGTGGTGTGTGTGTGTGTGTGTTTTTGAGATGAGGGACGTGACAGATGATGATGAGAGTGAGTAGGTGTAGAGAGTGAGTGGATGTGTTTGAAGAGAGAGAGAGACAGACAGACAGAGAGAGACGAGTGAGAAGAGAGGGAGAGAGAGGGAGAGAGAGTGAGAGTGAGGAGACAGGAACACAGACAGAGAGAGAGAAAGAGAGAGAGAGAAAACAGAGAGAGAGAAAGAGAGAGAGAGAAAGAGAGAAGAGGAGGCTGTACAATTTGATGAGTATGATGCATGATGTTTACCGTGATATATATGTTTCAGTGCAAGGTTTTAATGTTTTATTGTAACATGATGCGTGCATTCCTGCTGAAAATTGCTTGTGGCACATGTTATCATCGTCATCAACATCATCGTCATCATCGCCGCTGTCGTAGTCGTCGTCATCATCATCATCATTATCATGATCATCATCCCCACCAACGCCATCATCATATATCATGTAATAACACTACTACTATTACTACAACTACTGCTGCTGCTGCCGCTGCTGCTGCTACTTCTACTACTATTAATGATAATGATGATGATGATGATGATGATGATGATGATGATGATGATGATGATGATAACATTAATAAACATTAATACCAATACTAAAGATTAGAATTTATACTGGATTAATGTACTGATGTGGTAAGCCCTATCCACACCTTTTTCTTTTCTTTTTTTATGTAAAGTGCGACGAGTATGCCTTGCCATGGACTGTTTTAGTTATACAAATGGACTAATTATTACTGATAAGTGCCTTAAGGGCTTCACAAGAACATGAAATAAGAAAAGGACAATTGTAATGTAAATGCATATCAACCGTTATCGCTCTGACTAAGACAGATGAACCATAATAACACATCGTGATAGCAACACAACATTGAAGAAGCAATAAAAGAATTATAACAAAACACCTACTTCCAAATGTCAGTCGGTCGTGCAATGACCAAAAAGGTAACGAACGAAAGCAGTTCCTTGAAAAGTACAAAAGAGTGAACAAATCTCTATCTCTGTGCTACTATCCTTTAGTAGTAAAGCGTTTTGAAGTTTTAAAAAAACTGTCCTTTTCTCTCTCTCTCTCTCTCTCTCTCTCTCTCTCTCTCTCTCTCTCTCTCTCTCTCTCTCTCGCACACACACACACACACAGTGGGAGACAGAGAGAAAGAGAGAGAGACAAAGAGAGCGACAGAGAGAGAGAAACAGAGACAGAGAGAGCGAGAGTGAGAGAGAAACACGCGCACACACACACACACACACACACACACACACACACACACACACATACACACACACACACACAGACACACACACTAGATTCCTACGCCAAGATGGCGGCTTTTTAACAGAACGTTTTCAGAGAGGAATCGTCTAGGCTGAAAATGACACGGTCCAAACGTTGTGTCATCAAAGAAAAAGTAAAGAAAACCACCGTGGGACAGACAACACCAGGGCAGAGACATCACCACCTTCAGAGACCCCAGAACTCGAAGAACATCAAAAAGAACAGACCTCCGGTCGCACCCTTTCACCATCCAGGAGTCAGCCACACATCGCACAGCTACAATCAAGATCATCATGTGGCTGCCGCTGTCAAGAGGCGGTAAGGGAGATAGACATTTTAAACAACACCATTCAAGAAATGTCTAAACAAATCCACATTCTCACAACCATGCTACATTCAGACAGAAAACTTTTATTGGAAAACAATACAACGTTTAAAAGAGCTGCGCGACGTCAATAAGTGCACCAAACTTACCACCACCGTTGCGTGCCAGACGGATTCCGCAGTCCACGGTGACTTCACCACCATGTCACCGATGGACAAATTCTCCACCTATGCGGAATGCGCAGCTCAACCCCCCAAACTAGAAGATCGGGCGAAAACACAAAATGGCAGGAGAAATGACATCAAACATAGACCAGACGTCTCCACAAAACCTAACCGTGACGTCAAAACTGCGCTATCGTCTACACGTTCCAGACCACAATCAAATGTTCTTCCCCGTGTCCTTATCATTCACGACTCAGTCCTCAATAAAGTGGATGGAAAAAGACTGGGCTCTTCATACGGTTTTCAGGTGGCCACGAGGAAGATCCATACCATCGAGGACTGTAAGACTGCAATTGAAAAATCAAAAGAAGAGCTGACACCTGAACCTGACTGTGTAGTTTTACATGTGGGGATCACAGATTTAAAAACAAAGGAGCCCACTGAATGTAGCACAACTCTTGACACCTGTGTGAAAACTATCAACACCCAATTTCCAAAAGCCAGGGTAGTTTTAAGTCAGGTAGCTCCTGTGAGGGACAAACACCTAAACGCTAAAAGAGAGCTCCTTAATGCCCTAACAAAAGTGCGACTTCTTAAAGCAGCGAGTGTCGACTACGTCAACAATGATAATCTTCAAACTATCAGTCACACTCAAGTCAGCCAGGACGACGTCCATCCAACCACCAGAGGGGCGAGCGTTCTGGCCAGAAACTTAGGGAGGCAAATCCATCAGCTTTTCTGGGAAAAACCGAGGAGGAGATCAAACCGACAACGACATCAACAAAGACCCGGCTTTCAGTTTCAATCTCCGTTTTTCTTCTCTCCTTGGTCATTTTAGATTCAGCCCAGATTCAGTTTCTCTTCGTTCAGTTCTCAGCTATATTGTTTTACTTAATTATTTTCTTGTTCACATACTTCATTTTTATCCTATTTGTACCTTTTAATCTAAAGTTAAATGAAATCTAATTACCTAAACGTACCATATTGTTCTAAAGTTATTCAACCGTTCCTCATGAAGATGTGTGTAGTAAGTGATATCAACATTTTTCAGTGGAACGCACGTTCCATTGTTAAAAACATCTCATATTTGAGTAACTATCTCTCTTCTAAAAACGTCCATGTCATGCTTCTACAGTCGCTGAATACCATCAAAACCAAATTACCTAAAATATCCGGTTTTTATTATCCACCAATATGTGACTCTGTAAATGACGGTGGCCGTATACAAACAGCTATATACATTCGTGAAGGACTGAACTATTGTGAACGATCATCGCCAGTACCTAAATCTACCGCATTTATTTCATCATGTGCAATCATTATAAAATTTTCCTCATCGTTAGTTGTGAATATGGCCTCTGTATACTTACCAAGAGGCCCAGACTCTGTGAACACTGAATGGTTAAAACACTTTCAAGATCAGGACGACAAGTGGATAATTGGAGGTGATTTTAATGCACATGCCCCATTTTGGGAAAAGTATTGTACAAACATAACAAGCAACAGGTTGATTGAAAATATTGTAGATTCCAATTTATATTTACTTAACAACGGACACGTTACCAGATCCCCGATATACCAACCCACAGACCCACAGCTATCGACCTCACTTTAATCTCACCATCCCTAGCCCCAAACGCCACGTGGCAAACAGAGGATGACTTGTTGGGATCAGATCACATCCCCATACGTCTTACCCTAAACCATACTACAGAAATAGACGCCATACCACAAGATAGTTTACCCAAGTTTAATTATAAAAACGCTGACTGGATCAGTTTTAAGGCAATCCTTGAAAAGACAAGAACAGATCTATCTGAAGCAATGAACATAAACGAAACGTACGAAGTTTTCTGTAACTCACTCTTAAGGGCTGCTAACATTT
>JAPXFY010000015.1:16862016-16864516 GCA_030674185.1 Monoplex corrugatus
TTCGCCTTTTGATACGTCACCATTGATTTCTACATTAGCCTACTCACGTGTAGACACCTACATACATCAAACGCAAAATGATAAAATGAACAAGAAATTTTGTTTCTTTTAATTCATTGTCCCTTTATCTCTCTTTCTCACACACCCATGCACATCTAATATCTAAAATATGGATTTTTGCAGATACAATAAAATATACATGTATGTTAGCAGGTAAAATGAAACAATGTGGTCAACGGTTTCTTTCTTATTCTGAGCTTGGGACGTAAATCAGACGAAATGGAACAAGTGCATGGGGCAATATGGTGCCTCCGCTCACTGGCAGTCCAAACTGCACGGCAGCCCAAAATCAGGCATTTGAATTGAAAAGGCGAAATGGAGAAAGGCGAAACGGGATGTCACCGTAGTAGTTTTGAGTTTGCAATCTGTTCAAGGGAGATTCATTGTACTCACACAATTCCGCGCGCACGCGCACACACACACACACACACACACACACACACACACACACACACACACACACACACACACACACACACCTTCAAATCTGCAAGCAATTATGTGGCAATGATGATAACAATGACACTTCAATTTCCAATGGTAGAAATTACAGGCTGAAAGCCGTTTTTCAAACTTGCCATTGCTAATCTACGTAGCTCTGTCTACCTCCAAACAGAATGGAAAAAAAAACACATCAACAGATGCAGACTCTGAGCCTGCGCAAAACCTTAAGCGCTGACGAGGTCTTGAAATGAGGAGCAGAAAGGGACCGACACCAGAATGACTGGCACATGAAGATGGGCAGCAACCATACCAGTCCTTATGCTGAGGGCTGGGATTGAACTTGAGACACTAGATCTTGAGTTAATGGCTCTATCGAAAGAGCCATCAGATATGCAGATTAGCACAGGCAAGTTTGAAAATTGGCTATCTATCAATAACTTCTACTGATGGAAAATATGTTATTAGTAATAATTACAATATTTATATAGCGCAAAATCTTGATAAAATCAAATCTAAGCGCTGAAGCAGACACACACGCAGGCACGCACGCTCGCACACACACGCACGCACACATACAGACACACACACACACACACACACACACACACACACACACACACACCCACACACACGCATGGCTATAAATGGGGAGAAAGAATAAAAGCAATAAAAGCAAGAATAAAAGCAATGGAAAATTATAGAGAGCATAGCATACAATTATATATTATAACCATGTGATTCCCTCCGAGCGGAGACAGGCTGCAGAGGGGAGGGTTGAGTGAGGTTAGGATTTTATGCAGGAGAGAAAAGGTGAGTTTTGAGAGCGGACTTGAAGGAGACAAAAGTAGGTTGCTGACGGACTGAGAGAGGAAGTTTGTTCAGGAGAGTGGACCAGAAACAGAGAAGGCTCGTGGACCATAGGTATTGAGCTTAGTGCGTGGAAAGCGAAGAGTCAGAGGATCGGAGGCAGAGCGGAGGGTACGTGAGGGAACATAGATCTCAAGTAGGCTTGACAGGTAATCGGGGGCTGCGTTATTGAGGCTTTTGTAGCACATGGTGTCTAGTTTGTACTGTATGCGCTTTGATACAGGGAGCCAGTGAAGTTGTGCCAGGAGAGGAGATATGTGGTCAGCTTTTTTCTTTTTGAGTACAAGGCGTGCAGCATTGTTTTGAATGCGCTGTAGGATGTGAATGGTGGAGGCAGGAAGACCAGACAGGAGTGAATTGCAATAGTCAATGCGAGACATTATGAAGGAGAGAACGAGTTTTGCAGTTGTTTCGACAGAGAGATACTTCCTGATCAGCTTTATACGATGGAGATGATAGTAGCAGGATCTGGCGGTTTGAGAAACAAAGTTGTTCATGGAGAGGGTAGAGTCAATGCAGACACCAAGGTTTTTAGCTGAATCAGAAATTGGGACTGATGTGTTACATAATGGGAGAGAAAGAGGAGGCAGCTGAGAAAGTTTCTGACGGGTGCCAATGAGGATAGCTTCTGTTTTGTCGTCATTAAGCTGAAGTCTATTGTGTGTCATCCAGTTCTTAATGTCCGAGTAACACTCAGTGGTGCGAGTCAACAGGCGCTGTATATTATCAGGTGAGTCACTGTCTTGAAGTTGGGTGTCATCAGCATAGAAGTGGTGTTTTATAGAATGGGAGTTGGTGATGGTGGACAGGGGGGAGGTGTAAAGAGTGAAAAGAACAGGGCCAAGGACAGATCCTTGTGGAACACCACAGGTCAGGTATGCAGGTTGAGAGTAAGTGCCATTGATGAGAACGGTTTGTTTTCTGTTTGATAGGTATGAAGTGAACCAAGACAGAGCAATGTCAGAGATGCCAAAAGTATGATGAAGTCTAGAAAGGAGAATACCATGATCAATGGTATCAAAGGCTGCAGACAGATCAAGGAGTGTGAGGAGAGAGACTTTGCCAGTATCAGTTGCAAGGAGGAGATTGTTGAGAATGTGTAGTAGGGCAGTTTCAGTGCTATGGCACT
>JAPXFY010000015.1:16867016-16982016 GCA_030674185.1 Monoplex corrugatus
TGTGTGTCGTTTTTTCTTTTTATTTAATGTCTTTTCACAATGTGTGTGTGTGTTGTGTTGTGTGTGTGTGGTGTGTGTGTGTGTGTGTGTGTGTGTGTTGTGTGTGTGTGTTGTGTGTACTTTCCACTGGTTGTCTTCAGCGCTGATCTCGAGATAGTGTTTATGTGTTGAAAAGTGGCTGCCGTCTGAATCAAACCGGACCAGTTTGGAAGGAGGAAAGCTTCAAAATTTCTCCAGACCAGTCCTCACTTCCTGCAGATTACAATGTTGCGAACGATCCAGTAGAGCAACCTGTCCAGCCAGAACGATTCAAATGAAACATCAAATGGTACAGCGAATAAACCATGGTTCACAACAAACTAATAACCAGCCTCACGTCTGTGTCAAATTCATCATGTATGATCATGAGGAATACAATGATATGATTGGCACAACAACCCATAATAAAACCAGCCATATATATATATATAAGCATATGTGTTATGTATGTGTAAAATATATATATATAGGTAGAAAGAAACTAGGGAGAGCTAGACAACAGAAGGTCTTCAGAGAAGTAACCCCCTTTAGACAAGTGTTTCGGCCCTGAACTCCTTACACTCTCGGGGGCCGGGCCACATCCAGGTCATGACTCCTGGATGCCCTTCTGCTGTTGTCTATTTTTTTTTCCACACCGGGGAGCGAACCTGGGCGATTCTTGCGCTTCAGAACTGCGGTACGCGGTTTTTACCAATGTGCTAACGGGGCACACATTATCTGTAGGGAATTTAATCCTTATGAAGTTCACTTTTGGTTCCTCCTTGCCCAGATCCAGCTTGAGCTCCTTTCTGCTGCCTCTGCCATCGCTTTAAGGCTCTAGTCCTCTTCTTCCCAGAAATGGCGAGTTGTTTCATGAGATCGTAAGCGGAGGTGCCCACAAACCTCTTGCCCCGACCTCTATGGCGAAGATTTTGACCCGCAGACCTGCTTTCTTCAGGGTGCTGGCAAGACCGGCGTATTTTTCGGTCTTGTAGATATGTGCTTCTTTCATTCTGCTTTCGTATGGCACAGTGAGTTCTATCAGAATCACTTGTTTCGAGGAGTCAGAGTGGAGAGCGATGTCTGGTCTCATGCCTGTCTTGCTGATGACATCTGGGTAATTTCTCCACTCTGGGAGGTCTGCTGTACACTCCCATCGACTGCTCCATCCAGAAGACCCTTTGGCAACGTGCTGGTTGTCATAGCAATTTCGGGCCAGACCTGTTTCCCTCCTGCTTTGTAGAACGTTGTCATAGCAATTGGTGCGTTTGGGGTCATGGTTTTTTCGCTAACCACGTCTGTGATCACTTTCAGAACTTGGTTGTGCCTCCATGTATATCTTCCTTGGGTTAGTGCTACTTTGCAAGAGCTTAGGACATGTTCCACTGTTTGTTTCTTCTGACAGAGCGGACATGTGGGTCATCTGATTTCCCCCATTTCACTAAGTTTGCATTCGAGGGGAGCAGGTCATATACAGATCTGAGGAGGAAGCTTATCCTTAGAGGAGCCATGTGCCACATATCGTTCCAGCTGAGACTTCTTTGGAGTGCACTGTCCCATGTTGTCCATTGCCCCTGTTGACCTTGCTGGACTGCCTTCTGCACTCTTTTGACATCTTCTTTCTTCAACTCCTGTATGATATGTCTCTTTTTTCCTTCCTTTTGGCTTTGGACCACCACTGCATTTTTGTTGCTCCCAGTCCCTGTCTGTTGGTTTGCGTGTGTCCAATTATTTCTTTGATGCTGAGTTTCTCTTGGCATTGTTTACAGACTCTTGGACTTTCCATTTTTTGCCAGTTCTCAGCTTTGGCTGAACTGATCTCACGATATTCTCTTCCGATTCCTCCAGCATGCTCAACAGTCTTGCTTTTCCAACTTTGTATTCCTCCACTATGGATTTGAGAGGTAGCTTCAGCATTGCTTGACGACAGTAGAATGCAACATCAGTGAGACCAGGTGGGACACCGAGCCATTTTCTAATACCAGCCTCACGTCTGTGTCAAATTGCAGTCATGATGATCAGGAGGATGACAATGATGATTGGCACAACAACCCATCAAACAAAAGCCAGCCATATATTATAATATATATTATATATATTATATAAGCATATGTGTTATGTATGTGTACATATATATATATATATATATATATATATATATATATATATATATATATATATATATATACACATACATACATATGTATATATAACATCATGCATAATATGTATGTATGTGTATATGTATATACATATATATAATATACATATGTATGATATATGTATACATTATATACCTATATACATGATAGTGTTATTATTAATATATATATATATATAAACACATATGCTTACATACATACATGATACGCTTGCACAAGACAACCACACACACACACACACACACAACACATATATATGTAATATATATATATATAATGTATATTATATATATTTTTTACATATATTCTGTATGTGTGTGTGTGTGGTGTGTGTGTGTGTGTGTGTGTGTGTGTGTGTGTGTGTGATGTGTGAGTGTGTTGTGTTTGTGCAAGTCTATCATGTATGTATATATATATTGTGATATATATATATATATATATATATATATATATATATATATATATAATATATATACAATCATATAGAAATCATACACACATACGTAAAAGCATACATGCATAATATGCAATCATACACAACCTACATGTATATACATACATGCATCGTAAAACTTTGCCTCATATGGTATGCCAAATTACAGAAATATATGCAAGGTTACATACAATAACAGCATATATTCTGCAAAATGTATCATTTCTTTTCATCAAATCAATCATACATAATTAAAAATAAAGTGTCATACATGTATACATACATAAAAATGCACAAGACAATAACACACACACACGCACCGCGCGCCAAACGCGACCACAACACACACACACACACACACACACACACACACACACACCACACACACACACACACACACACACAACATAATTCAAAGTTCAATGTATTTAATCGTTTAACCCCTTGCTGGGTTACACCACACACACACACACACACACACACACACACACACACACACACACACACACACACACACAACACACACACACACACACACACACACTTACAAACAACGCATCAAAACAATGAAGAAAGGAAACAAAAATGTTTCCTTGATAGTTAAGAGCAATTATAAATAGTGTCCCATCGTGAGATTTTCCTTGATGTATAAGAGCATTTATACATAATGTCCCATCGTGAGATCGTCTGAATCTTTTACACCAATTCAATGTCCGAATGAAACTCACAGACAGACAGCAGACAGACAGACAGACAATAGCAGATAGAAGAAGAAGATAGATAGATAGATAGATAGATAGATAGATAGATAGATAGATAGATAGATAGATAGATATAGACAGATAGCTAGATATATATCATAGCAAGAAAGACAGATTATATATATACATATATTACATATATCACAGACAGAAAGATAGATTATATATACATGTGTATATAACTGATGTATCATAACATAAGTAACTGTATAATAACAACTGTCATCAACCAGTTATGTACACTTTCAATGTATCACTAGATTCAGCACAAAAAAACCTATGTTGTTGAAAAAGTTAAAAAGGTTGATTTTCACAAAATGTTAGGTGTCAAATTTGTCAACAATCCTACCTGATTAAATCATATAAACTAGCCACGATAACATAACCGGTACCTTCTCTATAAATCATACATGCAACACTAGAAAAATAAACACCCCCATTCCAAGAATTGTCCTCTTTAAAATCCAGCCTCGTGTATTCAGGGGCTAATCTCTAAAACACAATACCAGAAAACATGCGAGAATGTCTCACGTTTACAATATTCAAGAAAAGGTACAAAAAACACATTTCAAATTAACTAGATTTTCTACTGTTTAACAACCAGATCAATCACTGACATATTTATACAGTGATGAAAATACATGGCATAAAAACCAAAATATGTCAAAACATGCGAGAGTGTCTCAGTTTCACAATATTCAAGAAAAGGTACAAAACATATCTCAGATTAATTAACAACTAGATCAATCATTAACGTATTCTTACAGTGATTAAACTACATGGTATAAAAATCAGTGAATGTTATTTAATATCCATGGTGTCGAACGTTTGCATTGTTGAAATATTAATACTGATTCATATCTAGTTCATGTGTAATGTATGAGGTGGGTATCTCTTTAATAAGCGAGGGATGGACGTAAAAATAAAAGCGTATGCATAGTTTATTACAGACCCTTGTAAATAAAATTTGTTCCCCCTCCCTCCCTCCCTCTCTCTCTCTCTCTCTCTCTTCCTCATTCCACCTAGCTTTAGCGTCTCACTCCCATGACAGTCCTGTCATGGAGAAGGAGAGTGGTAAAGTCAGTGGTGGTGGAGGGGACAGAGGCGGAGTACTAGTGTTTTTCAAGTTTCGCAGTAGTGTCACTCTTGTCCACTCTTCATTTCACTACATACATGTACATCAATACTGACCTTTTATGAAACAGTAGTGTAGCGACAACGTTTGGCTCAAGGCCAAGAAAGCAAACATTCATAAAACAACAAAAGAAAAAAGTCCACCAAAGTAATATAGCAATAACATAATCATTGTAAAACAACATACGAATATTAGGTGGCCCAAGTAAAAGGCATAACAACAGGCATAATTCAGTGAATATGACATACAACCCAAGCAAATCAATGTATCACTTAAAAACTCTTATGAGATCCGCGTCTGCAATAGCATGATCATAAATGCTTAAAACACACTGAATACAAAAATTACACCAATAATATGATGTTGATAAAAGCTTAAATTGTAATATAAAATGTAGGGAAAAAAACATGACAGCACGAGTATGAATGCCTGTAACAGCGTAATTCCTACAAGTCTAAGATATTACATATACAAGCTTTTGACAGGCTTTTTAACTTAATTACAAAAGCTTGTGATCGAAGGCTGTTATAAATCCTTACAATAAATAGCATGAAATCCCTGCAATGATTATTAAGCCTCTAGTAACACAATTATAAAGACCTAAAAGGGTATGATCATAACAGGCTCTTATAGCATTATTTATAAAGGCTATAATATTGTGTAAGACAATTTCAGCTTGTGAATGGACAGGAAAATCTCACAGAAATAGGACTAATGAAGTGTAATTTGACTCCATTTGGGGGCAAATTTGATGTTCGCAAAAAAAAAAAAAAAAAAAAAAAAAGCCCCGGGGAAGATTTGGAAGCAGACATTTCTGATGTAGTAGTCTACAATATTTTCGTACTGGGAAGGCGGAATAGAATTCTGGGGACAAGCAGACAATTTTTGATATAGTAGTCTACAACATTTTCATACTCAGAAGGTGGAATAGAACTCCGGGGAGGCTTTTGGTGTGGAGACAGTTTTGATGTGGTAGCCGATGACAATTCCAGACTCAGTGGATGTGACACTGTGTAGTCAGTACCATAGAGTCCATGATGCCAGAGATAACGCGTCAGCGTGCTATGACGGTATATAGCGTGTGAATGATATCTGCACGGATCTTTTCCTAGTCTGATATTGATTGTTCTTCTAGTCCCATGTTAGCTATCTTCTTACTCTGTTGTGTTATTGATTGCTCTATCTCTCTGTCTCCTCTCTCTCTCTCTCTCACTCTGTGTGTGTGTGTGTGTGTGTGTGCATGTGTTGGTGTGTGTGGTGTGTGTGTGTGTGTGTGTGTGTGTTGTGTGTGTGTGTGTTGTTGTGTGTGTGTGTGTGTGTGATGTGTGTGTGTGTGTGTGTGTGTGTGTGTGTGTGTGTGTGTGTGTGTGTGTGTGTGTGTGTGTGTGTGTGTGTGTGTGTCGTAACTTCTTTTTATGTCTTTCCACAGATGTTGTTCAGACAATTAAACTAACACAAACAATGTGTGTGGGGTGGGTGGCGGAAAATGTTTTGAAGTTTAACACAGGTTGTGTCATATTCAAGTTATAATGTAAAATCAAACAAGCAAACAATCCAGAGGAAAGTATGTAAAGCTTTAGGACAGTCAGGCTTTATCAGTGCGTGCGGTGTTTGTGTGCGTGTGTACATGTATCATGTGTGTGTGCGTATGTGTATATATATATTGTGTGTGTGGGTGTGGGTGTGTGTGCGCGCGCGCGTGCATACGTGTGAGTATGTATGCCTGTACAGGCTTGCGAAAAGTTCGTTTGTTATTATTGTCAAATTAAAATCAATAATACACTATTTTTGTTCAAAAAGGGGGGGAAGGAGAGCAGAGGGGTATCTTCTAAACTTAAAAGGTGTTGCAACATATTGAAGCAGTAAAACCTCACACGCAAACAAGAGGAGGGAAATACAGGTACTGAACAAATTGGATTAATCAAAGAAAACGACTTAGAGGCCTGTGCAGTAAATGCCAACAGTTTGAAAATACAGGGTCAAATCAGCATCTGCTTGATTTAAATGTGTAAGTGATGCAAGAAAATAAGGCTGCATTTCTGGACAATGGAAAATGTAATTAACTATTTCATTATCAGTACATATGAATTTGATTGATTTACTGAATTCAATGCGAAGTGATCTGGAAAATAATCTGTCAGCTAAAGTAATTTCTGATTTTGTAATCCTTGTGGTTAACGACTAAAGAGCGCAAGTTACATTGCGCTTTTACTTTGTTTTCTACTGAAGTGTTCATCTCTCGTAAAGAAACTTGCAAATTAATATAATTATGTATTGCCTGCCCTGTTCATTGCTGCTATTCTGTCAACCAAATCGTTACAGGTGATGCAACTGTGAGGTGGCATCCAACAAAAATTGATTGTCACATGTGCACTATTTGTTGATAAATAAGGAATTAGTAAAAATTATCAACAATGAAATTACATACTTTATCTAAGAAAATTAGTATTAAATCGTTCTTTATTTTCGTAACTTTTCTAGGCCTGTAAAGCAGATTTACATAAATGTGTACGTACATAATGAAACAGTGAACAAAGTTACTGGAAGATCTGCTATCTAGTTCAGACCCCTTTATATAGCAGCTAATTCTGAAGTGAAAATCAAATGTACATTTCCTTCAGAGTTTTTGTTAAACATTTTGGAATTACAAAGTCAGCTCACGCTTCACCATTATCTAAAGCAAAGCCATCAATGACTGTTTTCAAGTGATGCAATACTTGTCATTTAGACGAGATAGAACATCAACTGCTAACAAGCTTTACCATCTAAGCTCCGATTTTTTTCAGACAATATTTCGGAGCCGAAGAATATACCTCCGGCCATAATCCAGCTTTGATCTGACTAAAGCTGTTAAAAGATGCAACAACGTTTTAATGTCCTGTCCCCATGAATTCTTACTAGTTATCAAACATATCAGTTTGTTTCAATGGATGGGTAAGATCTCTCTCTCTCTCTCTCTCTCTCTCTCTCTCTCTCTCTCTCTCTCTCCTCTCTCTCTCTCTCTCTCTCTCTCTCTCTCTCTCTCTCTCTCTGTGGAGTAAATTCGCACACACATACATTTGCCTACACGCGCTAACACATAATTATTTACATATACATGCATATGCCATGTATTACAGCCATGCATGCTTTTATAAACAAATGCACAATTTCTTATAATATACACATATGCTTGCGCATATGCACACTGTACAAGAATAATTATACACCAATACACACACCTGTACAATCTTATTTCAACGCCATTTACACCTGTATAATCATATGTCACCAAGATGACAGAAAGATACAGGGTAACAATCAACGTCAGTATTTTGTTGTGAACGATCGATAGTAAGACATGAACGAGAGACTGCAACTAGCAGTGATGATTCATTCTTGACACTTGATTTCATACAGCAAATACATCTGAGACTGTTTTTATGTTAGTGCCATACACTATTTATTCCCACATCCGAGAACTCAATTTTCACAAAATAGTGGTATACTTATTAACAAGAAACACCTGAGGGTGCTGGATGAAACCCAGAACACCAATGCCTCACCACTCTCCGGACAATCACCTCCCAAGCTCCAAACGCCACTCGACAGCCATTTCATCAAGCAAATGGGGGCTGTGCACGCGTTGCATGACCCATTCGGACCCAGTCATTAGTTATCTAATTTACAAACCGAATGGCAAGGTGGGGAAATGACAAACCCCGGGTCATAGCCACAAAACGTGCACCAACCAGGTCCAGCCCAGCCACTTGATCAAGACAGAATGGTGAGCCTTCTCTTGTCCTACTCTGGGCCTTTATCTCTCTCCTGGGCACTCGCCCAGCCGAGAATTGCAACTGGCGTTGATGCTTCACTCTTGACAGGGTTAACTTCATATACAAAAGCATAAGAGATTGTTACGTTAGTGTCATACACTATATACTCCCACATCCGAAGATTCAGTTTTCACAAAACAGTAGTATAACTGTAATATATTTACTGTGAGAAGAGGGCAATGCTTGTACTCTGATTACTGGAAAAGGACTTCTTTGATCGCAAGTTCTGTTCATAGCAGAAAATGGGACAGTGGGGGTTATAAAGACACCAGAACGTACCCACAAAATCTTTTCATGTGCCCTGCTAATACCCTAAATGGCCGAAAAATCTGAAATCACTACACATGATGACGTAATTAAAATGACACCAAGTAGGTCCTGAAAACTAGTACAGCATATAGAAATTGTAACAAAATGCACACACATATACACACACCACGCATATAGATATAGATATAGATTTAGATATAGATATATAGGCCTAGATACAGATATAGATATGATATATAGATATAGATATAGACAAAGACACACCACGCATCACACACACAGAGTGTGTGTGTGTGAAAAGCAATGAGCGTGTGCGTGAGTGCGTGCGTGCGTGCGTGGGGGCGTACATGTGTGCGTGTCATATGTGGGTGTTTTTGTGTGCGTGTGTGTGTAGAACATATTTATGTCACACTCCTTGTTCGGTATTCCAAAACGGGCACTGACAGTCTCAAAACGCGTAGCATTCAGCAAACAAAGTTTCTTTTTTTCGTCTTTAAATACACCATCTCATCAGGCACAATGTTCATTCGTGAGAGTTACTGACATGCTCCATGAACTTTTCAAAATGAAACACAGGTTCTGGCTTTTTGTCTGGACTAAATCTTTGACTTATGGAACACTCGTAACCAAACAACAGGCAATCACGTTCAAAATACGCTTCTAGAGACTTCAGCAGATCTCGAGGCAAGCTGTAGAAAGCTTCCAACATGGCCACTTTCCGTTGGCGCATGCGCACTTCACGAGGCCCTGAGTGAGCATAGGCTTTGTTCACCAGGTCGAGGAACTGGTCCTTGGTTACTCTGCTGGCTTTTCCGTCACTCAGCGGGAACTCCTGGCTTAGAGAGATATATCCTCGAACCTGCAGGAAAAAAAAATCATTTCACATTGTTTAGAACTTGGCTGGCCACGAAGGTCCTCTCTGGGCTATTACAGACAGGCCGGAAGGTTATGTAGTTAGGATACTGATCTTCCATGGGAAGGTCTAGGTTTGAACCTGTTTGGGTCCGGCCTATGGGTAAAAGGTGTGCGTGTGTGTGTAGTGTGGGGGGAGGGGGGTTTCGATCTTCGAGATCAACATATACGCTGACCAGCAAGTGCCTGGATCCCCTTGGTGCGTACACGCACGACAAAATATCAAGTGCACACGTTAAAGATCTTGTAAACCAACGCAGTGTTCGGTGAAATATGGAAAAAGGGAAACATCGAGTACGTGTATCCCCGAAAACGAAATATGACCGCTTTAAGGCGGGATAGGGAAAAAAAAAGGCCATACAATCGTATATTCGAGTGCTCGTTGAAATTCAGCATTGTGCAGCCCATAAACGATAAGTAAATAAGTAAATGAATAAAAGAATGAGTAAATAAATGAATTAATAAACAGATGAATAAAAAAAGTAATAGATAAACAAATAAATGCATGTACACACACACGCACACACACCACACACAGAATAAATAAATGAATTAATAAACAGATGAATAAAAAAAAATAATAAACAAATAAATACATGTACACAAACAAATAAATGCATGTACACACACACCACGCACACCACACACACACACACACACACACAACACACACACACACACACACACACACACACACCAACACACACACACACACCCAAATGCACAACACGATTTGAAAGATTATGTCAGCAAATTTGTGAATATCAACTGAAACTGATACATCAACGCTCAACGAAATATCAGGGAAGTCTTACGTTTTTCTCCAAAATTGTATGGATCTGTCCTTTGTTGTGTTGAGTGTACGCTTGACAACGGCCAGCTGGCCGAACATTTGCGCCTGTTTTGTAATTGTTTTGTTACATTAGATGCACATTCTAATTTCGTGTTTTTTCTGATCCCTATACGTTGACTTGTCTTGTTGACAAACCTTCGAGGCGTCTTGTTGACAAACCTTCGAGGCAGGAAGGTATAGAGCTAGATTGATAGTTAAAACACTGAGTATTTTCACAAAGAGCTCTACCTACATTAAGATCTCCTACAGCATGACGAAGGTCCGACATATGTGTAACAAAAAATGGGCTGATAAATTAATAAATCATAAACACTTTCAACTACCTTTTATTTACAAAATACCCACACCGATAGATATAATTTGCCTTTTTTGGTTGATTGGCTGGTTGGTAGATTGTTTGGTTGATTCTGTCTGCTTGTTCAGTTGGGATAACTGTTTGGCTGCTAGTTTGTTTGCCATTGGTTTCTTTGGTCGTTTGTTGGTATGCTTACCTGAAATGTAATCCACGTACGGCGCAAGCTCTCCGCTCGTGTTATGCAACTGTGTATCGCTGATGACGCTAAAGGTGCGCTCTGTGACATCATGCAGGATGTTGAGGTCACTGTCCTGATCAAAGGTGAAGTCAGACCTGGAAATGTTGGCGAGATCCACACCGACTGAGGCCAGGATATGACTGACGTCACGCCTGAAAGTCTCCATGTTGCCGACGAAGTCGTAAGGCACAACACAGGGAGGACAACGCCGAGACATGGAAACAAAGTGAGTGTTGACTTTCCTATCGTTGAGAACGTACTGCACAAATTCCGCAAATGTCACCTTCATTTTACACGGTTTTCGAGGTGTCGTTCGCTTTTCCACTTCAGGGCGGTGGTAAGAGTCTAGACTCCGGTTCTTTCTTAATAGCATATTTTCTGGATATAAATCGGGCCCAGTGTTTCCCGTCCTCAGTCTCATACCTTGGAACATTTTTAGATACAAGTTGGGTTCAGTATTGTGCACCTCTTCAAACTCGTTGTCTCTGACATCACGCAGATGGTCGACTCTTTTCGCACTGGTGTCCACATCTGACTGTCCCTCTTCAGACCTTTCGTGAATATGTTCACCTGCATCATTCTCCATTCTTGCTGGACTGTTTCTTAGTGTTTCATTAGCACGAAATAAATCACCTCTAGATATATCTGTATGCTTCCTAGCCCCAAGAATAGGGTCGTTCAGGCCTTTACGAAACGTTCGAGCATGTTTGCGTGGAAAAAATACAGTTTTCTTTATGAAACGAGCAATTACAGGTGTTTCGTACGTATGAGTGAAGATTTTGTCCATAAAACCTGAGAACAGTCTCTCATAAGGATCTCGGACAAATAAGAACTTTTTGGCAGATTCGATGAATTTAGGAGTTTGCATCAGAAGCTTGCTGTTGACATTGGTCAGCCCCCTAAGTCTGTGGATTTTAACACCTGAGAGGTCGAAGACGGAAGTATTCTTGTGGTCTTTCAAGAGGAAGAAGACTCGCTTCCAGAAGCTACAACCCACTTTCTCTATGGGGCAGTACATCAAGGCATAATGGTCGTCTGCGATGAACCGACGGAAAATGTCAAGTTTCTGGAAAACAATACGATAATATACGAAACAATGAATCAGACCATATATCAACACATCCACCTGCCTCCACTCTTCCGTCCTTTTTCAGCAATATTTCTCCCCTAACTTTAAAAAACTGATACTTTTTTATACCTAAAGAATGCATATTGCACACTTGTAACAATCACCTCAACAACAGCCATAACACCATCATCGTCTTCATAGCCATCACCACAACAAGAACAATAGCAGATTCAAATATTCATTACAAAAATATATATCAAAGCATTGGAAGAAAAATAGAGCATCAAAGCAGCCGAGCTGTAGCGTATATTCAAAATATGTAATCAGAGATAAACTGTTCAAGACCCATCGAACATGGTATGCAGACAGTGCAGCAACATACGAGGTTGAAGTTTGTTCAAGATGGATTCATCGCACTTGGACAATTTCATATGCGCTCCACCCAAAGCTGCCAGCAGTTATCTATCAGATTCCTTGATTCCTCAGGTCGCACGGACATGACGCGGTAGAGGCCTCAACTCTTCTCGGGACCAGCATTAACAAGACGTTATCCAGTTCCTCTCCTTCGCTGCCCTACTTTCCCAAACCGTCAGTAGTGTCAAGGTAAACAAACAATTCAATTTTCAATTTCAATTCAATTTCTCAAGATGACTTCTCCGCGCTCAGAATGAATTCCGTATGCACTAACGTCACATGTACCATGAGACGGAGAAAATCCAGAATGATCATGGCACAAGCCTTAAGCCTGCACATAAACCCATGAGCTGGCCAAGTCCTGAGGTCCTACCTAGACAGTTCCATAATCCTGGAGTCTTAGGGAAGTGAGGTGGCAGAGACCTCAACTTTTCCCGAGGCCAGCACTACGAGGGCGGCGCTTATCCCCTCTCCCTAGATTCAAATTCATATTTATATTCACTTTCACACCAAGACTTCAGAAAGGCAAGAAGGCTAAATAGTCTTCAAAGGGTGTGACCTGGGAAATTAACCTATCTCTCCAATGTTTTATGCCAAGGCAGCCAGGCAATGCCCAGCTCTTCACGATTTTCAACTGTCGTGGGATCTTTAGCGTGCGCAGCCAGAAGGCACACGGGCCTGACTCATTTTTCGTCCTCCTTCCGAAGGACTAGACGTTCAGTTCGATGTTCCGGTCAAACTGAGGAGAAAAGTCGAGGCCTCTATGGGGAGCGAACCCTGGATCCTCAAGTTCAGTTATTGGCAGGCGAACGTCTGAACCATTCTGCCAGTCTTCTCCCAAAACAAACAAACAAACAACAAAATGAAGTTGCCTACCGGTGTATGGTTAAATCTTGGAGCATAAAATAATTTTCTGTATCCCCTCTTCTGCAGCTGTCGGCACTTGTCTTGTAACCGCCTCGCACGCTCTTTGGGGTGATGTTCGATAGGGTTTCCTCCTGCAGGTTTCTCTACAGAGCAAACAATGGTTTACATTCATACAGATAAATGGATAGGTGAATGGGTGGGTGGGTGGGTGGATGGATTGGCTGATGGACAGAGAGACAGACAGACAGATAGGTAGATAAAGAGACAGATAGATAGGTTGGGACTAGAAAGGCACTAACATAATTATATTCATATAGTATATACTATAATATATATACAGACATACAGATAGATAGGTACGTAGACAGGCACCTACATACATGCATGTATTATATTTTATTACGGTGTTCCCCAACCTAAATGCCCTCACCTGTGAATTCACCCTTTTCCACCCCCTCATTTTTCACCCCCACTTCATCTTCGTACGAGTAACCAACCAATCTACGTTTTGATTTGAACTGAAATACAAATAAAGTAATATGTCAAAGACCTATGCTCGGGTCATATAGGGTGAGCTGCAGAATGTGGGGCGGGGGAAAGAGAATGGAATTAAACGAAAAGTTAAGCACGTCCAAGAAAACTAAGGTCTTAGTAAAAGACAGAAAAACATATAGCCCATACCTCTGCAGTTTTCACAGAAGGGGTGACATCTCTGTATGCTTTCGTGTTGTTATAAAAATTAAGAGAATTTCGTACTGATCCCCAGTTCTGGTTCATTATGGGTACTGGCTGATCCGCTGGAAACACACACGAGAGAATTTAAGTAGTAACATTAACCACAGCATACCATATTAAACAGACCAACACTGGACACCATAGTTTAGAAATGATGATGATGATAAGGAAATAGAGGAGGAGGAGCCTGTAACGGTAATGATAGTGACACCTGGTGATGGTAAGGATGATGAAGAAGAGAGGTGGATGGGCAGATGGTGGATGGATGAATGGATAGATGGATGGTTGGATGGGTGAGTGGATAGGTGAGTGGGGAAACGATGGATGGACAGCGCATGGACAGACGGGGGATAAATGGAGAGAGGATGGATGGGTGAGTGAAAGATGTATGGCGGATGGATGGAAAGTTGAATGAATACAGGATGGATGAATTGATAGATGGATGAATGGATGGGTGGACAAGGATCTATGAATGGATGGAATGATCAGTGTCAGAAGATGGATAGGTCGTCTGATTGTCTCCATGCGTTTCAAACTGTAAATGAACGTATTAACACGATGACGCTGTCGGCGCCATTCTTTCCCAACAGCTGTGTGAACTGTGACTATATGAATAAAAGTCTTCCTGCCTCCGTCTGCTTGGATAACACATTTATAAAACAATGAGTTCAGACTTTGTCTTTAAAAAGGGTCAGTACACATAGTTATCTCATTACCATCACAAAAATACACACACTCTGTGGTTCTCTCACTTTATACAAATGACAAGAAATGACACAAGTCAAAAAGCCTGCGCACCAATACATGTACAATGCGCGGCGAGGTTTCAACATACTGCTCTAGCTTCAAGTTTTGTTCTAATAGTTCTTCAGATTTGTTTTCACTGTCAAGTGCTGCGGAGTATCTCGAATTGATCACAGATATAAAAAGATATCCATGTCTCTGACTTCATGTACACTACCGCGTGACCGCTAGCATTTCACAATGGAAGTGGTGTGTCACCCGAGACAGGTCACCGTTATTCAGCATTCACTTATGGCCTTTTAACCGCCCTTTCTCGAAAATAGAGGGAGGGTGTATGAGAGAGATGGGGAGTCCGATCTTCCACGCTACTTCAGTCGCCATACTCTGGTACAATGTTTCACAATACTATAATGATTCATGACGATGGGGATGATAACCATGATGCTACTATGGGGCTTCATTCTGGTTTGAGACTTCGTGACTGGGCTGTAATATACACTTTCTTTCATAACATATTCTGGTGGGGATTCCGACTGCTCTTTCACTCTAAATAGTATCCCCCACCTTCTGGAAAGTCTGTGCTAGCTAAAAATGTTCTCTCTTTTGTCATTAACTATGTTTCTGTCTTGATCCTTCGCTTTCTGTCATTTTTTCCTTTGTCATTTTCTGCCTCGCTAGTCTATTTATTTGTGTATTTTTCATAAAGCTTTACATACTCTCTATATATAAGGGAGTTGATAACTTGGTACATACATATATTAATTGCATTTTCAGCTCTAAGGAAATGTGAAATGCTTTGTGCCAGTTTTAGGTAACAAAGGCCAGTTTTTATGAATGTTTTTCAGCACTTAGTTATGATTATACAATTGTATTTATTTGTGTAATCTCCCGGTGATAAATTCCACGATATGGCCAACGCCAGGTGTGTATCCATAAATCTTTTGCTTGAATGCAGTGGTATGTTTACTTTATTTTCTTTTTCACATTTTGTTGTTGTTGTTGTTTTTTCAGAATCGTCGACGTGTTTAGATGTATGTGTTTTGTTTGAGATGGTTATAGCCATGATATTGCTCTGAGCAGTCGGCTGGGGTTTTAAACACTATTCATCATCATCATCATCATCATCATCATCATCATCATCATCATCATCATCATCATAATTCGTGACGTGTTTAGTTATTCTAACACGGTCACTACCAAAGTGCATGAACACACACAACTTCAAAATAACTCAACAATAATTATGTATATCAAATCAATGGACGGGCAAGTCTCAAGATTTCTCCTAATTTTCAAGCATTGCGCTATAGTTACACGGTGTTCGTTCATTTCTCGTTTACTTCTCGGTCTAAAAACACGTCTGCGGTCATATACGTATATGATGTCCCTACCAAATAATAAGGATTGCCTTTTGCAAGCAATTAACAGCGGCTGTCCTCTGCAGAGTATTTAACATACCGTCCTGCATTATGAGTAATTTGTGCTTGCGTGTGTGTGTGCGTGCTGGGAACTCGTGTGGCATTTGCTACGTTCATGTTGGACATCCATCACACTACATCCTTGCTGACACAAGTCAACCGACCCTTCGCTAATGTCGATTTATTACAGGTTTTGTTTGTTTGTTTTGTTTTGTTGTGAACTACTTGTTTTGTTTGTTTTTTTTGTTTTGTTGTGAACTACTTGTTTACGGGTCTTTTTTTAATAAAAGCATAAAAAATTATGCTTGGCACTTCAAATGTTTAGGTATGGTCAGGGCAGAGACAGGGCTGTTGCCTTTAAATATGACAGCTC
Source organism: Monoplex corrugatus (assembly GCA_030674185.1). Taxonomy (NCBI): domain Eukaryota; kingdom Metazoa; phylum Mollusca; class Gastropoda; order Littorinimorpha; family Ranellidae; genus Monoplex; species Monoplex corrugatus. The sequence goes on from JAPXFY010000015.1 coordinate 16,883,529, forward strand.
AAATTTGTATGGGTCCGAATGATTTCTTCAGGGTGAGGGAAAGTAAAGCTGCGAAGGAGAGGGGATGGACACCATCCTCACAATGCTGATCACGAATAAAAAAAATTAAAAAAAATTAGATCCTACCACCTCACGCCCTCGCCCTGCTACCTCATGGTTACGAGACAACCTTTGCGTTCATGTGAGAGGCTGCAGTAGGAGAGGGCAGATAGTGAAGAGGGAGGAAGGTTTTTATATCGGTGAGATTGGATAAGCCTTTGTTTAAGCTTTGTTGTTTTGTTTCGTTTTGTTTGTACTGTTTTGTTTTGGTTCGGTTATTTTTGGGGGGGGGGGGGGGGGGGCCTACTTTGTATTAAATTTTTGTTATTTTTGCAGTATTCTGTTTTGAGTTGTTTTAACCCTTTGACTCCTGCAGCCCGTCACCAGCATCCCGTCACCAGCATCCTTCATTGTTAACCATGCTAGCAAAGTAAAAACTTAACCCTTTGACTCCCTCACCCTATCCACCAGCTTCCTGCAGGAAACTGATGGATAGGGTGAAGGAGTTAAAGGATTACGTTTTTGCAGTTGGTGGATAGATTGTGAGAGTCAAAGGGTTAATACAATTAGATAGCGACGGCAGGTGTGTAAGCTGACGCCACAGACATCTTGTGGCTGACGCCGATCCTAATATCTATACCGCTGGAAAATAGAATTTCATCTCTCTCTCTCTCTCTGTCTCTCTCTCTGTCTCTCTCTCTGCTCTCTCTTCTCTCTCTCTCTCTCTCTCTCTCTGGATTTTTGTGTTTTATTTGGGCGGTGGTGTGGGTGGTAATTGAGTGAAATCATCCATTCTAAATTCACGGGATCATCAACGTTTAACAAAAATCAGTCAATCATATTTTTTCTGTCATTCAGCATTGTGGGTATTTTCATTTATGTGTTTGATTTCTGTATTTCGCTCTTTCACTTTCTTTCTCGTTGCAATTGTTGCTGCTATTCTTCTTTTTCTTTCCTTTTTTTCCTTTTTTTTTTTCACCCTTTCTATTTCCAGTTGTTTTCTGATTTCTTTTTTCCTATTTTTTAACGTTCTGCTCTGTTCAGTCTCAAATCTGTATTGTCTTTTCCTTTTGTTTGTTTTGTTTCTCATGTGTGTGTATGTATTCGTGTGTGCTAGGATAATAGATATATTATTCGTTCGCTCTCTAGACAACTGGCGTTTATTTGTGCTATGTGCTGTCCTCTTAAGTATCGTCAAAGTCATCCTTAAAAATGTCATCCCTAACATTTCTATCATCATCAATGATGATTATTACTACGACTAAGTAAACAAACAAATGAAAAGCACTCTACATACTTTAAAAGCTTATTATTGTTCCTAGTTCATGCAACTGCATAGTGGCATTGCTTGCGAATAAACATAATACTTAGCTTAAATCAAACAAACAGACGAAGGAGAAAGCTTCGGCGCAACACCATACTTCTGAACATTATTGTCAGTATTAAATCCAGCCGACTGTGCAGTCATATCAGGGCTATAAACATCTCAAAATATACACAAAACATCGAGAAGGAAAAGAAAATGAAGTGCATACACTACCGCACTCGTGCACATAATCTAACGCCCCTGACGTTGACAATTCTGCCCAATTTATCATCAGGGCGGGGGGGGGGGGGGGGGGGTTAAAAGTAAACCTGTATAAACACAAGTACACTAGAACAGATAATATGAACTAGCCTAAATTGTCCAAAAGTGCTTCCGCACATCATACTTCCTCAAAGCCAAAAACACAGTGAATACATTTGTGCAATTATCATTCCAAAGAGAAAGTAAGGAAGGCTTTATGGACCAACTAGGCAGACAATGATAGGAAGAGATGACAAATGAAAAAGAGCAAGGCAGAAACAAAGAAGAGTGACGGAAAAGAGAAAACTTCTAGCAGAGAATTCCCAGAAGGTGGGGATACTTTCTATTCTGAAAAAGTCCCAGGCATCCCGACAAGGGGGAAGGAGTGATACTTCTGGACAGAAAGCTTCAACTCAACACTGTTTGTAAAGAAACAGACAACAGACAGAAAAAAGACAATAACAACCATGAAGAACAAGAATGATTCATCACGCTCGGATAATTCCACATGTGCTCCATCCAATCTGCCATCTGTTATCTGACAGACTCCTTGATCCTGCGCAAAACCCTTCGCCCTATACGATGAGGGAGGAACCAGGACCTATGAAACATTTAAACCAACCACAGAGGAATGATTTAAAGCGGTAGGATACGCAGCGACCAGCCTAGTATGTTGTACGACGCAGGCGGGACTGAACTGTCTATATATCAACTCTTGGGTCCAGGGCTCTATTACAAGAGCTAGCCAGCCCAGTGAACGAATACACTGAAAAAGAGAGATGCAGCTCAGCGGAGTGGAACAACAAAGGAACAAACTGACAAATATCCAATTGTACACTACGCACATCACCCACTTATCTAAGCAGTGAAGAACAAAAAAAAACAAGACAGAAACGAAACAAATGAGAAGAATTCACTGATCAGACCATTTTTCACAAGGAAACCGCAAATACACAAACAAATAAAAATACACAGCCCGTCAAACTATTCAGAAGAGCGAATAAACCAACAACAAACAAATGAAAGAAAAATTCAGCCCACAAGAGTATCTCACACACAAAAAGACAATCTGACGAATACACGCACACACAAACACACACACATACATACATATAAGTACATACATATATACATGCTTACATACATACATACATACATACAAACATACATACATCAGACATACATAGATATGTACACATATACATACATGAATACATGCATACATACATATATACATACATACGTACGTACGTAATGTACGTACATGCATACATATGCAGGCTACATACGTACGTACGTACGTACGTACATACATACATACATGCATGTATGCAGCCCACAAGAGTATCTCACACACAAAAAGACAATCTGACGAATACACGCACACACAAACACACACACATACACATATACATACATATAAATACATACATATATACATGCTTACATACATATATACATACATACATACATACATACATACATACATACATACATACATACATACATACATACATACATACATACACACACAGCAAATATTGAACTCACCAGAGAATTTCACAAGACAAGTGAGGTAGATGAGAACAAACACGGTAATCCCTCCTAAAAAGAAGACAACCTTGACGCTTGTCCTCATACTTAGGCAACGTGCCGGCGCAGTCAGAAGCAGAACCAAGAACTGACACAAACCATAAGTATGCATTGCAGTTGAAGGCTACTATTAGCAGCGCCGCCTGTTGAACACCGCCGCTTGGCTTCCTGCCCGGCGTGACATTTATCTGTCACCTGTAATTGGAAAATGAGCACTTGCTTGTTGTCATTATACAAGATTTGAACTGTGTATTCGTGTGAACGTGGGTCAACTGACTGTCAGGGTCAACATTTTGGTTTCGGTGGCTGAGGTAGGGTGGAGACGGATGGGTGTGGGTGGTAGATGATGTATGTAAGAACTCAAAGAATATCATTAGGTACTATTGGTTATGAAAGTGGAGACAATGGGTGTGGGAGGTAGCTGAAGTATGTAAGAACCCAAACAATGTTATTAAGTACAGATTGGTTACAAAAATGGAGACTAAAGATAAATAGCTAATTTCACGCATCACCGTCTTCTTTTTGCCGTTACATCTGAAGATCAGCTCTCGAGATAAAGTTGATTGTCATTTGCGAAGCAATCAAAGGCCCATATAGTTTCTCCTCAAGAGTAGTCGACTTTGGCCACATCTCCTCCCTCAGCAGCCGGAACATCTTGCAGACCTGTCGGATGTGGTTCGTGTTCTAATCTGCCTCTCCACAAGGACACATATGCGACAGCACAACTCTCATTTCTTTCAGATATCTGTTCTGCCTGTTGAGTCCAGTTCTGAGACGACAGATCTCTCTCTCTCTCTCTCCCTCTCTCTCCCTCTCTCTCTCCTCTCTCTCTCTCTCTCCTTTCTTTTTGTTTTTTTTGTTTTTTGAGATTAGAGTTTTCCATTGTTGTCTATAGAGCCGGAAGATAATCACCTGTCACATATTATCATATCAACATCATTAATCAGCACTGTGTGTGTATGTATGTGTATGTGTATGTGTGTGTGTGTATACGTTTGTGTGTGTGTGTTTATGTGTGTGTGCGTGTGTGTGTGTACCTGTCTGTCTATGTCTGTGTGTGTCTGAGAGTGCATACCTGCAAATGTGAATATGTAAGTGCATGTGTGTTGTGTGTATGCGCGCGCGCGCGCGCGTGTGTGTGTGCGCGCGTGTGTGTGTGCACTCGTGCAGTAAGTATCCATAAAAAAAAGCAACATACTTTACATTGACCTGACAGAAAACAGCGATTCTTTCCCTATCATAAGTCTGTGACAGACAGAACAAGAGTCAGAACAAGCACTGCTTTTTACGACAATCAAAGATTAAACAAATGCACATTTCATGCCCAGCCCTCTTTCAGTGAAGCAGTGTAAACCCAGCAGGACAGAAACAGCGAGAAACTGACATCAGTCAGACAGTTATTCTTTTCCTATCGTATGTTTGTGATAGAGAGAACAAAAGCTAGAACAAGACCTTTTTCCAGAGAATAACAGATAAGCAAACAAATGCAATTTTACATCCACCGCTCTCCCGACAAAGCAGCGTCTACACTAGTGAGAAGGAGACAGACAGTGGTCAGACAGAAACAGATTATCTTTTGATAGAGAAAAACAGAAAACATAATGGCAGAGAGAGACAAAGAGAGAGGGAGAAAGAGAGCGACAGGCGCAAAATAACACTTGAATATCGATCGGATGTGATGATGCTTTCTGTTACTGGAAAACGAATATAAGGCGGTAGAAGCATATAGCAGTTTCCACGGGTAAATGGCTGAGAGTTACCCTGACTTGGAGCACTTGCATGAAATGGCTGAGAATTACACTGACTAGGACCACTTGCATGCAATCTACTGATCGGGGAAATATATGGGTGATGCATAAATGCATATTACTGGACGCCACGAAGCGACAGGGAACAGGTTTGAAACCAGTGTAGGACAGGGATCTTCCTCTGCTTTCCGCTAGATCTTCTGGAGAGATACAATATTGGTATTGGGAGTGGATCGGGATACAATACCAATCGGGAGCAACCGCCCTAGAAAGCGAGAGGTCAAAAACTGCATAAGTCTGATTCTAGATCGGTCTGCCCACTCCATCACAACTTGAAAGATGATCTGGGTGCTGATCTTTCGGATGAGATGATAAACCGGAATCTCGTGTGGAGCTTGCACTTAATCTGCGTAAAGATTCTGCGGCAACAAAAGAGCCGTCCCTGGCAAAATTCTGTACAGTTGAAAACACATTCAACTTTCATAGATAAAGAAAAATAAACATACAGGAAGAGAGACCAAAAACTGGATGGCGCAGTGCCATGGCTATATGTTTTCTCTAGGGAAAGAAACATGCATTGCACGTGGAGAAAAAAAGCACGCTGTGACCAACTAACAAACAATTCCAGTCTAATACAGCGGGTTAGGCAGTCTCAATATACATTGCCAGCAAGCAACCTTGTTGTTTGAGGGCCCTCTAGATTTCAATCTAAGTTACAACAGGGATTTTTTGTCTCCCACCTCCTGTCCGCCTAATCTATCTTCGCCATTACATAGTGGTGGTCTAAATGCTGGTCTTTCGGATGAGACAGTAAATCACATGAAAGGATGACTAAGTGGTTGAGTTAGAGCACCAGGATGGAAAACTAAAGTCTGAAAGGTCACAGGTTTCAACTCAGGTTCGGATTAGGATTTTACACCTTGATGCCTGAGTGTGGATGTTCGTCCTTTGATCCTTGATGCGACGGTACACCACGTAAGGACTGGCTTAATGATTATAACATCTGACTAAGAAAAGAAAGTTAACAAAAAATATGCTCGTCTTTGTAAATACCTACGGGGGTAATTTCAAACTTTGTGTTTGCGTCATCGTAAACGCCATTTGAATTAACAGAACGAAATTATCATGATGATACAGTTACATTGTATAGTAGGTCCGTTATCATCCAAAACATCACTTATCCAAAGGTTCACACGTCGAATGTGCAGCTCTAAACAACAATGCTACAAGGTAGGCCAGAACCTTTTACTCTTTCTTGATGTCATATCTTTATAACCGTTCATAATCTGCCCCCTTGGCCTTTGTACCATAAATGAGTGTACAAGTCGCGGTAATCGACTCGAAGAGTCGCCTGTTGTCTCACAACCAGTCCTGATAATTTTCCCCAAGTTCTCTGTTTGCATCGGTTAAATTAGTGTGAACAAGAGAAGTCCTGTATTTATTCATGCGCAAAATCAGCAAGAGCGAGAGAGATCTAAACTGCAGCCACAAAGAGACTTACTTTTGGCTGACCTCGTTTCCTCAATTTTCTTTGATACAAACTTCGTCTGATCGTTATATCACTTCTCTTGAAGATCTGTGCAATTTTTGGACAGCTGAAACCTTGCTTGTGGATATCTCTGCCCATATTTTTCTCTTCCACTGTCATCTGGTTCCTCGTTGTTGCGAAGTCTTGAACGCTGAGCAAAATTAGCCTAGATCTGTTCGTCTGCTTAAACCACAACTGAATGAGAATCATTTCCCTTACAATAGGCTAGATGTTGACAAGACATCTTACAAATCAGCATTTATTTATTTATTTATCTATTTATTTATTTATTGTTTTGGTCATTTATTTATTTGTTTGTTTATTTATTTATTTGTGTGTGCGTATGTGTATTTCATTTTTGTCGCAATGGATTTACCGTATGAACTTTGGGTTCGGTTATTTTCCCCGTCAAAGTGCGTTAACACAGTGTATCGCCACATTCTTTTGAAGGATGTGTTGTGTGTGTGTGTGTGTGTGTGTGTGTGTGTGTGTGTGTGTGTGTTTCTCCTGTATGCATGTATTTGTTTATCTAGGAAAGTGGATTTTGCTGCAGAATTTTTCCATGGTCAGCCTCTTTGTTCCAGCTGGATTTTAACGTGTTCTGAGTGCTTGGTGAATATGGGACCTCGGTTTATCGTCTCATCCGAAAGACCAACTTTTTACACACACACACACACACACACACACACACACACACACACACACACACACACACACACACACAACACACACACAACACACACAACACACACAACACACACACATACACACACACACAACACACATACACACACAACACACACACATACACACACACACACATACACACACAACACACACACAAACACACACACATCACACAACCACACACATACATACACTACACACACATTATATATATATAATTATATATATATATATGCCGTTATTGTCACATCAACGGGAAACATGAAAGTAAACCAGTGGCATCACAATCCATTATTTGTTGGATTTTGTTTGTTTGCTTGTTTTGTGTTGTTTCGTTTTGTTTGTTTTGTTTTGTTTTGATTGCCGGTTTTGTTTTGTTTTGTTTTTTTTCCTTTTATTTCCTATGCCACCATCAATGGTAAAAAAATCTTGGACAAGTTTTCATAACGTTATGATGATGATGATGATGGGGATGAATCACAATGCTATGGAGTTCGATCTAGGTTTGAGACTGAATATATCCTGGCATCGAACAGGACCGAGAGATACAAACACCTACTGTGCAAGTCACAAGATTTGAGCAACACCCCCAACGACGCATACGTGAAGTGGATGAGATTTTACAGTTTGATCCTAGCTTTCCCAGTGAATCCTTAGCAAACTCTACATTTGTATAGGAGCTGGTTGGGACCGAAAAATGACACAGTGACTGATGGGATTCGCATGTCCACAACTTTCCAGTCAATAATCTGTTACGCTACAAACCATTGTCGTTGCCTCGATTCACATTCATACAGCTTTAATGAAAACCAGTGTCCCACATCAAACACAGCACAATCCCATTCCCCGTTGTGTGACTGCTATATCGACGAACTACGTGGTGTGGAACCGGAATTCACTGGCAAATATTCTTTATATCGACGGACCATGTCATGTGAAATCGGATTTCATCAGCAACCATTCATTCATAATTCATTGCCTTTCTCTACTCTGTCGGAGTTCGGCTGTTATAGGCTTGCCGTTTGGGATGTTAGCTCGTCCTGTATATATGGCAAGTCAGCAATGTCTATTTCACTAATGCCGTTACGAAACAAAACGAATGGGAAGAGAGTGATCCGTTTCCCAGGCCCATTTGATCTCTCTCTCTCTCTCTCTCTCTTCTCTCTCTCTCTCTCTCTCTCTCTCTCTCTCTCTTCTCTCTCTCTCTCTCTTTCCCTATCTCTTTCCCTCTCTCTCTTTCTCTGTCTATCTCCCTCCCCCCTCCCACCATTTGTCTTTTTTCTCCCTTCATACCACTGATATTCCAAGTTTTAATCATTTTGATGTTTTCACGTTGTTATGGTGTCTTTGCGTTAGTGTATACCCTCCATAGACGAGAGCTGAGAATAAAAACACGTATACTTTTTGCTTAGGCCACCAGCGTCGTACGTAAGAATTTGTTCTTGTTCTTGTCCCCCCCCCCCTCTCACTCTCTCTCTCTTGCTTCTCTCCTGTCTCTTTCTCTTACCTATTATTTGTTTAGTTTTATGTTATATTCCATTTTTATGCTTGTGATGTTTTGTCATGTGCAATATAGACATGACTGGGAGATGTAAACAACAGCTTTTTGCTTGTTCTGTTAGCTTTGGTGCAGCCATTTCATTGTGGTTTTGTGTGTGCTGTTTTTCAGTCTTCTGCAGATCTACATGCATATATATACATAAAAGTGGACATCTCCATTTCTATGGCATAAATATGTTGTGAAAAACATGCATACATACATACATACATACATACATTACATACATACATACATACATACATACATACATGCATGCATGCATGCATACATGCACACATATACATACATACATACCTACGTATGTACGTACGTACGTAGTACATACATATATAATACATACATAAACACAGATAGACAGACATGCATCCATCCATCCATCCATACAATACATATATAATACATACATACACACAGATAGACAGACATGCATCCATCCATCCATCCATCCATACATACAATACATACATACATACATAAATACATACATACATACATACATACATACATACATACATACATACATACATACATTCACACATACATACACACAGATAAACGCCCATTTCTCTGTGCCATCATTATGTCGTGTAAAACATATGGAACCATCCATAACCTGTCATGTCTTCCTCAGCAATCTGATCCTTGACATTGAAGCTTAAATCTGAAATAAATAGGTATATAAACAAATAAACACGAATCTCCTTCTCCTGACAAAATGTGCAGAACAAAGGATCTGGAATAATCCAACATAACTTTTTTAAAATTTTTTTATCAGAGTTTTAAAAAAAAAATGAAAACCAAAACTAAAGCTTAAAACTCATGATGATGGAAAATGATTTCGCAACACTCACCTTCTGTCATTCAGGGGGTGGAGGCCTGTGTAAAGAGATGCAAAACTATTGTGTGTAGACTGTCATGTTGTATCGAGTTCTCTGGTACGAACTCTCTAGACCTTACCACTGACGGTAACAAAATCTAACGCTGCTGTTGCCTGTTCATGCAGCTGTGTATTTTCTGTTCATACGCTCATAAGCTGAGAACCTCATAATCATTTTGGCCTACAGTTTTGATCTGACGAAAAGCTGATATAATAAAAGTAAGACACCTTCGTTTGACATATGAGCTAAATGATATATGAAATGAACAAATTAATAAAAAAAATTTTTAAATGGGTCAGTCAGTCGGTCAGTCAGTCAGTCAGTCGGTAGGTCAGTCAGCCAGTCAGTCAGTCAGTAAGTAAGCAAGTAAGTCAGTAAGTAAGTACTAAGTCAGTAGTAACTATGCACGTACATACATACGCATGTGAATAAATGAGTAAGCAAGTAAGAAGGTAAATAAGTGAATGAGTGAGTGAGTACGTGAGTGAGTACTTGAGTGTGTAAGTATGTAATTCATCGAGTAAGTGCATGAGTGAGTGAGTGAGTGAGTGAGTGGGTGAGTGAGTGAGTAAATAATTAAGTAGGTAGGTAGTAAGTCAGTCCGTCAGTTGGTAAGTACATGTAAGTACGTAAGAAAGTAAGTAAGGAAGGAAGTAAAATATTAAATAAAAAGATGGATAAATGAATAAACAGATAAATAGATAAGTCTCAAAAGTCTGCTTTTTATTTTCATTTGTATCATGAAATTTTCAGTGAGTCTGTCAAGTCAAACATCCATACGCTGTTGATGAAAGACAAGCATTTGAATTGCCTTTATATATTTATTTCCTGCAACAACTCATGAACATTTTAAACAAAGTAAGACAGCAGGGCCATCTCTCTTTCTCTGTCTGTCTGCTTGTCTCTTTATCTGTCTGTCTGTCTGTCTGTCTGTCTGTCTGTGAACTTTCTAAACATTTTAAACAAAGTAAGACAGCAGCTTCTTCTCGTTTTCTTTGTCTGTCTGTCTGTCTCTTTTTTTTCTCTGTCCGCCTGTTTGTCTGTCTGTCTGTCTGTCTCTCTGAACTTTCTAAACATTTAACACAAGGTAAGACAGATTCTTCTCGTTTTCTTTTTCTCTCTCTCTCTCTCTGTCTCTGTCTCTGTCTCTCTCTCTACCTCCACCCCTCTCTCTCCCTGTGTCCTTTTTTTTTTATATTTCAAAATAAACAAACAAATAGATAAGAACAGGAGGGATATTAGGATTGTTTCATATCATTGACGGATACAGTAGTCAAGTGGGTAAATGTCATACATCCAGTCGGAAAGTCCTGGGTCCAATCTGCCTTGACATGTTCTTTTGGTGGTTGATGAGTAATTTTCCCCATCTCTCTGGTCAAAGTGTCATGTAAGCGGACCTGCCAATGTTTAAACCTCCCTTCGTGTGTATATACATGCAGAACTGAGTATAATCATGCCAGCGGCTGGCTTATGGAAGAAAGAAAACACCCAGCTTGCACCCCTACCAAATACAGAGTATGGAGACTACGCAGCAACATTCCCGGACTCCACAGTTTGAGCAAAGCAACACGCCCACACGCATCTGAGTAAAACCATAATGCTCACAAACAAACACAACAAAGATAATAAAAACAACGACGATAATCACCGATATCATCACAACCATTTTCACCCATACCAAAATCTTAACCACAGTGTCGCTCATAATACCTTGTCCTACTCATCTTTTCTCCTCTTCTTGCGTTCCTATGTATCCATGATTCTTTCATTCGAGATGGGTTGAAGTGAGCCAGCACTGCAGACAAGCCACTTGGCTTTATCGATCGATCGCTGGAGCTGGAAGATGCCACAGAACCGAGTCTTGATACACTTTGTCAACAGACAATTCAACAGATTTTTATACACCCCTATTACTTTCGCATCATGATCTTCACCCGCACTGGCATTACATGTCTGCGTTGATCGACTGAAGAACGTTGAGATAACCATGTGCAAACTTACCGTGTTGCATCAAATTTTAACCAACTATTAAACATGATGAAAACTTGCCATTTGGCAGAGCTTTATAAGCACCATATGTTAAAAAAAGATAGAAGAACAAAGAATATAAAACAGAAAAAGAAAAGGAAAAACATTAGCGTGAACAGTCCATGTTGAAAGCACACTCGCGTTCTACTTTAGTAACCGATCATTATCAATTTTTATATAGCAACAGGATGATCAGCTTGTAATAGTTATATATATAAAAAAAAAGTAACAATAAAATAATTTTGATGATGATGATGATGATAATAATAATGTAACAATAATAGTAACAATAATCCTTATCTATGGTGGCCTCGTTAATAGCTTACAACATGGTGGGCAAAGAGAACACACACACACACACATATATATACGCACGCACGCTCGCACACACACACACACACACGCACGCTCGCACACACACACACACACACACACACACACACACACAACATTTCATCACAAATGACTGTTGGAACTTACGTATCTGACTTAGTCAAACAGTCTAACATAAGTTTGGATGAAATAGCTGAGACACCATCCACAACGCCTATCCCTACATGGGAAATGCTTAAAGCCACTTTTGATATTGATTATACAGATGCTAAGAAATATGAAAACATTAACATTTCGATATGCATAGCAAGAGAACACGTCGATGAAAAATACCGTACCCACCTCCATATTTTTACCAATGGGTCAGTCTTAGAAAATGAATCTGCTGGAGCAGCGTATTACGTTCCAAAATTTAAAATACAAAAGTCATTTTTCATTGGGCCAAATATATCTATATTTACAGCGGAATTAGTCGCTATTATACAAGCGTTGCATTATTTAATAGACCTTAAACCTGTCTTTTTCAAAGTGGTTCTCTTTGTTGATTCAAAATCTGTATTATATGCCTTACAGTCTTTTAATACAGACACAAGACCTGACTTAATTACTGAGGCAAATCATCTTATACATCGTTTAAGGACAAAAGGTATAGATATCAGTTTATGCTGGGTGCCTTCTCACGTTGGTCTTCATGGCAACGAAGTAGTAGACAGAGCAGCTAAACAAGGTGCACACAACACTGATAATACTATAGAATTACGTATTAAAACTTCCGTAAAAGAAGCTTGCAACTTGCTAGAATCAGCCTCATGGATTCGATTTCATGAACATTTCAATGAAAAGTTTGTGACACAACAAATGATAAAACTTTCATTACAAAATGTATGTAAAAAATTGAAGTATTCTTCCGTATATCATTCGAGATCGATTGTTGCTGTTCATTTTCGTATTCAGCTAAACGCGTTGAAAACAAAATATTGTAAAAATATCAAGTGTATTTGCGGAGAACAATTCACACTGTTTCACTGTTTATTTTACTGCAAAATGCTACGTTCTTTTTTACCAAAAATATTTACACAAGAAAACTTTTCTGAAACTCATTTTAAAGAAGTAACTTCAGATCAGTCTTTATCAGTTAAAATTTCAGAATCATTGCTTCACAGTCCTGTTAATGTATTGCTTTAAATTTATGAAGTCAGTATTTTCGCGTTAAATTTTTCCCTTCACATTGTTAATGTTAATTGTTAGTGTTAAGATCTTGTTCCATTTTTCTATTTACCCACTTATTTATGTCTTTTACTCTGTCTCCCCTCTCCCCACAATGCAACTCGCCCACCTCTCATCCTCCATTTTTCCCCCCGTCTAATATCACTCATAGTGAACAGACGTTAAATTAAAGAACGAACACACACACACACACACACACGCTCGCACACACACACGCACATTCGCACACACACACACACACACACACACACACACACACACACACACACACACACACACACACACACACACACACGCGTGCACGCTCGCACATCCACGGCATACAGTGACCGCACAAATATACATGTATGCACTGTATGCATGTGCTCCGCGCTAATTACCGATCGGTGCGCGTTTTAACGATCATATAATTGCGCGGCAGTCTCGAGATTGCGTGAGTGAGATGATTTCATCAAGATCAAAGGCCTGGCGCTAATTGGTGAACACGGGCATTTATTGTGTGAGTGAGGACGATCATATAATTGCGCGGCAGTCTCGAGATTGCGTGAGCGAGATGATTTCATCAAGATCAAAGGCCTGGCGCTAATTGGTGAACACGGGCATTTATTGTGTGAGTGAGTGAACACGGGCCAAGCGCGAAGGCATTTCAGTCCAGTTCACGACTTTTGTCAGACAGAATCAAGAAACGTGCTACAACTTCAACATGGATTTCAACAACTTAGAGGAACATATGAAAGGAATAAGAGACCAGCTTCTGGCTGCGAAGACAACATACGTCATCTCCAAGGGGAAGTACGACGCCATCATCCAGCATCTTAACGATCCGACCTCATCTGTCTCTGCACATTTCAAGGCCTGGGTCAAGAAGAAGAAGTTTTCGATACAGAATATACCTGCGCTAGATGTCGTCAATTCCCTGGTAGTACCTGCGGATGAAAAGAACAGACCCCCTGGATTCAATTGCAGAAGAGTCGTCCACGCAGAAAAGATGTTTCAAGTTGTCAAAGATATCCACTGCCAAGAAACTCAGCATGCCGGATACAAAAAGACACTGGATCAAGTTCAGCGGCTGTTTTACGGCATACCCCGCAGTTACGTCCAGGAGTTTACAAAGAACTGCCCAGTGTGCCAGCTGTCTGCGTCACAAACGGTTAGACCACCACTGCGCCCAATCATTTCAAAAGGATTCCTACATCGAGTACAAGTAGATCTAATCGACATGCGCCACGATCCGGACGGCGACTATAAATGGATAGGACATTTCATGGACCACTTTTCTAAGTACCATGTCATCTTCCCCTTGAGAAGCAAGACAGCGCAAGAGGTGGCTGAGATGTTGCAGCAGCGAGTATTGAGCTATCTAGGTGTGCCAAGGATTTTCCACAGCGACAACGGGCGAGAATTCGTCAATCAACTTCTTGAGGCCCTGTTCGATCAGTGGGGAGGAGACGTCATCTTCGTCCGAGGACGCCCGCGCCATTCGCAGAATCAAGGACTGATCGAAAACGGTAACAAGACACTGGAGAAAAGACTTGCTGCAATAAAAGCCGAACAAGGGATAACCAGCCAGACACCTTGGGCCTCTTGGCTTCCCCGCATCCAGTATGGACTGAATACCACCGTACAGGAATCAGTGAAGCAGACGCCATACGCTATCATTTTCGGCCAACAGCCACAGTCCTCCTTTGTACCAGGCTCATCAGTTCCAATAATTGATGAAGAAGACTTGGATGACGAAATCACCCAAGAAGAGTGCCCAACTTCAGCTGACACAATCCCGTCGTCGCCAGAACCAGCGCCCAGGACAACCCAGCCTCCAGAACCAGCACCAAGGACAACCCAGCCGCAAGAACCAGCGCCCAGGGCCACTCAGCCTCCAGAGCCCAAGACCCAAGAATCCCAGCATAAAAAAATCAGAGAAGTGGCAAAGAAAAACTATGAGGCAAACGCCGAGACGATGAAGAACAGGTGGCAGAAGCGAAAAAGAATTCAAGTCACAAAATTCGATATTGGGGACCACGTGACTGTCGACGTCCCGAAACTGGACAGGGCCAGCAGCAACCCAAGACGCCTGCCAGCCGTAATTACGAAAATTACCGGAGACATTGACAAGCGGTATCACCTGGCTACAGAGTTCGGCACCATTGGAACATACCATGGAGGAGAGCTGATGGAATACAGCGGAATCATCACGCCCAAGACGGACAAGACCATCACCCTGAGAGAAGCGGCAAGACAGGCATATCCGAGGAAACAACCCGCCAAGCTTCACTGCAAGTGCGCTGGAAAATGCCTCACAACGAAGTGCCCATGCCTTAAGAAGAGAGGAATGCACAAGTCATTGCCATCCCACCCACGCATGTCGCAACCACCCCATCCGCGAAACTGACGCCGTCCACAGCATCCTCCTTAAAGTCAATCAAAAGAATTGCCTTACAGACCGACACATGGATGAAGTGAACGAGCTCATAAAAAAGATCGATCCCACCCTCGACGGGCTACAGTCACCTCTCCTGCTTACAATAAACAAGACGAAGAAACCGAACGGAAAATTCGTACAGATCGTTCACGCCCATCAACATTGGATCTGCATCTCGAACGTCCACGCACCATCCGACCACCACGTGATTGTTTACGACTCCCTTCACTCTGGCCGCATCTCCACAGAAGTCATCAACAAGATCGCCAGCTTCCTCAGATCTGATAACGACCGTATCATCGTCCAGCTCGCCAACGTTGACCAACAGACCAACAGTTACGACTGCGGCACCTACGTAATTCATTTCTCAGTTTCTCTGGCCTACGGTGACGACCCAGTCTCTCTAAAGTACGGTGAAGACATCCGTCAACATCTGGACCACGCCTTCACAACCAAGTTCTTCGAACGAACGCCAGCGGAGTCGGTCTTTCGGTCAAATTCGATTGTAAGAGAGTACGAAGTCAACATCCACTGCAAGTGTCGAGGAACAGACGACGGAACAAGCATGATCGAATGCGAATCTTGCTTGATGTGGTACCATTTCAAGTGTTGTGGACTGAAACCCGGCGCGAAAATAGGACGTTGGATTTGCGACACCTGTAAATAAATTAAATGTACTTTGTGAACTTTGATACCTGGCATTGTATCCATCTTGTGAGCTCTTCAATTTGCGATACGGTAATTTTACTTTTCATGTTTTTACACTTTTGAAAATGTGTGAATGTAACTTGTATGTGACCTGATCATGTGATAACCCAGTTTCAGCATCTCTACGAAAAGCATACTGTCAATGCCTTCATCATAAGAATGCGCACATCCTAAAAACGCGCAAGCCGGCCTTTGTACAATCTTCAGATTGCCGCGCAATTATACGATCGTTAAAACGCGCAGCGCGATCTTAAGATTGCACCGATCGGTAATTAGCGCGGAACACATGCACTTCGGTGTGTTCTCCGCTTTGGTATCTTGCTCCTCTCCTCAGCCTTGATCAGGTGAAAGAGATTGCTATCACACATGCGATAGCATTACCCGCAACAAAATTAACATACAAAGCGAAACCATCAGTTTCATGTAGATGTAAACTGAAACACAATGCACATATGCTGTAGGGTGATAACCAAACTGATTTGGATGTTGGCCTTCCAGCTGGAAGATCTGAGTTCGGTGACCATGCCTGGTACCTTCTGCCTGGTGAAGTAAGTGGTGAACATTTTTCCAACATTTCAGGCCAACGTACGTGCAGACCAGCATAGCTGCCTTGCAGTGCCTTTAACCCCATCTTTGCACACATACGGACCAGAAAGGCAGAAAATGATAGTAAGAAATGACAGAAAGCAAAGGAGGAAGAAAGAAACAAAGAGAGTGACAGAAAAGAGGAAACTTCTAGCACAGAATTTCCAGAAGTTGGGGATACTATTTATACTGAAAGAGCCCACGACATCCCCACGAGGGATTTCGTTCAGCTGGAGAAAACAATTTATCTGATGATACATGAGATGGAGATGATAATCGTGGTAATGTGGGGTTCCATTCTGTAGGCCTATTGATCGAGACTGTGTGGCAGGGCTGCAGGTCTTAATCGTTGAGAGTTCCATGGACAGCAAAGAAAACAAACGAGACAGTCTTGATGGAGGCAGACACAAGAAGATCATTCATAATGAAGATTAGGAAAAGACAGGCAACATTTATAGGCCATTTTATGAGGAAAGGGGATTTGGAGCACCTGGTCACAACGGGAAAGCTGGAGGGAAAGAGAGCACCAGGTAGACCCAGGGAGAAAATACTAGACGGACTTGCAGAGTGGCTGAAGACGAGGAGGGTGGAGGAGATGCTAGGGGCAACAAGAGATACAGATGGAAGTCCATGATCGCCAACGCCATGCGGCAGGGACCTGATGATGATGAAAGCAATATTCATGCAGGCCCTCGAGAAAACTGAGGTCTGCTCTACCTACGACTTCCAAGTTATGAGTCAACCTTTACCTGACCGGTGCCTTCTCGATTAAACAATTCTGACTTTTACACACACACACACACACACACACACACACACACACACACACACACACACACACACACACACACACACACACACACACTCACATACACACACACACACACACACACACACACACACACACACACACACACACACACAACGCACATTCGTACTTTCTCTTTCTGGAACAAGCGGAAGTTGTACATGATGATTTCCCTTGAACGTTTGTTTCATTGGTTGTTTTGAAAGACACAGCGCCATTTCTAAAACTGCGATTCACAGGTGAGAAATTTTGAGTTGCTTGACTTGAACTGTGTTTGGGGTCGTAAAACTTGTTGATCATAATCAATGCAGTTAAAATTGGTTCCTTCTTTGTCATCTGATATTTTTCCTTTTACTGATGGATCATAAACCTTGAAAGTGTTTGTGAACTCTGTCAGCAAATGAGCAACGCACGCAAACACTCTCACAACTGTGACAACACACACTGTACTACACAGTAACACACACGTATGCCCTATACATTGCAGACGTTATGATCTAAAGCTTTGTTTTGATATTTAACTCTGGAATGCCTGAGTTTTAGAATTAATTTTAGCATAATGTTAAAGTAAGATGTGATTACATACAATTACACACAACTGTGACAACAATATCATGAATATGTCATATGCACATGACATGTAGTGATGTACAGTTAACAGTAACAAAGTCGATTCAACGACGATTGATATCATTGATTATACTATAGTATACTCAAGGACAAGATTTTAACTTGGGAAGTGAAGCAGGCTTGCAGAGTAGCTGCAGTGAGTATCACTCGTCTGCAACAGACGAGTATTCGGAACGGGAAAGTAACAAGTCAGTCGCAATTTAAAGCGAAAGACCTAGGCTAAGTTAGAAAGTAATTGCACCAAACTGAACTTTTACTTTACCTTCGCGTCGAAACCGAAACAGTGAATGTGATTGAATCAGTGAATGATTCTAAATCGCCTATCACCAAATCTATAGGCCTAGCCTATGCCTAGTTTATAAATTATCTTGAAAAATGAGTCATCTTAATTTTTTGTTGTTGATAGGCCTATTTCATAGCCTATGTAAGCAGTAGGCTTAGGCTTTTCAATTTAAACTCAGAGCTTAGTTTTAAAAACCTTTCCACGTTTGATAATTTTGGTGGATGGCAAGACTAAATCTACCCATAGGCTTTTTAAGTTATTTGAAATTATTATGCCTGGGATATAGGCCCTATCATTGGTTGTATCTGAGTATGGGTCAGTTTTAAAATTTTGACTTAGTGTACGACATTGCCTTAGACTAGAGTTTGACTTTCTTAGTGTACGACATTGCCTTAGAGTTTGACTTCATCATGAAAGTAAAAATGTTCCATAATCCATAAATCCAGCATGTAGCCTAGGCTTAAACAAACACAAACTGAAAAATTCCTTATCTTATTCTTAGGTTTTAGTACCATATTCATGGGTTATGATGGGAGGGTGTGATATAGAATAGATGATATACTACTAGTACTACTGTTAAGATTGTAAGTTGTTCTTGTATAGCACTGTTCTCTAATGGCTCATGTGATTTTGAGTCATTGTGCATTGCAGTATATTTTACACACAGACTTGCTTTTTAAGAATATGCGTTAGACAATTTGATCATATTTGATTATGCTGTTGCATAGTCTGAGGCAAGTTTCATAAGGCATAGCAAGTAAGCTAAAGCCAGATGCTAGCAGCCGGCTAATCTGGTCATAGCAAATCTAGCAAAACCAAGATGGCAGAACGCATGAAAAAACATGCGAAGTTGTTTACTCTGAGTGAAATTCCGGCGATCCTTTGCCTGATGTCTTTTCAGTACTGACAAACATCATAACCACTTTTGCTACAATGTAATTACAACAGCAACAGAGGATAAAGATGTGAATCTTAATGCACACACAGTTGCCATCTCGAAATTGTAAGCTAGCACCTCTTGAGACCGCCACATTTTGCTAACTGAGCCACTAGCTTTGCTTTCTTTAGATTGGCTTGTTTTAGCTAGCTGTGTCTCACTTTGCTATACCTATGGAACTCGCCTCAGATATTTGGTGGGTATGTAAGCTGGATGTTTATCCTGTTTCCGTAAGCTAGCCACTGACATCATTTACAGGATTTTTTTAACATGCACATTTGATGCTCTGCATAAGTTGAAATGGGGTTAAAGTACAGACACATGGCAGACTTACGCACATGGTTGACTTGGGAGATGGGGAAAGTCTCCATCCTGTACCCCACCAGGTGATAGACATCCAACTTGCAATTGAAAATCTGACTTCTTACCTACTTGAATGTCATGCCTGTAGGTATATACTATTATTTAGTATTAATTTTATTCAGTGAGGACTGATGTACAATGGCTTTAAATGTGAATATTTTTAAACTGGTGCCTGATTCTGCTAAGTGCAGTAGTTGATGAACAAATGAAACTTGGTATATTGATTTCCAGTTCATAGTTCATGGGTTCATGCAGCACACGAAAGCGCACCATTATTTTGGTTTGAGCGTAGGCATGAATGTTACTATTTATACCTATAACATTATCAGATGTCAAAAAATGAAAACATGGTGAAACTGACACAACCAAACCAGATGATTTGAGTTTGATCCTGTGAGGATAACATCTGACAGGTGAAGGATGTAAATTTGTCTGATGTCCCAACCACAGTGCCTGAAGAAAAAAATTGAATGATTACTACTACTACAACTACAGTGACACGTTCTCCCCGAGGAGAGCAATCTAAATTTGGTAAATCAATTGTAACGAAAATCAACAACAAAAGAGAGAAAAGAAGAAAAATATAAATTGAACGGATACAGTAGCTAGTCAATTGGTAAAATGTTGGACTTCCAGTCGGAAGGTCTGGGGAGTCGGTATTACCTGGATACCCCCAGCAGGTATGTAAAAGATCAAGATTTCTCTGATCTCTCAAGTCAGCATGGTTACATGTGTACAGATCTCTTGTTATTTGACCTCTTTCATGTGAATACACACGCAGAACATCTAGTATGCACATTCAAGGTCCTTACATTAAAGTTCCATACCTGTAGAGGATGATGAGAGGTGAATTTATCACCTGTGCAGCACTTAATGCATGGGTACGGTGCTGTTTGCTTCTGTCATGTTCATATTCATAATAACAGATAGAAACCTAGTGGATAGTGGAACTTCTGCTAAAGTCTATTTGGATGAAGAATGGAGCACACCCTTTGAAACTTAACTGTATTTTGATGTTTGTTCCAGTGTCAAATGTTAACAAATCTGACAACACAATGGCAGAAAATCGAAGATACTTCTCCGAAATTATGAACATGGGAGGTGACAATGAAATGGAAGTGGAAGAAGATGATGAAGAAAAGACTAGGATTTACAAAGAACCTATGAGGAGAAATCTTCTGGATGTGTTTGACAAGGCTATGCCCATTGAAATCGCAGATCAGCGCATGAGTGTTTTCCTCCGTGTAAGGCCTTTTGCAGCCCAAGAGGCCGAGAGTGGAGAAAATCAGGTAATTTTTCACTTACTCCATGTGTGTGTGTGTGTCACACTGTGTGTATGTGTACTTTATGTGATGTCTTTGTGTTTGGTTGGTTGGTTTTGTGTGTGTCTCTGTCCAATGTGGTGTGTGTGTGTGTGTGTGTGTGTGTGTGTGTGTGTGTGTGTGTGTGTGTGTGTGTGTGTGTGTGTGTGTGATTTTGCATGTTTTTTTTTTTGTTTTTTTAAATTGTATGAGATATGAATATTTATGCACAAGACTAAGGCCAAAGCATCTGTCAGTGAAAAACCTTCAGCTTCAGAGGGCTGTGCTCTGATGCCTACTGATACATTAACCGTTTCTAAAGCCATACTGTCATCAGTTTCAGCTGATGTAAAAGATCCTGATGCAGTCTGATACATGTACTGATAAACTTAACCTCTGACTCCCTCACCCTATCCATCAGCTTCCTGCAGGAAGCTGGTAGATAAGGTGAGGGAGTCAAAGGGTTAAGATTGTTGTTTGATGTGCTGCAGTTACAGGTATACCTTAATTGTGCTTTTCTCCCTTCTCTTACTAGTCTTAGTGAGGGAAAACTAAAATAAAAAAAACAGTGATGCATACTTGGGAAAATGGATCACCAGACCTCTTGTTTACTTGTGAAAACTAAACCATTGTAAGAAGTCATTGATTAACTAGTGTGAAGGTAACAAAAAACAATGGTGCATACCCAAAATAATTGAATTACCTGACCTCTTGTGTGCTTGTGAAAACAAAACCATTTAAAGAAGTTATCTATTAACTAGAGATTATGACTTGCTATCAGTATCACTCAGTGTTTGTTCATTCTGTGACTGTGATGCAAAACCCATTAAGATACAGACCCAGATCATGATGACACTTCCGTGTTTAATCAGACATTTGGTCTAATGCAACTTCTACTGAATTGGGCTTGTAAAAATTTGTATGAAGATTGATTCCTAGGTTTATTGCTAGTTGGTGAATTTCAATATAGAGCGTTTTATTAAAAATTCTGCATTTGTTACTTGTTTTATTTGCATCAGTTTTCACAGTTTGTAGACAATGCACGTTCATAACAGGCAAAGCCCATCTTTTTTCTGCCAATATGTGCATACAGAAAAATGAGAAATTAATTGTAAACTTTTACCTGTTTGTGGTCACAGGGCTGTGTTCAGGTGCAAAACAACTATATGGTGTCAGCCATTGCTCCCAAAGACTCGCACACATTCAAAGCGCAGCAGTATGGGCTGAACAAGGCCAAGCACAACTTCACCTTCTCCCGCGTGTTCCCAGAGTCCACATCCCAGAAGGAATTCTTTGACAGCACCATGCTTAAGCTGGTGCAGGATTTTATTGAAGGCCAGAACTGTCTAGTTTTTACGTATGGTGTCACCAACTCTGGTAAAACATACACGATTCAAGGTGAGAAGTTTTATCTACCTATTGCCAGTATTGGTCTTTGCCTGTATTTTTACAAAAAAAATTCTTTTGCACTTCTTGAAATTACTTCCAGACTTATATAATAATTAATATGATAACTAGGTGGTAATATTGGAAACAGTTTGATGAACACCAGCCATTCGTTCCACAGTTTTGTGTGCTAATAATGGGGCAGTATGATTGAATTATATTTTATGGTTGGTGCTGCCTCTATGGTGTGCGGTCGTTATCTGATGTTATCAGTTAGTGGTGTGTTTATTGAATATCTCACTGATCAGTAATTGCTTGATATGACAGTTGTTTTACTCTTTTTATTTACTTGCATTTCTGTTGGGTTTTTTTTACTAAAGGGATGGAGTTTTGATAAGAATGTGTGTTAATAGATGTAGAAGCAGAGCTCCTGCCTTCCAGACTGACAGTACAGGTTTAACTCTTGTACATCTAGCTGTGGTCCCATATGGGGATGCTGGGCCTCTTTCATTATAAATACTAAATAGTATATCCACCTTTTAGAAATTCTGTACTAGAAATTTCCTCTTTTCTGTCATTCTCTTTGTTTTTGCCTTGCTCCTTTGCTTTCTGTCATCTTTTCCTATATCATTTTCTGCGTTCAGGTCCATTCATCTGTGTGTGTTTTATAAAACCTTACATACTTTCAGGATTAGGATTGATAATTGGGTACATTTTTTTGGCATTTTTGGTTGTAAAGAAATGTACTCTTCAGAAGTAGTTTTTAGTAATCAAGGTGTTCCAGTGTACTTAATTATGTTTCTTCATTTGTATTCAGATAGTTCTTTTTACACCCCCTGGTGATAAATTGGGTGGAATGATCAGTGCCAGGGATATATCCTCAGATTATGTGCATGAATGCGCTATGTGTAATTTTCTTTTCCATGTGTTTTTTTTTTTTTTAGGGTCAGCTATGCTGTTATGTGTGTTTTGAGATGGTTATAGCCCTGATATAGCTCTGTACAGTTGACTGGGCTTTAAACGATAATGATAATAACCCAGCTCTGAATAGGTAGACTGCCTGACCCTGTTGTTCAGCAAGACAGAACAGATAGGCATTGACCTGGTAATGCTGGTTCTTCCTCCTTACTCCTCTCCAGTGTCACTGTCAAGAGTTACATAGTAGCCTGTGTGTTCAGCTGGGCTGTAATAAACATGATGGGTTAATTACAGGCAATGCCCGTGACGCTGGCATTTTGCCTCGTGGACTGGACGTATTGTTCAACAGCATCAGTGGCAAACAGTGGCCAGGAATGGACCTCAAACCTCGCATGTTTTGCGATGTGGTCAAACTTTCCCCTGAGGACGAGGAAAAGGAGCGTAAAGTCAAAGAGTGCACCTTGAAGCTCAATTCCAGTGAGGTCAGTTGATTAGACTCTTTGTTTTTACAATTTGTTATTTGTATTGATAATGTCGTTGATCTGTTCTACCAATTAAGTTCCTAGCCACTCTGGTCTTGGTTTTGTAATTAATAAAATTGTTGAACCTGGCCTTGGGAAATGATAACATATCAGATTGAAAGCTGCTTGTAACTGGGAAAATTATTATTATTGTTGCTGTTAGTGTTATTATCATTATCTCATCACCTAGGTGATGGAATGAGTTTTAGAATAGAACATACATCATTTCATAGATTTTGCAACATCAGTGCATGCGCTCAAAATGTATCAGCCTACTATTCTTTGTATACTCTTATTTTGTTCTTTCTGCCTCTTTACAGGATCTTGACGTGATGACTCTGCTTGGAGATGATGCTTCAGACCAGTCAGTCATGAATGCAACAGGGCAATCAGACTCCTCCACTACAGACAGGAAAGGTACTGGACAAACACTTGTGTTATGGGCTTCTGCTTTTGGTGTTTTACTTTCTTCGACTTTGTAAAAGACATGCAGAAAAAACTTAGCAGAATCTTTTCACAGTATTAATAAGCTTTGACAAAGTTTGGGGTAAGACCATATTGTTATAACAGCTCTTGTTAAATACGGTAATCCTTTAAAAGGTACGATGGAGGTGAACATGAAGTAAGGTAAGGGAAGAGTTTTGTTGACTAAAAGAGAAGCTGACTTTTCAACAGAGAAAGAAAAACTTCTGGCTGAATATAGATATAAAATGTGAAAATGATTGGACTTTTGAATACTTTTGAGTAATTACCTTGATGCTCACCTCATGATCATCCTGACAAGCAATTAAAATAACAACACTCATAGCTTGAATGATGTTTCCTAACACTGTCATTCAAAATAGCAAAATCGTAGACCTTTGTTGAAAAAAAAAAATTCTGAATGACAAAAATGTCCTAATTATGATTTGTTTCTCTAGGTTCAGTGGACAACCAGGATGCCTTAATGGCTGAGGTGGAGAATCGTGATCGTGAAGAAACGGCAGTGGACGTAACGGTGCAAGGTCAGATCCGATTCTCGGTATGGGTCAGTTTTGCAGAGATATACAATGAACAGATCTTTGACCTGCTGGAACCCATACCCAAGAAGAAGGATACCAGACGACCTGTTTTGAAACTGAGTGAAGACAGACGTGGAAGTCCGTACATAAAAGGTAAGGTTGAGAAGGATGAGACTTTCATGCATGATTTAGGAATATCAGAGGACACATTTTCATCACATCATGTTATTCATATATTTTTTTTAATTATTTTATAGAATTTGTTTTTAGAGAAGGAAAATATGATATGGCCAAAGAGACCTTTTGGAGATGACGGACATCGTCACATGTGTGAATTTGATAGCAGGAAGATAAGTTTGAGTATTAATTCATATCAGGAATGAAGTAAGGTGGGAAAGTAGGCATTGCCAACTTGTGTTTGATGACAAGATTCAGAAATGAACTAGAAAATTGTATATTAATTTTCAAAATATGTAAGGATTATTGATAATGTTCTCCTAAACAAAGACTGAAAAGCAGCTGCAAGTAATGTCCAGTTGGGGGAGGGGAGGGGGATAGGGGTGGATGGGTTTACTGTAATAGGCCACTTCTTGAATTTCTTTCATGTTTAGTGTTAGTAGAGTTTGAACTTCCATATGGACTTCCATCTGTCTCTATCTCTTGAGGCAACAAGAGATAGAGACAGATGGAAGTCAATAATCACCAACGCCATGCAGCAAGGCACCTGATGATGATGATGAGAGTTTGAACATTTTCTGTTATACCTAATTTTGTTCTTGTTGCTGGTCATTTTTATTATTTTTTAAAATTTTATTTTATTGTAATTATTATTATTGTTGTTATCATCATCATCATATTTGCTGTTGTCTTCATCATCATCAGCAACATCATCTTCATCACTGTCGTCATCATCATTATCATCATCATTGGTCGTTATTTTTGTTTGTTTGTATGTATGTATGCTTGTATGTATATATGTATGTGTGTATGTATGTATGTATGTGTGTATGTATTTATGGTTTGAAAAAAAAAAGTAAATCACCTTGGTGATGTATGGAGAATGACAACATAAGATGTGTGTTTCTTTTATATAAGTTTGGCCATAGTCATTACTATTATCTTTTGTACAGGTTTGAAAGAAATCAACGTGACCTCTGCAGATGAAGCATACAAATTGTTGACCATTGGTCAGCGCAATCTGAAAACTGCCTGCACACGACTCAACCACTGCTCATCAAGAAGGTCATTATCGTTTGTTTTATTGTAACTAAGACTAGTACTAACATTTCTGGCTGGTGTCTGTGGGTTCCAATAAGACTACTGTCCACACTGTTCTCAGCAACAACGTGTGCTGGCAGGTCTACTTGTTCATTATGCGCTGAACCTATGTTTTCAGTTCAAAAGTACTCAGTTGTGCTGCCTCATCATAATCCACTTATATAGATTTAGAAGAATCCACTTACATAAATTTAGACGGTCAAACAATTTCAATTTTCAATCAGAAATAGAGTTCTAACTAAGAATGAAATGTAGATGAAGTTTTGTTTTCCAGAATACTATCATGAAAGGGTTTTCCAGAATACTATCTTAAAAGAGTTAAAAGGAATACTATCATGAAAGGGTTTTCCAGAATACTATCTTAAAAGAGTTAAAGGGAATACTATCATGAAAGGGTTTTCCAGAATACTATCTTAAAAGAGTTAAAGGGAATACAGCATGAAAGGGTTTTCCAGAATACTATCTTAAAAGAGTTAAAAGGAATACTATCGTGAAAGGGTTTTCCTGATTACTATCATAAAAGAGTTAAAGGGAATACTATCATGAAAGGGTTTTCCAGAATACTATCTTAAAAGAGTTAAAGGGAATACTGTCGTGAAAGGGTTTTCCAGATTACTATCTTAAAAGAGTTAAAGGGAATACATCATGAAAGGGTTTTCCAGAATACTATCAAAAGAGTTAAAGGGAATACTATCATGAAAGGGTTTTCCAGAATACTATCTTAAAACAGTTAAAGGGAATACTATCATGAAAGGGTTTTCCAGAATACTATCTTAAAACAGTTAAAGGGAATACTATAATGAATACAATGAATGGGTTTTCCAGAATACTATCTTAAAACGTTAAAGAGAATACTATAATGAATACAATGAATGGGTTTTCCAGAATACTATCTTAAAAGAATTAAAGTTAAATGGAATACTATCATGAAAGGGTTAAAAAGTTACTGGTATACATTTCACCATCTGTGCTCTTGTTTTGACTTGAAATTTTTTTTGAGCTTGTGTGTGTGTGTTTTAAAATTTTTTTTATTTATTGCTCTGGAGGATGGATGTCATATATGCAATTGTAAATGAAAAAGAAAATATGTTGATAAGTATGCATATGCTAAATTCAGTCTCAACCTGTTTTGTTGATGGTTTCCTGTTGTTCATACACAAGGCTGTCAGAAAGCTGTGTTCACTGATGATATGTTCATGTTGTATCATTAATATATATTGGCAGCTGAGCATCAGATTTAACAGCTAGATCTTCATTTAAATGCTGGTGGTGGAGTCTGTTGTATGATTTATACCAGAGTGTGTATGATGTAAAACTCATGTTTTACCTTTTTTTAACATTTTTTTTTTTTACAGCCATTGTATTTTCAATATCAAGATAATTCGAGTGCCGGACAAAGGAAATCCGCAGATGGCTCGTGTCAGCATGTAAGTATTCGTAGTTGGAGTTGAGTAGTGTATACTTCATTTTACAAAAGTTGATTCACTATGATGGTAATATTTTGTATCCCCACAGGCAAAACCACTTGCCTGCCAGTCAGCCACAGTTTCATAAAAGGTTGAGAGAATAACACGAAAACTCAGTGCACACAGCCAAACAAACACATATTTTCAGCATGCACACACGTATGCATGCACACAAACATGCACGCACGCACGCACGCACGCACACACACACACACACACACACACACACACACACACACACACACACACACACACACACACACACACACACACACACATCAGAGGCTGCCACTGAGCTACCAGAAGCCAGAAATGTGCAGTTCCTGGCAGATGAGGACACTTTCACAGCTACACACCCCCTCCTCATCACCAAGGTCACACCCAATTTCTGCCAGAATTTCCTCAAAGTGGAGTTTGCACAATACATCAATGTCAGTGTCATTAAGTGTAACTTTACTAGTTCTGCATGCTTTGGTGGTTGACCATACAGGTACATAACACTAAAGGAACAAATTCTTTATGGCAGATAGTAAGAAAATATTTGCATTTGTCCCATGGTCATTACATGCCTGACACAAATAATTACTGCTACTGTCATATTCTGGTGTTAGTCATTTGTGATGTTTTTGTTGACTTCCATATGTTTGCATGACAGTGTCTTCACTTTTATAATTGTTACTTTACATTGTTTTAGCAGGCTGGATATCCTGTTGTGTAGGTGATTTGTGATGTTTTTATTGACTCCATATGTTCTTTGCATAACGGTGTCTGCATTTTTGCAATTGTTACTTAATTGTACATTGTTTTTAGCTAGCTGCATCAGCACACTATCATAAAATCTTAGTGTATTCATTAAAACTAATGCTTAAGCAGATATTGCCTTGATTTTGATAAGTTTGTGTAGCAGTGAATGTTAATATGAATTTGGCAGTTTATCATTCAGTTGCTGTTGATTGCCACTGGCGTGGAAAAAGTTGAGTTCAGTGCTCACACAGTAATGTGTCTGTTGTGCAGGTTGTCTCTGTGTGACTTGGCGGGCTCTGAGCGTCATTCCAAGACCCACACAACAGGGGAGCGTTTGAAAGAAGCAGGCAACATCAACACCTCTCTCCTCACTCTGGGCCGTTGCATTGAACTGCTACGCTTCAACCAGCATCACAAAGACAAGTGAGTTTGACTGGATTTTTGAGGGGTGGCGGGTAGAATTTGCATTTTGTTTTGTCACAATTTAATTTTTTTCACATGAAATGCGATTTGTTTTCCCAGTGGAAGTTGTATCACTACACGGTAGAGCCACTTCTGTGTGTGTATGGGTGTGTGTGTGCCATGGAAAAAGTTTGAATTCGAGGAAAAAAAAAGGTATTCTTGTAACATGATTGTTGTGAATCAGTTCATCCTAGATTAAATAGTGTGAATACTGTGTTATCACTACGTATCAAGCTGCACCAGCTGTATCATAATCACATGTAATGTCTATTACAGAGAGAACAAGATCATCCCTTTCCGCGACAGTCGATTGACTCGACTTTTTCAGAATTTTTTTTGTGGGCGAGGCAAAGCAGCCATGATTGTGAACGTCAGCCAGTGTGCCAGTATGTTTGATGAGACCCTCAATGTCTTCAAGTTCTCTGCCATTGCTAAACAGGTATTGTATTGTTCATGTGCATTGGACACAGATTTGTGTTATTAAGCAAACTGTTAATCCAAATAGTCCCCTAAGTGGGAAAGAAGAGAATAAACATCTTTGTGGCATGTTGTGGTATGGTTTGCACATGTGTGCAGTTGTGTGTGTGCAAGCAGCTGAGCACACATACGAGTGGAGGGAGAGAAAGTTTATGTGTGCGCTTGCATGTGTTTGTGCCTGCGCATATGTGTGCGTGTGTGCACGCATGCGTGTGTTCTTGCATGTGAGAGGGAGTCTGAACGTTTCTTACCACATGATCAGTTTTACTTAATATATGATAAAGTTCTGAGTTTATATGATTTGTATCAAGATTTGTATTGAAATAATGTAAGCTTTTCCTAATTTATTTTGTTTAAATTATTTCATTTGTATGCTGTTTTTTTATTGTGAAGGATTTGGTTATGTATATGTATAGTGGAATGTGTGTGACTGAGGGAGAGAGAGAAGGAGAGATTCATTTTGATCTATGTAACTTTAGTAATAACGGTTTGTGAACTTGGAAGGCTTATGACACTATGACTGGAGACTTTATTTGATTTATTTAATCTTTTTGTTGTTGTTGTTGTATGTTGTCTGGTAGATTTGTAGTAGAGTGAGAATGATATACATATGGTACAAACCCAGTGGCCGTATATTTGAGTTGCAAAATTGGATTAATAAAGAATTACTGCATTGTATTGCATTGCATTGTATTTCATTGTATTGTATTGTATGGTATGGTATGGTATTACATGGTATTGTGATGTGCGGAAATTTAGAAAAATCTTGAATCATGATTATCAGGAATAAAAACATTAACCTTATGCTTGTCATGTCATTTGAAATTGTGTTACTCACGCATTATGTTAAGATTGTAGCTTTTTCAACTTTGTTGCATTCAGAATAGAAAGTGAGATTTGTATATATATATATTTATTTATCTATCTGTTCAGATTTCAGACTGTTGGTTAAACACATTTTTGATCAGTGAAGATGGGGAAAAAAACGAACCATGTGTTAAGTATTGTAATGCAACTGTTCTGATGATAAAAGACAGCTGTTGTTATGACAATAGTAGGATTCAGTGCAAAGAAATTTGAATTTAAAAAACAAGACCAAACCTTTTAATCTTACAGGTTGTGATACCACCCAAACCAGTAGAGAAGGCCCCAGAGCTCAGACAGAAGCGTAAACGTACGACCAAAAGTACAACTGCAGCACGAGCCTCTTCCATCTGCTGGGAACCAGCAACTCCATGTAAGTACATTTCTTTGTTGTCACTTTATGTCAGCTTGGTTTCTTGCTATTGTTCCTCTTCTTTCCTCTGCTTCTTGAACTCTTTGTATTTTTACCATGAAACTGTGATATTTGTTGTGGAGGGAACGTATGAAAAACAACTTTGTCATTCCTGAGATCTCCTCTCATGGGGGTGCTGGGGGCTCTTTCAGTATAAATCGTATCTCCACCTTCTGGAAATTCTGTGCTAGAAATTTCGTCTTTTCTGTCACTCTCTTTGTTTCTGCCTTATTCCTTTGCTTATTGTCATTTCTTCTGATCATTTTGTACCTTGCTGGTTCATTGACCTGTATGTGTTCAGTAAAGTCTCACATACTTTCTCTTAGGATTGATAATTGGGTACATGTAGTAAGTGCATTTTTGGCTTTAGGGGAATGAGATATGTGGAAGCAATTTTACGTAACTTAGGCCTTAGTTATGTTTAAACTTATATTCATGTAAGTCCTTTTGCAGTATTGTGTGTGTGTTGAAATGATTATATCCCTGATATGGCTCTACACAGTTGGTTGGGCTTTAAAAATTCCTGATATCATATTGAGAAAATGAAGGCTGTCATGTAGGCTTGTGTCATCTATCATTTCGTGGTCTGATACCACTTCATCCAGTTGCAGATGGTTGGATCTGTTTGTTGTTTCTGAATCTGCTGTGGGACTTTTAGTACGGTTTCTTTTTTTCAGAGTAGCTTCCTTTTTTCTTTCTCTCCATCTTTCCTTCCTCTCTTTGCACCTGTCACTCTTCCCCTTTTTGAATTATGCCTTAAGAAATTCATTTCATGATTGTCTGGATGACTAGAAACAGATCTCTGTTTTACAAATCAGAGTTTTTTTAACTTGAAAAGAAACAAGTTTTAAACAGTGTAACTGTAATGCGCAAACTGGTTAGTAATTAGTAGTACTTTTGCATGGGTGAAGTTGAATCAGGTTGTCCTCAGATTACAATTTTTTTTT
This sequence comes from Monoplex corrugatus, assembly GCA_030674185.1. NCBI lineage: Eukaryota > Metazoa > Mollusca > Gastropoda > Littorinimorpha > Ranellidae > Monoplex > Monoplex corrugatus. Next base: position 16,915,228 of record JAPXFY010000015.1, read on the forward strand.
TTTTATTGCTTGTACTTCTTGGATGTCGTTGGGAGATGATGGCTCGTAGTATGTCCAAAGGTCTGAAGAAAAATTCTTTCTTTTTAATTCTTTTTTTAATTCATTTTTTAGTCCAAGTAGTGGCAAAGCAAAATGATGCAGTGTCAATAGACATAAGAAGAACTCTATCAGTACTTGAGCTCCAGTCCATCATGCTCAGATTGCAGTTATGGGTTTTACTTATGATCTTAGTATATAGCTGCAGTGGTAAGAGTAAGTTTGTGTTGATATTTGTGACACAGCGGCTCCTGGCCGACAGTCAGCATTGACTGCAGAGACTGTGACAGAGGAGGACATACAAGAAGAGGAGTCTGATGATGATGATGCCTACATTGAGGTAAGTATATTTTACAGCTGATTTTTAACATTTATCTAATTTTTAAACATTTTGCAAGGAAGTTCTGATTTTTAACATTTATCTAATTTTTTAACATTTTACAAGGGAGGCCAGGGCGATCATTTAAGTAGAAAAACAGCATAATTTCTAAATTTATAACCTTTTCGGATAGCAATTTTGAAGAGGAATGTTATTTTGTGCACTTCACATTCATGTTTGGATCAGAGGTTAGCATACTGGACCAACCGCTCGACAGCTTGATGCAAATGTTTATAGTTTCAGTTTGCATTCTTTCAAGATGATGTCTTTGGCTCAAGAAGTTCACTTACATCATCACTGCAGATGCCGTGTGATGGAAACGGATCTGATACAATCGTGACATGTACCATAAGCATGCATATAAAACCTTAAGCGCTTGCAAGTACAAACTTGTTCTGACCAAGGGTTGAACCCAGGAGCCCTCATGTTAACATCATGGCACTTGAACCAACTGAGCTAACAGTTACAACTGTTTCCAACCTCAAAGTCGAACCCAGTACCCTTGTGTTAGCAACAAGCATCACATTCTGACAAATAGAAGTAATTTACATTTTAAACATTTACAGCAAATGAGGAAAAGGGGAGGCATTATCTTTTATATCTTTATCAATAGCTGTAGTGCAGGTCAAAAGACACCAGCATTAAAGATGTGGATTGTGATGAAGATGCAGCTGTTTTCTTCCCAGCACCTGGAAGAAAGGGTGGAAGAGCTGGAGAACACGATCAAGGAAATGAAGTATGAACGTCTGGCACGTGAGGTGGAAATCAGGAAGCAGGTTTGCGAGGAGCTGCAGGAACAGTTTGTCAAGATTGAAGACATGTACAGGTTGGTAGGGGTTGGGTTAAGAGTGTGTCTGAGTACATTCCATCTTATGTACTGTGCTTTGTGTGTGTGTGTGTGCGTGTGCGTGTGCATGCATGTGTGTGTGTATACCTGCGTGTGTGTGTACATGCGTGTTTTGAGATGATCTGTGTACTGGTTTAGAGTGCTTTTATGTTCCTCAAAGTACAAGTAAGCTTACCTTGTATTTCATGATAATAGATGCTGAAGAGATGTCAGAATTGCCGTCAGGAATGCGTGTATGTTCAGCGATTTGTTCAAGCCTCAGATTTCATAACAGTATTACAACTTGAAGCTAATGTTTTATTTGTTTGTCTGTTTGTTTATTTCATTTAATGTGTCTGTGTGTAAGTTTTTCCTTTGTGTTTTTCTTTCAGTGTCTGTGTGTAAGTTTTTCCTTTGTGTTTTTCTTTCAGTAAGACTTTTTTCAGGTAAGACTTACGTGGTCATTCAGTTGTAATTCTATACATTGTCAGTATTTGGACATACAGTGTCCCGTCTGTGATGTATGCATTGCAATTTCTTGTTGATTGATAAGATTATATCTTTTACTATGTCGAGCGATAAAGATGTATATCTTTTATTATATCATTAAACAGTAACTAAATTATGACTTTTTTGAATGCTTCACTAAGCACGTTAATTTTCTCTGTATTTTGTATTTTTTCATCGTGCTTAATTTATGATCTCAGCTCCATATTGAAAGAGACAAGGCGGCAAGAGGCAGAGAAGTTTGAGAAGAAACTGAAACTGATCATGGACTATTCACAACCACAATCCAGCAAGCGTCCCCGCCTGGACGAGACTGCGGCGTCCACATCAAAGAGGGATGTGATGGTGGACGATGATGATGAATGGGTGTCCTCCATTCTCTTGCATCAGGAGAAAGTCAAAGTTCAGGTATTAACTTTTGTCTGAGAGTTGGAAATATTCTCTGTTTCTACTGTCAGTAGATTTCTTTACTTTTCTTAAACATACCATCCCACCCAACCTCTTTTACGTCTTTTTTTTTATATATTTTTTTTTATGGAAAATAGAATGAGATTCTCTGTCTTTTTTGATAGTGTTGTCTTGAGCTCATGGCTACAGTAAATTTTGCCAAGAGGCCTTTGAGGTTGAGTAGAATGTCTGGAACTGTTATCTATTTCAGCAGTCTAGTGGTTTTTGCATTTTTTCCTCCTGTGTCCTATTCTCACACTGGACGAAGCTTTGTATTTGGTGTTTGTGATCTTACACTTGACAAAGGCCAGTTGGCTGAAAATTTGCGTCTGTCTTGTCTGGTTGTATTAAATACACGTTCTGATTCTTTTTTCGTGTTTTTTCTGGTTCTTATTTTTACGATTGTTGTCTTCATAGTCAGGTCACATCTGGCTGCTAAAGAGCTTGGTGGTCAGAGGAGTTGTAGTTGGCTATGTCTCCCACAAGCTTTCCTCATGTGTCACCTGGCTTGATAGGACGGATGGGATGGTCCTGCAGTAGTTGAGAATGAATCCTGCTGAGGTGCAGACCAACTGCTGCTTCACCCTAAAGGGGCCTCAACTAACCTAGATGACCCATGCAGACATTTTCATTATATTGCACGGTACTTCAGCCTTCTAGGAATTACATCACCTTCAGTTCATGGCAGAAAAGATCTACTCTGTGGGTGCAGGGTAGGGCTTTGTGTGGCCTTTACTTGCTTGATGGATATCTTGGGACATATTGGGCATTTAATAGATGTGGCTCGCCACGTACAACTCTGCCCTATCCTGATGTACATTTTAGATGTGGTTTGCCAGGTACCACTGCCCTATAGCTGTCAGTGTCACCTGGTTCAGTGCAGGCCGCTGCACGTTTTGACACCACTGTCTCCCTCCATGCTGCTCTGTCTTGACTTTTGTGGACTATTTCTTGAATATTTAGACCACTGATGTTGGTTATTTTCTTGATGTATGAGATTTGAGGTCTTCCTTTCTTTTTGCCACTGTTTTTCCTTGAAAAATGGTCGCCATCCTGATAAAAACCATCACAAGTTGGTCCTTGACCACTTATTTCTGTCCAGGCAAGCTTGGCTTATTATGCAGTTAACCTTCATAACTGAAAGCCATCTTCCACCTGTGTCCTACTGGGTTAGGTATGGTCACTGCAGTACCATGTTGGAAGTAGTCTCTCCCGTTCTCAGGAAGGTATTCTGTACATTTACGTTTAAATCTTTTATACCTCATTGTCAGTCTTTTGCTTGCCCTAGTTGGTAAAAAGTGTTTCATGTCATACTTAGCATAATTTTGCTTATCAGAGACACGTGCTTTCATGGATAAATTTTTTACATATCATGGTTGATTTTTTGCCACAGCGTAGCTAAGTCTTATGCATATTATCTGCCTTTCACAGGAAAGGGATGCCAGTCTCGCTGAGCTGAGAGGTCAAATGACAGAATTGGAGTTCCAGTTGGCTGATGTCAATCGCAAAAATAAGGACCTTGCTGAAAGGGCTGACAAGGTTGAGCAGGCCCAAAAGGAGATTGAAAAAGTTGGTACACATCCGTGTGTGTGTGTGTGTGTGCGTGCGTGCGTGCGTGCGTGTGTGTGTGTGTGTGTGTGTGTGTGTGTGTGTGTGTGTGTGTGTGTGTGTGTGTGTGTGTGTGTGTGTGTGTGTGTGTGTGTGTGTGTGTGTGTGTGCCTGCTGAGACTGGTGTGTGTTATGTCTGTGTGTTGCACAAACATTGGAAATGTTTGGATTTGGGATTTTTCATTTTACCTCTGTATGTCCCACCAGTATATGCACACAGTGTTTCAAATATAGTAGTCACAGCTGTGGGCCTATCTGTATAAAATGACTGCTGAATGCTCACCACATTATACATTGTACATAGCCATGGCTGACAATCCATTGAAAGATTAAGGACTAAGTTACATATCATCACTCACATTTTATATTTGTGTGTTTTGTTTTTAGTGTTCTTGTTTGTCAGCTTCTCTATTTCTCATGTTTGTTATCACAGCTTAGACCACAGGCAGACTGAATTGTGACAAAATTCAGGCATGCAAAGGCAAATGAGTGGTACTTGTGGTAAAAGACTTGAGTATTTATTTGGAGTGTGCACCAACAGTATCAGAACATAGTTTCAGTGTCAAGCATTGCATACTAATAATTATGTGTTGTGTTTCTGAAGAAATGCGCAGAGAAAGTGGCCCAGGCAGAGAGTCTGAGGGATGCTGCTGCAAAAGAAGCGACCAAGGTTGGTGTTTTTCTCTGGCTTTGGGATCTGCTTTGATTGTCTTACACAGATTTTACTTGCAGACAGGATCGGTACTTGGATGCATGCATTTTTGTCTCTAAGGAATGTGATAATCATAAGCATTTATTTAGATTTTATTTTTTTGCATGTGCATTTGTATTCAGATCTGATTTTTTGAACCCCCCTGATGATAAACGGGGTAGAATAGTCAGTGCCAAAGACATATATTTATGTGTGCTAAGGCAGTGATATGTGTGCTTATTCTGATTTAGATTTTCTTTTTTCCATAGTTATCAGTGTGTTTGAATGTGTGTGTTTTGTTTGAGTGGTTATAGTTCTGATGTGCCTCTGAGCAGTTGGCTGGGCTTTAAACAATGTGGAGAAGGATGATGAGGATGGATGGATGATGATAATGGATAGATGATTGGAGAATAATTGCTTGATTGACGATTAATTGTTGATTATTGATGATGATGATTTAAAAAAAATTCACTGGCACATGCATACTTTCATGCATGCACACACCCATGCCAGTCAGTCATCTTGGTAGAATAAAGAAATGCCTATATCTGTAAAAATCCAATTATATTCAAGTGTGAGTTTAGCCCACAAATGTTAGACAGACTTAGTGAAATAAAGAAACATGAAAGAAATAGCACCCTCCCCCAAAAACACACATGCATGCACGCACGCGCTTGCGCACAGACACACACACACACACACACAGACACAGACAGACAGACAGACACAGACAGACAGACACACACACACACACACACACACAACATACACACACACACACACACACACACACACTCTCTCTCTCTCTCTCTCTCTCTCTCTCTCTCTCTCTCTTTGCAGCCCAGCTGGTCTCTTTAAAGTTGGAATAATAATAACGTGAAAACAATTCTAACCAAGTAGTGTAAACGGCACTGGTATCTAAAAGCCACCTGGCTGCAGCAAAGGCACGGTTGGTGTTAAGGTTCAGATCCACCTTCCAGTCTGCACAGGATTGTGTGATTCAAGAAAACCCAGCAGTTAATGGATGCCTGACCCTATCCAGGGTTGGGGAAGGGAGAAGAGAAAGGCACCATTGTCTTAATTGCTGGTCGTCTTGAGAAAAATTGAGGTCTCTACTACCTCACTCGCCTACAACTCTGGGATCATGGGACGACTTTACAAACGACTGCCTTTTGTTGTGTTCAGGCTGGTGATGATTTGGGTCATTCTGTGTTGCTGGAGACGCTGGGCCAGCAGCTGCAAGAAGCCAAGGACAGGCTGAAACAGCAGGTCAGTATCACCATTGAGTGCTTTTCCCCCCAGCCCGATTTTATTTGCTGCTTTATGTGCACAGTTCGTTTTAGTTCTTCAACACATCATTGTTCCAGGTTCGTTCACTGATTTGGTAGATGTTCCATTACCAGGAAATCCTTAGTAATTAACGATGTCAAGTTCCTGAGGAGAAACTCTATTCATGCTGGGTCCTTTGAGAAAGTTAACCTTTTGACTCCGGCTCCTATCCACCAACTGCAAAAACTTAACCCTTTGACTCCCTCACTCTATCCACCAGCATCCTGCAGGAAGCTGGTGGATAGGTTGAGGTCATCAAAGGGTTAAGTTTTTGCTTTGCTAACGACAATGCAGGATGCTGATAAACAGGGTATGGGAGTTAAAGGGTTAAGCAGTGCTTGTTTTCATCTACCATATGCAGGATACTACCTACAAAGTCCCCTGCTTATAACAGTAATCGCTGAGTTGCTGACCTGGACTAAGTCCGTGAGATTTGGCTGTGTTGTGACCCCAGTAGCCCTACTGATTATACAGCTCACTCAACTTTGGGCTACCAGCACTTGGTGCTTTCTGTAATGATTTCCTCTGCTGAGTGAGGTCACCACAAGAAGCATAAGTCAGAGAAACGTGGTGTGTGTAATCCAGGTTGCCTATAATCAGTCACTATGAGTATTTCATAATTTTGAAAAATTGTGGCTCCTGGAGTCCATGTCCAGTCATGTGACTTTGATCTTATTTTGGATACAACACTGACGCAAGGTTTTAGATGAAAAAAAACAACTGGATTGTAACTGTTAGCTTCATGCTTGATTGATAAGAACTCCAATAATATACAAGTATGTATATGTATTTTTTCTGACATAACATGCATGCTGCCAACAGGTTTACATTCTGTCTTCAGATCGTCTTTGTCTTTATTTTTAGATATGATAATTTCCCATGGATGTGAATGTGATGTGAAACTTTAAAAGATTGATTCCCCTCCCTCAAATTTTTAGTTGTCTTGTTTTTCTCATCTGTATGATGTGCAACCTTGAAGTAAAAATTTGTTACCATCATAAAAAAAAAAATCCAGTGACATTAACATCGCAACAGCCATTAACTTCACCTTCCCTTTCATTCCTTCCCCTATCATGAGCTTTCTGCAGGAAGCTGGTGGACAGGGTGAAAGGATTAAACGTGCAGTTGTGTACATGGTGCTTACTACTTTCAGGAAAAAGAAATCTCGGACCTGAATGAAATGCTGACAGACGCTGGGGATACATTCCACCATAAAGAAGAGGAAATTTCCAAACTTAAGCAGATAATTGCTGAATATGAGGAAAAGGCTGAGCAGCAGGTGAGTTAGACTGTTGCTGTAAAGTTTGGTAGATGTACTTAGTCTCTTTTTTTTTAATCAAGAGTTTCTTTGCCTTTTCAGTGATAGCAAAATGAATAAAACTTACAGAAACTCATGAAGTAAATGGAAAAATATTTAAATCTGATATTGTCAAACATTAGCTTTGATTTTTGAGTTTTGCCAATTAACTTTCAAAAACTATATGTTGTAAATTTTCTTTTGAAACAAGATTTTTGTTGTAGTATGCCCTAGCCTAATACATGGCCCTGTTGACACAAAGATAGAGCAGTTTCTTTCCAGTCAGCCTGCCTGAGTTTGCATGGATGTGAATCATTCCTGAGGGGGGAGGGCCTCTGGTCTACCCAGCTGTGAATGGTTGCCTGACTTTCTTTACAGTTAGGAAAAGGTGAAGCAGCAATGGTGAGGACATGGGCAAGGCCTTCAAGCTGCTGGCACTGAGAAAAGTTTGAAGTCTTCACCATCTCACTCCCCTACAACCTCAGCCTTATGAAAAAACCTTTACGTTGACCATTCATGCCCAGGTTAAAACTATGGAAATGTTTGAAAATTTCACATAAAATGGAGAATGTAGACTAATTACCAACTTTGCCACATTCTACATGAAAAAGAACGTAATTGCTCAGTTTGTTTGCCAGCGGGGTTACTTTTTGATCATGGATTGGAATGAAAATAGTTCTTTTATCACAACATATGAATCTGTATGAAATGCCAGTGGGAATAGTCTGAGACTTTTGTCTTGCTGTATGGTTGATAGAGGTCCCAGGATGGGACAGGAGTTTGTCTGTCCCTTTTGGAAGGCAGCACACTTGGAGTGAGTAATGGTCTTTCATACATCACACAGTGCCTTTCAGAATTTCAGTGGATTTTTGTTTTATGTATCATTGCAAATATTTGATATATCCACATACTGACAGAATGGCTATTTTTTATTTTATTGTGCAGAAAGCAACTAATTTCATGCATGCTTGTCTGTTAACAGGTGGAGACCATCCGGGAACTGAGGGCTCTTCTGGAAGAGAGCAAAGCAGCAGTGGAGGATTCTGAGAAACGCCTGGAAGCCAAGAATCGCAGCATCAATGACATGAAAGGTACACATCTTCACCATACCACCAACCTCTCCCTGCTGCATAGGCCAGAGTCGCAGCACACACCAGTTGTTATGGTAACACCGTTGCGCAATGGCCGGGATTGCAATTCTGGGTCTGAGAAATCCACCGACAGTGGGGTGGTAACGTTTGGCGGGTCTCTTGGTTCTGTAGATAGGAAAGTGCCAGACATTGTCCAGTCCTCTCTTTAGTCCCAGATACCCCTTCCCCACCCCGATCTCACCCCCAGTCACCACAATCTCGACCTCTTTGTGACCTGAATGAATCACCACTTTTCAGCAACCTGGATAAATCTGCTGTCCCCTCCTCCCCGGAGTTGATAGTAACCAAAACGGAAAGGAACCGCGTTCTGCGTGTGATGGTAACCCCCATCAAAAAGTTCATGACCAGACACACCAAAACCAGCCTTCTGAGGCTCAGACTCACGCCCAACAGAAGCACAGCTGACAGTCATGTAGAGTCGCCTAGTACACCTATCAGTACCAGCAAGTGCAGGGGGAAGAGAAAGATTTCTGACGTTGACCCTACCCCAACGCCCACCCCAAATCCCACTCCTTCTAGTAGCGCAAAAACAGGGCCTAAGGCCAAAAAGGAGAGCAGAGTGCGCAAGTTAAAGGAGAGGTTGAGTTTGACGTCAAGAAGTAAATACAATCTCAGAAACAGGAGGTGAGGAGACGTATATTCTATGTGCATTCCTCTATTGATGGCATCTGTGGGGCCATTTTTGGGCAAATTTTTTTTAGTCTGGTGCTTAGCCTTATATTGATATCTTCACACTATTGGTGGCATAATTTTTAGAATAGCATCTGGTGTCAATGACTGGGTTTTAATTAGTGTCATTTTAATGTAGTCCATTTACCCTGTCCTGATTTCCAGATGTGACATTTTTGCTGTCCCACCTTCTGTCTGACTTTAGTGCTTTAGTGACATTACCTTCATGACCGTCCTTTCAGCTCTCCAGCAGTACCAAATCCATGTTCGTTCTTCCCCAGCGCCAGTACCAGGAAGTCTGAGAGCACAAAAATGATACTGATTGCTTACCCATAAACACTAGACCAAATGCAAGAGACCACCACTGTGTTCCTCCACTGATCATCCCCATCAATCGTTGAAATCAGGGTTTAAAGGAAAGTTATCTCAGACTCAGAAATGGGGGGGGGGGGGGGGGGGGGGGTTATTGTGACAACAAGGCGTGATCTGCTGTAGAATCTGAGACAATTTTTACATTAGGACTCTTAGAATGGGGCTGATATACTGTGGTTAACTTTTGGTTTGATCTTGAGACAATTGGCTGAGTTTTGATTCAGCACTTGCTAAGCATAACAGGATGTAGGGTTTTTTAATGTATACATTTTGTTATGCAGAGGTTGTCCAGTAGATAGCTGCAATGTCTTTAATAACTAAAACAATTTTTTTTGGAAGGATATTGCACTCAAGGAGGTTATCTTTGTGCTCACCACTTTATTTTTCGTCCCATTTTCTGTGTCTTAATAACTTAAAACGTAATTGTCACAGCACTTTGAAACTTTACACACACTTGACCAAATCGTTTCATTATCTAATAAAAAAAAATTTTTTGCAGATGTTTGTAACATCATTTGTGATGTGATGTTATGGCCATGTTTGGTATTGAGCAGTAGCATACTTTCATTAGAACTGAATGTTGTGAATGAAGTTCTGTTCTGGCACAGACTCACAAAGGGGTGTATGGGACTTTCACAGACTGCACTTTATGAGTGGTTGCTATTCTTTATAAATGATGAAATGACGTTAAGTGTAAGCATAGTTTGTGGAGGCTAGTAGAAGATGCTGACAAGGAGACAAAACGTTAAAAAAAATTTGAATGAAGACAGGAAGATATGGTATGGAGAGATCGTTCATGATATTGGTATGTTGCAGCAAAGTGGGTTCTGCACCCCTTACTGAATATCAGAAACAGGCACGTGTCACTGTTGTAAAGACTCTATTGAACAGGTTAAAAAATGAGAGCAACAGATTTCAAATCAGACAGTTGCCACTGACAAAACCTGGGTTAGAAGCAATGAGCCAGAATTAAATAGACTGATCAGAATGGCACATTCCTGTGTCTCCAAAGCCCACCAGGGTCAGGAGAAAACAAAAATTTAAAATGATCATATGTGCATGCAATAACACGGGTGTATTGTCAGCATATCGCGTTCCATTGGGACAAACTGTTAATCAAGATTACAAGATGTGTCTGATGTTAATTGCTAAGGCTTGCAATCTAAAAGAAACGTGAAATACTGTTAAAGGATTTGCCAATGATATTATATGACAACACATCCTGCTACAAAGCAGAGAGGGTGATGTCACTTATGATAGGGCACTTCACCACACCGTGTCTATTTCTCCATATAGAAACCTCGCCCACTTTGATCTGTTCCCTGAATTGGAAAAACCCTTCATGGAGTTAGTTGCTATGACTTAGAAGATTTAGAGGCGGCCAAGTAGGTACAACCTGTCAACTCTGGTTGCCTGGTAAAAGATATTTTTGATCTTTACAATGGATGGGAATCAGTCTTTCAGGACAAGGGATGTTACGCTGAAGGACTGTAGAAAAGTACTGATCATTGTTGTACTTTTTTTTTAATTGAATTTTATTTATTTTATTTTATTTGTTTATTTATTTTTCTACATTTGTATTGACATATTCTTATCTATCCAATGACCCTTGTAGACCATTCTGGCAGGTAACTTTTGAATCATAAACTTTTGATTTCTATTGTGTGTTCTCATACCAGAGGAAAAGAAATCCGCTTCATGTAATCATATCAGATAATGAATTTCAACTTGAAATCAATTAACCTCCCCACCACACTCCTTTCATGGTGCATTGAAAGGTTTGTGAGTGCTTTAATTGTATCAAAGTCAAAAGAGGGGAAAAGGGTGATTGGTGAGGGTTTATTCCAGTTTTTTTGTAAGATCCAGTGGAAAATTGACTGGTTGTGGGGGGAAAGTACTTTGAAGAATGTTCCACACCCTCCCTTCTTCTGCATGCATGCACACCCCCCTCCCAAATTAATTGTACAGTTAAATTGGGGATGAAGGACAAAGCGTTTTGAACAAACATCGTGATATCAGAATTCCTGTTCCCTAATATACAGGCTGTGGATCCTGATCTGTTGTCCTTATTCTTTATTGTTGTTGTTGTTGTTGTTGTTGCTGTTGCTGTTGTTGTTTTCCTTTTGTTTGTTTTACATTCTTTCCTTTCCTTTTGTTTTTCCTTCCTTCGCTAGTTCATTCTGTCATCTTTTCATGGGTGAAAGTAGTTCCGGAGTGTTCCGGAATTCCGGAATGAACCGATTGACAAAAGTTCTTTTCCGGAATGGCAAACTTGACTTCAGGAAAATGCCAATGCAAAAAAAAAAAAAAAAAAAAAAAAAAAAAACAAGAGAGAGAGAGACAGTCTTTCACACTGTCAGCTCGGCTTATCTGCATAATTCAATTATCTATATTATTTTTCCATTAGTCTTCGTTTGTATCGAACAGCTTTCTTCACTGGTGCTTGGCAACACAGAAAGGGTTTAAAGTTACTTCCCTTCCTTTTCATTCTTGCTCATGCGCATTCCGAGTCTAAACCGGGGGAAAAAAAAGTTTGCGAGCGAAGATTTGTATCGACAGCAAATTTGGGCCTAACACATGCGATAGCAACAATGAAGGGCGTGCCTGTTAATGCAGATGTTTCTGCAATAGACAAATCAGTAAAAAAACAAGTGGCGATGGCTCTGGCTAGAAGAAGAAGAAGATGGCGATTGTTTCAAAGTGTTTCCATTGCTTCAGGAATGGACGCAGGTTTTCAGGAATGGGAACATTTAGAGGACATGGAAATTTAAGGTTTCAGGATTGGGAGATTTTTTCACTTTCACCCATGTCTTTTTTTTCACAGTTTTTTGTTTAAAAAAATTTTTTGTTACTGCTGTTGTCCTGTTTCTTTATTTCTTTGTTTATTTATCTATTTAGTTAGTGAATGTGAATGTTGATAAGCCGTCTGTACAAAGGGGACAGCCCTAACACTGGATGAGTGAACATTTTTGTGGTTGTTGTCTTCTCTCACCTCCCTGTCTGTTCCTATACTTTATAACTTACGGTGCTCTCTCCACTGACACATCTATATCATGTGATGTTAAGTATTTTTGTGTGTCGTGTACAGAATTTGCACCTAGTTGTCATTTCTATGCATATTGTACATTGTAAGTATTTAGCATTTGGCTTCATATACTGTACCATGTCAAATTATTTGCATTGTGGCACCAGTGGGACGCTCCGTTTCGACCTAAATTTGGTAGCATCTATACTGGTAAGAATTAATAGCCCACGCAAGGCACCTTGTAGGTTCCAGCACCCTCAATGCGTGCGCATGAACCACATTTGCTATCTGCATCATTTCAGTGCTTTTTTTTTTTTTACATGATGCAAAGTCTCCCTCTTTGTCAAAGAATAGCATAATAAACCATAAATAATTTTTTAGAAAAAAGTAATTGAAGTGTCATCTTATAACATCAGAACTGCCATTGTTGGAAATCAATCACAGAGGTAGATAGATGGAATACTAGCTCAGTTGTACATTACTCTCTTCAGGTTGTGTTGACTGTTATTGTGTGATTTGTTAGAAGGCGCCCTCAGGCCTGGTACATCTGACTTCACCTCTGTAGGTTTTCTGTATAAGTTAATTTGTCCTTAGTTGAGGGCACTAGACCTGTCCTGTGCGTGCAAGGGGCTGAGGCTTTTTTTGTGGCCCTTATCTGCCTGATGGTTCAGTTGTAGGACATAATTGTTATTATATGGTATTTTTAGTGTAGCATTGTCAGGTGCCACCCTGCGAACCTTCACATCTGAAGGCCATGTACTGTCTATCATATGCAACCTGCTGGTTTGGGGACTGTCGTCCCTGTACCAAGTTGGAGGCAGTCTTTCCCAACACTCTGTTGATATTATCACCTTGCTATGCTACGGAGCTCGTGAGCTTGCAGTTCTGGATGTTTCTGTGTTGTTCAAGTGGTGCATTTCAATTTTCTGTCAGATATATCTGTTTAGAAAAAATGGAAGATGATAAGTGGTGAGTTTGCAAATTATTCTGAATGGAAAACTTTACAACAGAAAATGACCAAGAGGGATGCAGAAAACAAAACAAAACAAAATTTTGAGAGAAAACTTCCATTTATTAACACATGCTCTACCAAGTATCACAAGAGCTGATCAGCAACAATTAGCTAGGCCTGCCTAATCGATGCCCATCAGCACTTGTAAGACACAGTCAGTACATGTAATATTAACATCATACGCAATTTTAGCAACACCAACACCACAAAAACAAATGAACACAGCTTGCTCTTGGTCAATATTTATTATACAAAAAGGAGCAAAATGTTACAAAAATACATTATCTAGCAAGAATGATATTTGGCACTATTTGGATGTGTTATGTTTAAAGGGAATTAATTCAGGCAAAACCAGTAGAAACAGATGTTTAGTCCATCATACACCAGATATTCCCTGTACTGCCAATTTATGCTAGGACCCTCAAGAAATTGATGGTTCTAGAACTGTTTTTAGGAATTTATCCAGGTAGGACTTGTATGGAAATATATGAAAAGATGAGACTGATGCCATCATGAGAATATATTTTGCATATAGTTCCTGTTTTTGGTGTTGGAAATACTTTGTGGTGTGGATGCATGATTCTCCATGCCAGTTCTGACTTGTGCAACTCTGTGATTATGTAGTGATGTGACTGAATAATTTCCCAAGACATGATCCAACTTAGCAGACATGCAGTTCCTTAATCCTACAGAATTTGCGTGTCTTACATTTGAAGAATGAGGCAAACTCTGAAACTGAATTGAAGTCAAATGTTATATGATTTCAGTAGATGATTACTATTTCTCGCCAGTTTATTGCTGATTGTAAAAAGAAAAGAAAAAAAGGGACAAATAGTTTGCTTAGTTATGAAACTTTGATGAAAATGGTCAGTCTGTTGAAATCTTACTTGACTTAATTTTTTAAAATATTTTTTATAGCATTCTGAATTTTTTTTTAGATGTGTGTATGTGTATATATTGTTTTGTCCACACTGTGCAGGCGATGTGCTGCTGCACAGTCTGCATACTCTGTCTTTGGTGGACATGCATGCCGGGTATTTTGGGATGTTTTCATGTTTCATAAATCTGTGGATTATGACATGACTAAACATGATCCTCAACATGTGTAGTCGATGTTTTGTGAGCATATACACACAAAAAGTGCTCACACAAGTACACATGTGCACACGCTTGTGCGGGGGGACACACATACAAACAAACAAAAGGCATGCAGAAAAAACGAATATTACCTGACACAAACCTATTGTTTTTGGACTAATTTTGCTTTGTCAATTGTAAAGAACAGAATACACTGTTGCAAGTACTTGAGCTGGCGTCCACCTGGAGGAAAAAACAATGTGGAAGGACTGACATTAGTTGCATGATTTTGCTTGTTTTACAGTTAGACTAAAGAAAAAAACAAAAACATTTTGAAAATATCAGTGAGAGATGTGGAAGAAGGAGACAAAGCGCATTGCAAAGTGTCTTGTTTTTCACATCGTCTAAAATGTTGCATATACACTTCTCTTTTTTACTCTAAATTCAGAGAATTCACATAACTCGTTCTGCTTTGGAAGAATATTGAAGTAGAGTGTGACTTTCATATCTTAGTTGTCAATCGAGTCGGTTGATAATCATTTTATTTTGTACATTTTAGGGTGACCTCTTGACAGGTGTAGTCCATCTGTGATATTTCAAGTTGCGAATGTGAAAGGATGGTTTAGATTTGATGAGATACCTTTGAATTATAATGTTATAATGTTACCCCTCTCCCCGTTGTTTCTTTGTTAATCACAATTTTAACATTGTTTACATTATTATGTAACGGGACATAGTGACATGATATCGCTTAACCGTGAATCGTAGGAAGGTGAATGACACTGTAATGTCATGTTCACATGTTGGGTTTTCAACATAAAGACATGAGGGTTTTCTGTCTCGCACACACACACACACCACACACACACACACACACCCAATCCTTTTTCCTATACAGAGGTCTGAATTTTAACTCAAATTCCTGATATTAGACTGAAAGAGTTTGAGACAATTTTGCTGTATTTTTCATGAAGTTTTAATAGTAATTTGAAAGGCAGTTTTGTTGTATTTTTCATGAAGTTTTTTATACGAATGCATTTTACTGAAACAGAAAATATCAGTTTTATGCCTTTTTTTCCCCCCTCTCAGTGGTTTCTCATCTGTGCAGTGGAATTGTTAAGGCTTCTATGCTCCATTATCCTCCTCATTATTATAATTATTATTATCATCATTATTATTATTATTTTCTTTCTTCCTTTTTTATTTACAAAGGTAATTTATAAAAGCTTGTCTGCTACATTATTCAATTCTCAGTCTATATTTTTTATAAACGAAAAAAAAAAAGACCCGCCCTATATTATTCATCTATGTGTGTCACTATGTGTTGCCGTTTTGTTACCATGTCTTGAAAAGAGAATGTTTGTTATGCTATGAATGTTACAACTGCTGCTATGTTTCTTTTAATGTTGGTTTTCATGTGAGCTGGGTTGCTGTTACTTTTAGATTGCAACACTTTGTTTCCTGCCATAGTCATAGTACCTAAAGGTGTATCTGGTAAGCGATATATCAAATCAGTGGTTGTTTTAGTTTGTGAAAATGAACAGGGTCTAACATCATGCTTTGATATGTTTGAATTTCACTGTTTTGTTTTAAAATCATAATGGTTTATTGGTAAAAATAAAATATGACTTACTGATTGATTCTTGAGGCGTGTCAATTCTTCAAATCCTGAAGTGTAGTTGACAAAAAGCAATGCATAGAGCAGAGATGAGACATAGTCGCTTACATGACCGACTAGTCCAGTAATGATTGGAAACTTTATAACGTCTGTGTTGTTATCGTTATAAGCACTGATTCGAAATTGCCCTACCAGATACATCTTGAAAGTAATAGGAGAACTGAACAAGATGGAGTTATCTCTGCCTAGGCATTTGTCTTTTTGTGACCTACAACAGGATAGACTTTCGTTTGTGTGTATGTTGTACTTAGTTTGTACATTGTACAGTGTATGTTCTGTTAAACATGCAATTACATGCACAATCTTCCACACAGAGTTACATGAACATTCCTTTGGTATCATCAGGTTTACATAAAGAGAAATATGCTGGGGCAAAGTGCTCACACGCACGCCTACACAGAAACACAGACACACACACATGCATGCACGTGCGCATACACTCACACACTCTCTCTCTGTCTCTCACCATCCCTCCCTCTCTCCATCCCTCCCTCTCTCTCTCTCGTTCTCACACACTCTCACTCACACAATCACTCTCGCACCCACACATACCCACAATGTTACACACAGAAGTGTATACACACAAACATTCTCAAATGTTTTTTCTGTCTGTTGATATGAAGAAATTGTGAGCAGGTATTGCTGGTTACTGGTACTAACCCCTTAACCCAACTTGTACATAAGAACGAAGTGTAGACGGAGTCTTCAAATTTGGAAGTTGGAGCGTTTGAATTGTGCAGCTGGATGTGTAGTGCATTGTTATGAATGGGGTTGTGATAGTTTGAATTCTTTGAAGGTGAGCTTTCACGCCTTTGTCTTCTACATGTTAGGGGTCCCATACTGTGGCTTCATATTTGAGGACTGTTCTAACAAATTCTGGGTTTACTGTTCTTTTGGGTCCATGGCACAGAAAACCTAGTGTTTTGCAGGCTTTAGAGTATTCTATGACTGAAAATATAGAGGCATTTCTTCGCTTTGGGTTTTGCATATGACTAGGCACAGATTTTATCACATCCTGACACTGACAGTTCCATATGTTCTTAAATCTAAGTATGACGGTAATTATCTGGCAGACTCCTTCAGCCTGCGCAAAAACCTTACTGGCAAAATCCTGAGATTGGGAGAGGGAAGAACAGCATCCATGGAACATTAATTTGACGCCACTGGAATGATTGAAGCATTAAAATGGATAACAAACCGGCTAGTTTATTTTTTTTATTGTTTAGACTAGGATTGAACTTAAGACATGAGATCTTGATTCTATGGCTCTATCAACGGATCCAGCCAGTCCATTGTAAAAACTTGTCCCACATGGAGATTAGAATCTACGAATTCCATGTTCTTAGCATGATGCTCTAACCAACTTGGTTAGATGGTCAAGTAGACATGAAAACAAGATATTTACATGTGAAGCCACATGAAGTTGAATCAGCCTATTCAGGAGTAGTTTTCTTTGGTTCGTGTCTCTAAGTAGACAAGGAAGGTAAACACATTTGCTGTTGATTTAGATGTAAAGTTGCAATCCTGATAACACAGAGTCGTGGATTTGATATGAAGGCAAGCCACTTCTCTCTCCTCTCTCCCTTCCTCTCTCTCTCTCTCTCTTTCTTTGTGTGTGTGTGTCTGTATGTGTGTGTGTGGCCCACCAGTTCAGCCGGTGAGAAAGCCATGCTGATAATGTTGTCTTATGATTACATCAAGTGACCCTGTTGGCTCAGTTGATTAGAATGGCATGCTGATAATTCAGAGGTGGTAGGCTTGACCCTCACTACAGGCAATAACTTACTGTCACATGGCATCAGTGGTGTCAGTGAGCTTCGAGATGCTATGTTGAGAAACTGGACCTGAAATGAATTTAATTGGACATATTCAGTAAATTTATTTTATTTCATCTATTTTCTTTTCTTTTTTTGTTTGGTGTGTGAACTTGCTTTTAATTTATGGTTGACTGAAAAATTATTCAGTTTCTTGCAGTAGTAGTTTTTTTTGTTTTTTGTTTTTTTGTGTCTCATTTTTTGGTTTAGGAGCATTGTGAGAGACCACAAATCCCTGCACGAAATTTGTCAAAGTTTAAGTCGTGAACTTGCTCACAATCCCAAACATGTCATATAATGAGGAGGTACTGTGCCTCTGATAGAATGTGACATGGAACGTATCTGCCCATTTAAATTCATGCATTCATCATTTTCCAACTAAGTTGAAGGAGAGGGGTTTGGATGAGGCAATGTTTCAAGCAATCATGTCCAAAACATAAAGTTAAGCTTAAGCACGGTCACCAGGTCACCAAATGGACGGGTGGCCAGATTCATGCCCCGACTTAAATGTGACAGAATCTGCTCAGCTAGATGTCTACGTGTGGTATCTGTCCTTTAGAGATGGGGGTGGGGAGGTAAAGTAGCCAAGAAGACGTAGGCACCTTGAAAGTTGAATTTTCAATGAAAATCTGATATAAATGAGCCAAGATACGCATGCTGACTTGCACACGTCTTCAAATATTACACAGATACAAGCACCGTTCAAATTTTTGTCATCTTCACTTCACTACTCCTCCTTTTTTTTCCCGTACACTAGAGACACACAGGCATCACTCAAATCCTTCCCTTTCCCACCCTCTCCTCTTTCTTTTTTCCCTGTGTAAGCCTGTACATCTTTCTTTCTTTCTTTCTTTGAGTCCAGATGTTCAAATAAAATTGTGATGATCTGATATAAACTGGCCAAGAAATATTGCGTTGTCACGGTCATTTATACATTCAAATATCAGACAGACATAAAGTGATAAACGCTATTCAATTTCTGTTATCTTCACTCCACTATTCCTTGTTTTTGTCACACATTGGAGACAGGTACCACTCGGTACCTTCCCATCCTCATAAAAAGAAAATCGCCCTTTCTCATCACCTACCCTGTTTGTTTTTTTTTCATCCTGTGCACCTACTGAAAGGTCTTTGTGGCTTCCTGTGTAAAGATTTTTGAGCAAGGTTTGTTCAGTTACTTATATTAACATTTTTACCAAATTCTGGTCACTCGTTCAATACATCAAAAGAATTAAGTTTTCTTTTTCCTTCCTTCATCGACTTTGAAAATCAGGAAGACATGAAATCTAATGAGAATGTGTATTTAATTGACAAAACAAAGCAGGTGTAAATCTTCGGCCAACTGGTGTACACAAAACAACAAAGAAACAAATCCACTAGAAATGGGACAAAACCAACCGATGTTTCGTTGAGTAGGAGCTCATCAACTTTTGTTATCCTGATCAGTTCGAATGCAAGTAATCGCACAATGTAGTTCATAGAAAACAGAAAATACAAAAAAGGACAAAAAACAAAAAAAGACCAGTGCAACATTTCCGTCGGCCAGCTGGCATTTGTCACATGCACACAAAAGACATGCACATATATACATGTGCAAGCACACACATGTGCGCACATGCACGCACGCACACATGCGCGCGCACACACACACACACACACACACACACACACACACACA
Source organism: Monoplex corrugatus (assembly GCA_030674185.1). Classification (NCBI taxonomy): domain Eukaryota; kingdom Metazoa; phylum Mollusca; class Gastropoda; order Littorinimorpha; family Ranellidae; genus Monoplex; species Monoplex corrugatus. The sequence goes on from JAPXFY010000015.1 coordinate 16,934,824, forward strand.
ACACACACACACACACACACTATAGTCATATCATTAAGACAATAAAAAGAAACACACAAACATATGCATGCATACATCAAATAATGAAGACAATCAGTAAAAAGTAAACTATGCTTTTGACACATTCGATAAACTATTCCAAAGCAACTATTGAGTTCATCTTTTAAAAGCTTATTTTTGATATGAAGAAATGAATAACAAGCAAAATAAACATTTCGTAGAGCATTTCTGTCATTCAGTCTTGTTTTACAGATGAGCTGGTTCAGTTAGAACTCCGCTTTAAAGAAGACCGTAAACCCATCAGTACAAACGACGCTCTCAAGAAATGCGAAGAAGAATTGGCAATTGTCAAAAATCGTCTCAAACATGAGGAAGAAGACTTCCAACAAAGGGAGAAGGCCCTTATCCATGGCTACACTGCAGAAATCAACAATCTGAAGTCACAGATGGCGCTCATGAAATCACGTAACCTCAGCAAATGCGTGGCCACCTCACCAATGAAGACAGGCACGCCGGAGAAGGCCAGGTCACCCACCAAGATACGTCGACGCAAACTAGGCGGAGGTGATGGGGAGAAAGGGAAAAAGAGGAAAGGTGTTGAACTAGAGGACAGTTTCCGCGTTGATCTTATGTACCAGTTGAAAGAAGTCTCCAAGGTGAGGAAATGTGTTTTATGTATTCAGCCATTTTTCTTCTTTGCTGCTAAGCAATGCATAAAGAAGAATTTAGGCTTATCCAGAATGTTTTTTTTTTAACTAATTTGTCATGTTTTGATGTTTTGTTTTTTCTGTTTTCTAACCTGAACTGCAGGGTCACATGTATACTGCATCATTTCTGTAAAGATATTCATATTAATTGAAAAAGCGTAAATCAATTGGAATCACTGTGATTATGCATCATTCTCCCTTAATCATATGGCAAATAATTATTAGGTTAGATCTTCTAAGTTTTGTGAAGAGTATTGACAAACCAATGCTGTAAATTCATGCATTGTGAAATTGTGGAAATAAAATTGGCATCTCTTCACGGCCTTGTCAGAAGTTGAAGCTAAAAAGAGAAGGCAATAATATACGTTTTCAAAATTAAAACAATAACCACTACACTTTTCAAAATGCACAGTTCAAGAAGTATCTGTGGATGGACATACTTTTGAGCTGTAAATTTTGTAAGTATGCTCACATAAGAGTTGGAAGCTTGACAGAGTACCAAAGGAGAGGATATTGCTGTTTTTACACATGCGGCATTGAAAATTTTGATACTGCATCTTTGAAACACTGAGGATCTCCAAAGTCCTCAAAGAGCTAAGTAAAGGTAGAAATGTTACCATAATCTTGCCATATGCACATTACTGAATCTTTACCCTGTTGTTAGCATGAAGATTGTTTTGTAAGTTTCATTTTCTCGCCACCTCCAGGTCAGCATTAAGAGTGTTTCCTAATCTTTACATTGTTGTTAGGATGAAGAGTGTTTCTTAATCTTTACCATATTGTTCACATGAAGAGTGTTTCATAGTCTTCACCTTGTTGTTCACATTAAGATTGTATCATAATTTTTATTTTGTCGCTACCAACAAGTCAGCATTTGCTGATAGATGTTTCCAAATCTTTACCTTGTCATTTGCTTACAGTTTCCTAATCTTTACCTTGTCATTTGCTGACAGTTACCTAATCTTTACCTTGTCATTTGCTGATAGACTGTTTCCTAATTTTCACCTTGTCATTTGCTGATAGACTGTTTCCTAATTTTCACCTTGTCATTTGCTGATAGACTGTTTCCTAATTTTCACCTTGTCATTTGCTGTTAGATTGTTTCCTAATTTCACCTTGTCATCTGCTGATATATTGTTTCCTAATTTCACCTTGTCATTTGCTAATAGTTTCCTAATTTTTACATTGTCATTTGCTATAGACTGTTTCCTAATTTTCACCTTGTTATCTGCTAATAGATTGTTTCCTAATTTTCACCTTGTCATTTGCTGTTAGATTGTTTCCTAATTTCATCTTGTCATCTGCTGATAGATTGTTTCCTAATTTTCACCTTGTCATTTGCTAATAGACTGTTTCCTAATTTTCACCTTGTCATCTGCTGATAGATTGTTTCCTAATTTCACCTTGTCATCTGCTGATAGACTGTTTCCTAATTCTCACCTTGTCATTTGCTAATAGATTGTTTCCTAATTTTCACCTTGTCATCTGCTGATAGATTGTTTCCTAATTTTCACCTTGTCATTTGCTAATAGATTGTTTCCTAATTTTTACATTGTCATTTGCTAATAGATTGTTTCCTAATTTTCACCTTGTCATTTGCTGATAGACTGTTTCCTAATTTTCACCTTGTCATTTGCTAATAGATTGTTTCCTAATTTTCACCTTGTCATTTACTGATAGACTGTTTCCTAATTTTCACCTTGTCATTTGCTAATAGACTGTTTCCTAATTTTCACCATGTCATTTGCTAATAGATTGTTTCCTAATTTTCACCTTGTCATTTGCTAATAGATTGTTTCCTAATTTTCACCTTGTCATCTGCTGATAGACTGTTTCTTAATTTCACCTTGTCATTTGCTGATAGACTGTTTCCTAATTTTCACCTTGACATTTGGCATGATTGTCAATTTACTTGTTGCTGATAGACTTTCCTAATTTTCACCTTGACATTTGCTGATAGACTGTTTCCTAATTTTCACCTTGTCATTTGCTGATAGACTGTTTCCTAATTTTCACCTTGTCATTTGCTGATAGATGTTTCCTAATTTTCACCTTGTCATTTGCTGATAGACTGTTTCCTAATTTTCACCTTGTCATTTGCTATAGATTGTTTCCTAAATTTTCACCTTGTCATTTGCTGATAGACTGTTTCCTAATTTTCACCTTGTCATTTGCTAATAGATTGTTTCCTAATTTTCACCTTGTCATTTGCTGATAGACTGTTTCCTAATTTCACCTTGTCATTTGCTGATAGATGTTTCCTAATTTTTACATTGTCATTTGCTGATAGTTTTCCTAATTTTACATTGTCATTTGCTGATAGTTTCCTAATTTTCACCATTGTCATTTGCTGATAGTTTCCTAATTTTCACTTGTCATTTGCTGATAGTTTCCTAATTTTCACCTTGTCATTTGCTGATAGTTTCCTAATTTTCACCTTGTCATTTGCTGATAGTTTCCTAATTTCACCTTGTCATTTGCTGATAGTTTCCTAATTTTCACCTTGTCATTTGCTGATAGTTTCCTAATTTTCACCTTGTCATTTGCTGATAGATTGTTTCCTAATTTCACCTTGTCATTTGCTGATAGATTGTTTCCTAATTTTCACCTTGTCATTTGCTGATAGACTGTTTCCTAATTTCACCTTGTCATTTGCTGATAGATTGTTTCCTAATTTTCACCTTGTCATTTGCTGATAGATTGTTTCCTAATTTTCACCTTGTCATTTGCTGATAGTTTCCTAATTTTTACATTGTCATTTGCTGTTAGATTGTTTCCTAATTTTCACCTTGTCATTTGTTGATATATTATTTCCTAATTTCACCTTGTCACCTGCTGTTAGATTGGTACGTAATCTTCACCTTGTCATTTGCTGATAAATTGTTTCCTAATTTCACCTTTTGTCACTTGCTGTTAAATTGGTTCGTAATCTTCACCTTGTCATTTGCTGATAAATTGTTTCCTAATTTTTACCTTGTTGTTTGCTGATAGATCATTTCCTAATCTTTACTTGTTTTTAGCTTGACAATTGTTTCCTAATCTTTACCTTGTTATTTGCTAATAGATCATTTCCTAATCTTTGCTTGTCGTCAACTTGAAAATTATTTCCTAATCTTAACTTGTCAATTTGCTAATAGATCTTTGCCTAATCTTTACTTGTCAAAAGCATGAAGATAGTTTCCAAATCTTCACCTTGTTATAAGCATGAAGATTATTTCCTAATCTTTACCATGTCATTAACAAGTTCGTGTAAGAGATGTCATTAACAAGTTCGTGTAAGAGATTTCTTCATAATTAACAATAGTAATTAGTGTCTGTGCCTCTCTTTCAGGACTGCAGCCTGTCAACAGAGATGCGACGGAAGCTGCAGGAGGTGGGTCAGGCAGCGGAATGGCTGCAGCAGCAGGCTGGTGAAAGGGAAGAGGTGGAAGGACGACTGCAGCAGACGCAGCACGACCTGTTTGAGCTGCAGAAGAAGTTTGCAGAACTGTCCACAGCCAGCTGTGAACTTCAGCTACAGCTGGACAACAGGAAGAAACTGCATACTGAGCTGACAGATAACCAGGTGTAGTATCTTTGTTGTGGTTTCATTTTTTTTCTGCTTAAAAAAAAGAAACAAAGTAAGTGAAAGGATTAAAAAATTTACACCATTATGCGCCTGTAGAGCAGTTTGTTCACTGTGCTTAGTAAACGTATTTTGTTTATGTTTTTTTGTGCACTCACATACATGCACATGCTTACACACACCCCTGTAATGATAATGACACATATTATGATAATCATAATTCTATTTGTATAGCACCAAAAGCCCATGTCACAGTATGCACTGTGCAATTTACATATGCAGTATACATACAATTACAATCAGATACAAAGATGAATGCAGTATATACAATTACATAGTTCATCAAAAATAGCAACAGATCATAACATAAAATCAGAAATTAGTAGTAGTAATGCTGGTCCACAAACAATAATGTACACACACACACACATGAACACACACAGAGATATAATATACACACATTTATTATGTATACACCACTTTATATATATATGTATGTATAGATAGATAGATATATAGATAGATAGATATAGATAGATATAGATATATATATTTAAGTAATCACAGGATTGGGAGTTTGTGTATATGTATAATGTTACATAATATTTGTTTTAAAATGATTTTGCAGCCTGGTCTCCAGGTCTTCTGTGATGACTCCATGATTTTTATCTTCTGTCTTTGCTGCTCAGACTCTGACTTGTGGAAGAAGAGAGTGTAGCAGTAAAATTTTAAAGTGGGGAATTAGTTCATAAGAAATGGAATTTGTTTCCAAAATGCACCATGAGATACTGTAACTGTGATTGATCTGTGCACAAGGTTGACTGGGCTGGTTATCTGTCTCATGCCAAATACAGATCTATGCAAGTGTATTGAGAAAAATAAACTGTGTCATGATACCTATAAAAGTGTGTGTGTGTCACTTTCCCCTGTCTTCTTTCTACTAGTATCCTGTTTTTGACATAGTCTCACGACTGTTCATCACTGCTTGATCTAAATATACGTTGTTTATCTAGCTTGTAGTTGCTGAATTTTTGTGTGTGTTACTGTTTCGTGGTCATGAACATGGCCAGCAGAGATCAGAATTGAAAGGTCTACTTGCACTACAGTATTTTGGCCAGGGCTTATGGTGTTATACAATTTTCACAAGCAGTTTTTATCTGCAGTAAAATACAAGCAGATCAGCACTTTCAATCACTGGGGGGTGGGGGGGGGGGGGGGGTGACATTCTGTCATTCTGCTTGCTTTGATTCAGTTCTTATGGTTTTCTTCAGGAAGAGAATATGGAGAGTGACACAGGCTTTATAGTTGTGTACAGACATTCCTTTACTTTCTGAACACACATCCATGGACCTGTAGTTTGGACAACACAGGCAATCAAGCCTAGCCAATTCTGCACAGAGATAAGTCATAGCGAGTATTTTAATGAAGCATATATTGGGGGGGATTGCATTTTTTAAAAAGTTGTTTCTTCTTCCTTCTCCAGTCGGAGTCGGCAGAGCTGCGCCAGAAGCTGAGAATTGCAGAGTCGTCAACAGAAGACTTGGAGACGAGGCTGACGGCAGCCAGTCAGCAGGCGCTAGCAGCTGAAGCCAGCAAGTCCCAGGTAGTGCAGGAACTGAAAGACACCAAGGTTCACCTGGAACAGGTACCCTGCTTCAGACAGAGTAACATTACTTGATTCTTTGATTGTAGACTAGTCGTTCGCAAGTATTGGTTAATGATAATAAATTAATTTTATAATGTGCAGTTTACTTGTGATATTTTTAACCCGTTGACTCCACACTGTCTTTCAGTATCTTGCATTGTCAACCATGCTAGCAAAGCAAAAACTTAAACCCTTTGATTCTCGCACCCTATCCACCAGCTTTCTGCAGGAAGCTGGTGGATAGGATGAGGGAGTCATAGGGTTAAGCTTTTGCAGGAAGCTGGTGGAGAGGATGAGGGAGTCAAAGAGTTAAGTTTTTTTAGTTGGTGGATACTCCGATAGGGTGACAAGTATACTCGAAAACAACCACCACCACCACCACCACCACTACCACTACCCAACCAACCAACCAACCAACCAACCAACCAACCAACACATAGAATGATCATTTGATCAGTGATCTAACCAGTTATAACAAAAAAATCCGCTGACATACGAACATTGTACATTTATCCAGAAAATGTATGTCTGAATAGATCCTGATTTCCCCCACACCATCAGCCTGTTATGTTATGTTGTGTTACTACGGTACCGATGTATATATTTTTTTTTAAACATTTGAACATTTTGGAGAACGGAAAGAGGAAATGGTTTTTGAAAGGGCAGTGGCATGCAAACCAGATGGACCTGATGATGGGTTGTTGCGTCATAGAGTTAACCTTAGAACTTACCTAACTCAGGTGGTGTTGCATTTTTGTTTTTCAGTATACACTAGTCATTGAAGGTATGGCAGGAACTGAAATTGCCTCAGCCATGGTACATGTATCTTGCTTTTAATTATTTCGTTTGTACCACCTGTTAGCTCTGTGTAATGTTCATTATCAGAAACAAGGTATTTTTTTTTGCATGAATGTCAGAATACCTTGTGTATATTTAACTGTATATTTAACCTCTTACTGGCACTGATACCCTTTCCTTGATTTGCTTGTTTCCAGATAAGTTTTCAATTGTTTAGTTAAATAAAGTAGAATGCAGTGTTGGATGTTTCAGATTGAAGTGAAGAAGAGGGAATACGAGTCTGAACTGGCTGACCTGCAGAAGGCCATGCAGTCTGTGATGGACACTAATTCTCAGCTGACAAGGGACTGTGACAGTTACAAGATGATGACAGAAGCTCAGCATGTCAAGATGGAAGCTGCTGCAGAAGAACAGGAACTCTCTCACGAGACCATCAAGAAATTAAAGGAACAGCTGAATGAATGCCAGCTGGCATTAGACAAAGTGAAGGAGCAGAACGAAGAATTGCAAATGACCACCGACCAACTCAGAACCATGCTGAACCAGGCCACGGCTGACTTGGAAACAAAATCATCACAGCTGAAGGTCTTTGAAAAGAAGGCGGAAGATTCTGATCAGACCACATCCTCCAATGAAGCCATGTTGAAGACAGCTTTAAGTGAAGCCAACAACCTGATCCAGCAGAAGACCCAGCAGTGCGAAAGCCTCCACAAGCAGATTGAGGAACGCCAGACTGTTATCACCATGTTGCAGACCACAGTGCAGGAATGTGAATCTAGGGAAGCAGACTTGAAGGCATCGGTAGACACAAAGCAGGAAGAGTTTACCCTTCAGGCAGACAAAATGGACAACCACATAAGAGAACTGGAAACACTGAAAGCCGCTCTATCGGCTTCACAGAGCAGCGCTGAAAAGGCAGAAGTTGTGCAAGCAGAATTGTCAGAGAAGACATCTCAGATGGAAGCTCTTCAGTCTGAACACATGGCACTGAAAGAATCACACGAACAGAAGGTGCAGGAGCTTACAGACAACATCCAAAAACTTCACTCCACCATCAACGAAAACCTTTCCTCTGGGAAATATCAACAGGAACAGAAAGAAAACATGCAGAGAGAATTGAGCATCAAAGCAGAAACTTTGGAAATGAAACTTCAGGACAAAGAGAAAGAAATAGCTGAACTCAACCTGGCTGTTGAAACTGCAGAATCGCACATTGCTGGGAAAGAACAACTGTTGGAAGACTTGACAGATACTAAAGAAGAAGCCATGAAGGAACTTGTTGAAGCTGAGGAAAAGCTGAAGAGTGTCAGTGAAGCGAAACAGATGTCAGACGAAAAGTGTGAACAGCTTCAAGGGCAGGTCGTGGATGCTGAACAGAGGCTTGCAGAAGTACAGAGGGAGATGGACGAACTCAGGACCAACCATGAAACCACCAAGAACATGATGACGGATCAACAGAAATTGCGCTCAGAGCTGGAGTCCAAGAACCAAGTGCTGGAAGACTTGAAACAAAAGGAAGCATCTCGACTTCAGAAGATGCAAAGTTTGGAGAAAGCCCAGAGGGAGGCTAAAAGACATCAGGAGAAGATGCTGACCGAGGCCAGAGAGGCGCTGGCTGGCAAAGAGAGGGAAGTGGAGGACCTGAAGGCCTCTTTCACACGGCTGAATGAACAGAGCTCACAGGCAGGGGCCCTCCAGGCACAAATGAGCGAAGCCACTATGGACATTGCCGATCTACGTTCCAAGCTCCATATGGAGAAAGTCTTGACTCAGAAACACAAAGATAGTGTGCAGGAACTCAGCGAAGAAAACTTTGAACTGGAGAAACGTATTGATTCCATTAATCGAGAGATGGAACAAGTGAAGAAGGAGAAAGCTAGCTTGATGGAAGAAATAAACAGTTTAAAGACAAAAATGTCTGGTTTGGAAACAAGTGATGCAGACTTATCAAAGAAATTTGAGGAGCAGGTTTCAGAATATAAATCTTCTATTGAAGCATTGACCGTTGAACTCCAAGCAAGCAACCAGAGCCAACAGAATCTCCAACTGTCGCACGAGAAAATTCAAACTGAAAGAGACGCGCTGGAAAAGAAACTGAAAGAACTTGAAACAGAAGAGAGAAATGGAGAGAGTCACACCAGAAAGTAAAAGTAGAATTAGACAACGCCAAGGCTGCCATTAATGATCTTGAGCAGTGCAAATCCAGACTTGAAGAAAAGGTGGCATCACAAGCCAACACTGAACGGAATGAATCAACATGCAGGGAAGAAACAACAGAACTGAAATTTGAATTAGAAGCAGAAAAATCCAAAAGCAGCGAACTTAAGCAACACATCAAGGCTCTGTCTGCACTTGACCCAACCACCGATGCCCCAGGTACATCACGGCGCTTAAGAAAGGAGAAAATCCAGGCAGAAAGTGATCTCACAAATGCTCGCTTTCAAATTGAAAATCTTCAGAGACAGGTAGAAAAACTGTTAAACTCCAAAGAAACACACTCTTCTTCTTCTTCTGTTCTTTCCGCTTCAGCTACCTGTAGTAACTATCTTGCCAACAGAGTGAAATCAGAAGCGGCAAGTGATATGGGAAGCATTGAAACTCTTCGTCAGACTCTGTCAGAGAAAGATCAGCAGTTACGTGAAGTTGATACTGTTCGGCAGCGATGTGAATGCGAACTCCTGGAAGTGAAAGCCAAACTGCTGAATGTGGAGACAGAGTTGAAGGAGATGCAGGCAGTCCAGCATGACACAAAGCCATGTACTGCAAAACCACAAGAACTGTTGGCTGTTTCTGCCACCGCTCAGCAACGAGATGCCTATAATATTCTACATGCTGAACTAGAAAAGGTAACTCCATATCTCACTGTCATTCTCCCTCTTCCCTCTCTCTCTGTCTCGCTCCCTACCCCCATTCTGTCTGTTCTTCTCTCCATTCCTGTTTCACATCTGTAAAGTAAACGGTTGAGACATCTTTGCTGTTTCTTTTTTTTCTTTTCATAAAGCAGATGCTCTAGGTTGATCTGAATTTTGTCACCCGCCCACTTCCCTCCACTGTTTTAAAAAAAAGTTTCCTCTTTCAAAGCAGAGAGGAACTGAAAAAGGTGTGCTAGGATGTACAAGGGATAACAGGTTGTCAATGTGTTAGTAGAGACACAAATGACATTTTATATATGCACATCACAGTGATTGCATAATGCACACAAGACCTCATCCCATCAAAAGTAGTAGTACCCAGACCACAACTCAGAGGTTTAGTGGAAGGAAAAAAAGTCCCTCTCCAATCTGGGAATCAAACCTAGCTCTTTTGACCTGGACTGGTATTCTGCTTGTAACCACCAAGCCACTTTTTTTTTTTTTATACACATATGACATTACCGCCATTATCTGGATCAGAATTTTCTGAATGTATAATGCTTGCAATTATGAATACTGACTGTAGATGCCCCTGACCTATTTTAGGGTCAAACTCCCACCCCACCTCCGTTGTATTGATCTGGTACGTTGTGAAATTTAAGAAAATTCAAATGAGTGAAAAAGAAAAAAGAAAAAAAAAAAGTTCTTTGAAGAGTAAATGTCTGTAAGGCTTAGCTATGCTATTGATGAAATTTCAATTTGCACTTCATTGAAAACTAGAAATTAAAACGTTGTTCCTTAATTCAGCAGCCATAGACTGTTACAGGCAACCTACCCTGTAACTCAAGAAAAATGCTTGCATCTCTGAATCTTAAAGACAAACTCTTCCACCCTACCTCCTCTCTTTTATTTACTTTGTGAGTGCCAGCTCAGCTGTATCTGTCAAATTGTTATGATGTCTGTGAGTGAGTGAACAGTACCCAATGCCTACTCAGCCTGTTGTAGTTCTCTCCCCATTTCTGTTTGCTTCTCTTTGATTAAATGATCACTCACCCGGATGAAAGGTGTCACGTTTTGATCTGCATTTTGTTTGTACTGTGGGAGTGTTCCTTCCCTTTCTGCAAAATGGCTGACACAACTCCTTCCTGCTTTTACACACTCTACTTTCCCCATGATAAAAGTATTGTGGGGGAAGCTCAGAGTCAGAATGATGGGGTGCCACTGTTTTACTCTGTGCAGGTAAAAGTTCTCAGCTGCTGCTTCTCTTCCTCGTTGTTGTTGTTACTTTTGTTGTTGCTGTTGTGTGTGTGGAATGTTTGTTCAAAGTGGCGAGGCATTGGTTCTCTGGGTCCCATCCACACCCTGCGGTGTTTCTTGTTAACTTGTTGCCGTTGTGTGTGTAGAAGGCTTGTTCAAATTCACTCATCTCTTTTACGGGTGGGTGGGTTTCCTTGTTGTTCTTCATATTTTTTATGATGTATTTTTACTGATAATCATTAAACGTTATATAAGATATTAGGTGATTCTTTTGGTTTGTGGGTAACTGTGTAAGTGTGTTCCAACCAAGTGGATTGCATAGGTTTGCTGTCTGCAAATGTACTTCCGAGTAACTTCCATGTGGACAGAGGGCTGGGGACAAAAATACCGTGAGGGTCAGGGGATGAGGCAAGGGGCCATGGGCAGTTGGAAAGGGGGAAGATGACAACAATGTATAGAAATAGTGCAGGTCATTGGTTTTTGTCTATTTACTTACTGAAACTAAGGTTTCAGTTTTCATTCTTAGTATTTATAGCCCAGCTGATTGCACAGAACCATTTCAAAATGTACACAACACCTTGTGGAAATCCTCCATAGGGATGACTGGGCTGGGGGCTCTTTCAGTGTAAATAGGATCCCCATCTTCTGGAAATTATGTGATGGAAATTTCCTCATTTCTGTCACTCTCTTTGTAAAAAAAAGTTTGTTTCTGCCCTGCTCCTTTGCTTTGTCATTTCTTCCATTTATTGTCTGCCTTGCCAGTCCATTCACCTGTATGTGTTCAATAAAGTGTTACACACATTCTCTTAGAATTGATAATTGGATATATGTATAAAGTGCATGTTTTGGCTCTGGGGAAATATACACAAAAGCAATTTTAGGTAATTTAGGCCTGTTTTTAATTATGTTTTAGTGTCCTTAATTATGTTTAAATTTGTATTCTGGTATGTTTTTTAATTCCCTGTGTGGTAAATTGGATGGAGTGGTCAGTGCCAGGGGCATCTCCTTAGATTATATGCGCAAATGCATTGATATGTGTACTTAATTTTCATTTGTTTGTTTTTTTACTGTTGAAGTATTGTGTCTGTTTTGATATGCTTATAGCCCTGATAGGGCTCTACTCTGTGGAGTCAGCTGGGCTTTAAACAAAAATAACAATAACCTCACTGATTAAAAAAAAAAGCTGAAAAAGAAAACGGAGTGCATATATCAGCGCATTCATACACATAATCTAAGGCCATGCCCCTGACGTTACCCATTCCGCAAGGTTTATCATCAGAGGGTTAAAAAAAAAACCGCACCTAAACACATTAAAAAAAAAACCCACTAATACAAATGTAAATATAGAAAGGATGCTAAAACGTGTCAAAAAATTGGCCTCAGATACTCCAAACTGCCTCTGCACATCATGCTTCCTTAGAGCCAAAAATGCAATCAGAACATGTACTCAATTATCAATCCTGAAACAAAGTATATTGTAAGGCTTTATAGAACATATGCAGGTGAACATACCAGCAAGACAGAAGATAAAAGGAAAAGATTACAGACAGTAAAGAAACAAGGCAGAAAGGAAGAAATTTCTAGCACATAATTGCCAGAAGGTGGGGATACTATTTATACTGAAAGATCTTCCAGCATTCCCACAGAGGATTGAAAGTAAAGCCAAGAAAGCATACTCTAAGATATTCTTCATAACGGTGATGCTCATCTAAACCCACTGTTTCATTGCTTATTCCATCCATTACTTAATGACTTTTTTTGCATGTTTCTCAGAGTCAGAAAAGGGAGGAAAACCTGCGCAAGGAGCTACAGGCTTGTTCCAAGATGGTGGACAACAAGAGAATTGCCCAGCTGGAGGAGCAGCTGGCAGAAAAAACATCGGAGTTGGAGCGAGCAGTCCAGCGTGAGAAGGAAGTCAGTCTGTTGACAGTCTATTTGTTTATCTTTTTGTTTGTGATTTTGTAACTCTTTTTGTTCAGTTGGTTGTACAGGACAACAACAACAACAACAAAAAGTCCATAAAGCTTCCAAGCTTCTTCAACAAAATTTGAAAAATATGGCAGAATAGTGTTTGCCACCTCTCTGAGAATGCCCCAATTGAAAAAAATATCCAAAAGTTCATTTTCTACATGGGCTTAAAATCGAAATTTCAAAAATTTCAGGTGGGAAAAATATAAGAGCAAGATATATTTAGTTAAATAGTTATGTGACAGTCTTTCAGCTTCTAAGTCTTTTTTCTTAAGCAACCAGGTTGAATATTTGAGAAAACCATGAGGGAAAATGACAGCATGCACAAGTTCTGGTCAACGTAGTTAACAATACATTCACTTTTAAGATCAATAAAATTCTTCTTTCACTCGCTTTCTACATGGTCAGGCCATATCTGGTATAATGAGCGAGCACCATTCTTGTCTGTTGTAGGTGACAGTGTTGATGTTTGTGTTATATTGTATGGTACCATGGTTAGAAGGCAACTGCAGGCCTGGACATGATCATGTTTGTGTTATATTGTATGGTACCATGGTTAGAAGGCAACTGCAGGCCTGGTACTTCCGACTTCAGCCCTCTGGGTTTTCCATTGGGGTTACCCTACCCTTAGTCATGGCCAAAAGATGACCCTTTGAGCGCAAGAGCTAGGACTTTTGGCCGCCCTTATCGGCGACACTGATGAGTCCCTCATGGGATGTACAGGTATTTTCAGATGTGGCCCTAGTAAGTGCCACCCCACCTGTTCTGATAGAAATCACCACCAGTTGGTCCAGGAAGGTTTATTTGTCTAGGAAACCTGGCTTATTTCATAGCTAACTCCATATCTAAAGGATATCCACACGCTGGGTTGAGGGTGGTCAACCTACCACTAAGTTGGGGGTAGCCTTTCCCAGATCAGTGACATGAAATAATGATTCTGATTTTCTTTTGGTTTATGTTATAACTTTTCTTGGTGGCAAGTTCAGTTCTACTTAGTTAGTTGCAAGTTCAGTGCACATAGTATGATTTTATTTTGCAGAGGCGCAATCTGTCACTGTTGAAGGATGACGGCATTTTGAAGGAAGAGCTTCAGCATAAGGCAGCGACACTGACATCACAGCTGGAGACCAGTGAACAGCTGCTGCAAGAGAAGAAACAGCGCCTGTCTGATCTGCAAGCAGAGCTGCAGAGGGCTCAGCAGCAACGCAAGATTGCAGTGGAAGGTGTGTGTTGGATAATGTTTTGAGGTTCTGTGTGCGTGAATGTATGTGTGTGTGTACTTGCACATGCATGCGCATGCATTTATTGCATTAAGAGAACCTGTAGCAGTTTTGCTTTCAGCTACCAAAGAGAAGACAAGGGATTAATTTGAACTGGTTTAACCCCCTTGGGAATGCCGGGGGTTCTTTCATTATAAATAGTATCCCCACCTTCTGGAAATTTTGTGCTAGAAATTTCCTCTTTTCTGTCACTCTCTTTGTTTCTGCCTTGTTCCTTTGCTTTCTGTCATTTCTTCCTATCATTTTCTGCCTTGCTGGTCCATTCACCTGTATGTGTTCAATAAAGTCTTACATATTTTATTTTAGGATTGATAATAGGGTACATATATTAAGTGCATTTTTGGCTCTAGGGAGGTGAGATTGTGGAAGCAATTTTAGGTAACTTATGCCCGTTTTTCTATGTTTTGGTGTCCTTAGGTATGTCTAAATTTGTATTCAGATCTGTTTTTAAGTCCTTTCTGCGATGAATTGGACGTAGTGGTAAATGCCAGGGGCATGTCCTTAGATTATGTTTGTGAATGCATTGATATGTGCTTGATTTAATTTTTCTTTTTTTTTTTTTTGTCTTCTGTTGAAGTTTTATATGTTTTGAAGCGGTTATAGCCTTGTTGTGGATGAGAATGATAAAGTAGCAAGGAATGGGAAATGGGGACCACTATGATGCTAACTCCAGGACAGGTTGTGCTCTCTAGCGTAATTTGCTCCCTCTTGACTTTAAGATTCTTTCAAAACCCTTTATATTTCTGACTAAAAACAGAGCCATTGCAATAAAACTTTTATTCTTACCTGTGCCTGGTGTTCCCATAGAAGGAAAAAAAAAGGTCCATACATTGCTTACTTGAGAGTTGTCTTGTTATCCGTCGTGAGTTTTTGATATCACCATGAGGTCTTCTTCAGGCTTGTATGTTGACCTGGCCATGTTCATCAGCCAGAAGTTCTCTTAATCCCTTTGATTCCCGCACTCTGCCTTTCAGCATCCTTCATTGTCAACCATGCTAGCAATGCAAAAACTTAACCTTTTGATTCCTTCACCCTATCCACCATCTTCCTGGGTGAGGGAGTCAAAGGGTTAAGTTTTTTGCAGTTGGTGGATAGGGTGTGGGAGTCAAAGGGTTAAGAATGATTTGATATTGTTAATGGCATAGTCAGGAAAACGGTTTTCATGCCTGGAAATGCATTATGAGTGGAGCAGTGGGCTAGTGGATAAAATGTTTGCCTGGGATGGGAGAGGTCCTCGATTCCATTTCCGGTCAGACAGGGACTTTTCTCCCCACACCCTCCTCAACTAGACCTTGAGCTGAAGGCCGGGTGCTAGTCTTTCAGATGAACTGATAAACTAAGATCCTGTATGCAGCATGCAGTTGATGTACATTAACCCTTTGACTCCCACACACACTATCCACTAAATGCAAAAACTTGAACCTTTGCCTCCTTCACCCATTCCACCAGCTTTCTGTAGGAAGGTGGTGGATAGGGTGAGGGAGTCAAAATATGAAGTTTTTGATTTGCTGGCATGGTCAACAATGCAGGAAGCTGGTGGACAGGGTGTGGGAGTCAAAGGGTTAAAGAAACCATGGCAAAATTTCATAGGAGAATCCACTTTGGTACTATAATTACAGACAAACAAACAAACCAGAAAACATGTGTGCACATATTCAGTAATATTCAAAAGGCTTATAATGATTGCCATTCACAACACATTGAAGTAAAGTATTCAGTCTGTTCTGCAGCATAGTGCCTGTATAGTATTGACCATACTGGACCATACAACCAGGGCGCGTGCATATTGAGGCAAAATTACTCAGAACACAGGCATGAATAAATAAATAAATAAATAAATAAATAGATAAATAAATAAACAATAAATAAATAAATGAATAAGTAAATAAATAAACAAATAAATAAATAAATAAAGGTAAATAAATAAATAAATAAATAAAAAGGCCAACAACAACAACAAAACAGTTATGACCTGTTGCAGATGCCAAGGCCAACGAACAGGTGATCCAGCAGCTGAAGGATGCCATGATGGAACAGGAGGAGACAATGGAGAAACAGGACGCTGTCATCAGTCACAAAGATGACGAAATACGCTCACTGACTGCAGGTACAATGTCATGAATAGGTAGAACTCCCACCCACCAGTCTAGCTGTTGAAGAAAAACTATGCTTGTGTCCTCCAGTCATCCAAGATATGAAAGGGCATCTGACCCTTTTTAGGGTGGGGTAGGTAAAGAAGCACAGATGAGACAGATGCTGCTGCAATGATGTTGGACCACAGAAAAGGTGAAATTTGTTGTTTTGCACCTCTTGTGACCTCTGGGTTATGGGGCAACTTTTATCTTTGCCTTACAGTGAGATAGGAAATGGTCTGAACTCAAATATAGCAGGAATATGTAAAACATGTCTAAATTCGTATAGTCTTTCAGTATGGACGATGATTTATTCAAAACATAAATTCCATGCCTACAGAAAAGTTGCACTGCCAAATACATCATTCATAATTACAGTAACTCATCTAGCTTTTTGTTTTTCATTTTTTATCTTTGTGTGTGTGTTTGTGCGTGTGTGTGTGCGCGTGTGTGTGTGCGTGCGTGCGCGCGGCGTGCGTGCGTGCGTGCGTGCGTGCGTGCGTGCGTGCGTGTGGTGTGTGTGTGTGTGTGTGTGTGTGTGTGTGTGTGTGTGTGTGTGAGTGATTGTACACTTGGGTTTGTTAAACTGTTTTGGTTTCCCTCTCTTTCCTTCCTCATTTTCTCTTTCTTGTTGTCTCCCTTTCATCAAACCTCTCTTTGTCACTAACAGTTACTTTACCAACAAAGAAAGATTTTAACTCCAATGGTAATAGCAGTAAAATGGGGGAGGGACTGTGACAGAATGAGACTGAGTGTGGTGGTGTGGTTAAAAAGTTTGAATGAATGATACAGTTTAGATGTAATGCCACACAAAGGGTGCTAGAAGACGAAGGCAATAAAAACCAACCAGTCACACACACATGCACACACACACACACACAAACACAACACACACATACTCACATTCACAGGCACATGCACACACAAAATCCAACCAACTGAAGAATGAATACAAAAGCACATGCATGTACGCACATCTACATACACGCACGCATACACACATGCACTCACACACGTGAATGAAAATGTTTTTTTTTTCTTTTACTCTATTGTTCCAACATTTTTTGAATGTGTATATGTGCATTATTTGCCCACACTGTGCAGATAAAGTGTTACTGCACCGTGTGCAGATTCTGTATTTGTTGGATGTATATGCTAGATGTTTTCATCTTTCTATAGGCCAAAAGAATGACTTAAGGGAACTTAAATGCACACACTTGGTGTTCTTCATGCTTATATACACAATGTGATTTAGATACATCTAGATCTGCAATGTGCACATGTTGACCTTGGAGAGGGAAAATTTCCATCCTTTCCCCACCATACAGGGTGTACCCAGGCAGGATCAAACCCACACCTGATCGGAAGTTTGATGCATTACACACTTGATTATTGCACCCATCAAAAACTCCTGACAAAGAGCAGCCAGCATTCATGTTTTCTGTTGCAGAGCTGGAGAAGTTGAACGATCGCTGTACCCAGCTGCTGAGCCAGGAGTCTGACTCCACCCGTGAACTGCGTAATCTGACTCGCTTGCATGTCCGTCTGGAAGAAGAGAAGAAACAACTGTCCTCTACTCTAGAACAGAAGGTAATTATGCGAGATGGTTGGTTCTTGGCTACAACATGTTTGTCTGGTTTTGCTGTCCTGTCATTGTTAAAACTAGTTATGGTGGTGCTTATACAGATGATACTATGTCTAATCAGCAATTTGCAGATACTGCTTTGTACAGTTGATATTTGTAGGCATCGCTTTCCAGTCATATACTTATATGATGATGATAGACTCTTTTGTCAGTCTGGTGGATCAGTAAACATGCTTGTCCTCATTGTCTTGTGTGAGTCTTCATGCGGGATGCAGGATCCATCCTCAAGGCTCATATTGTTCCGCAGTCACCGCATGGGGAGGAGTCCTGATGTCTTGGGTTCAGCTTTCACTGGTCCCTCTTCTGTTGAATAACAGCTGTTCTTTGCTGTTCAGATTGTGCCCTGCGAGCATTATTGTCACCAGCTTACTCTGTTGTAGACAGTGTCTTCCCAGTTGGTGGTGTTCATGCTGTAGTTGATGAGGTTGGCCTTCAGAGTATCCTTGTATTGCTTTAGTGGTATTCCCTGGTCATGGTGTCCTTGCTTCAGCTGTCTTTATATGAGTGTTGAACTTTTAAGGGATGTAGTTGTTTTCCAAATGAACAGCATGTCATGTCCAACAAAGCTGGCATTCTCACGTTATCCCTTACTTCTCTCTGTTGTGAGAGATAAAGCTACAATTAAACATCACATGTCAAGTAAGTTTGCTGTAATTTAATATTTAATTTGTTTTTGAATAGTTCATTCTTGATTTCTAATTTTCAGTTGATGGGGCATGATTGAAGAACAGAGAGGACATTTCACCGATTTCTAATTTTCAGTTGATCAAGATGAACAGAGAATTTTGACAATGGCACAAGAACTTATTGATGTCTTTCAGCTGAACCAAGCGACAGAAGAAAAGCGACAGCTGCAGGAACAGCTGACAGAGGCCAAGACAGAGTATACACGTCTGCAAGACAGGATGATCTCGGGGGGCAAGGAGTCTCACTCATTGCAGGACAAATTGACAGGTGTGTACAGTTTTGTCATTATCATTGGTTATCGTTTTGGTCTTCCTGTCTTCCGCTTCAAGATGGAAAAGAACTTTGATTCAGAATAATTGGAGCTTGTGTGTGTGTGTGTCTGTATGTGTGTGTGTGTGTCTTTGTATATGAGTGTGTCTGTATGTGTGTTTGTCTCTGTCTGTGTTTGTGTATGTGTGTGTGTGTCTCTCACTCTGTGTCTGTGTGTGTATTGTGTGTGTATGTTTCTCTGTGTGTGTGTGTGTGTGTGTGTCTCTTTGTGTGTGTGTGTGCATATGTCTGTGTGCGTATGTGTCTGTGTGTGGTCTCTCTCACTGTGTGTGTGTGTGTGTCTGAGCGTGTGTTTGTGTCTGCGGTGTGTGTGTGTGTGCGTGCGTGTGTGTGTGCGCGCATGCGTGCGTGCGTGTGTGTGTTCCATCATTTACTGCTAGCAGTCTTAATTAAGAAAGTGAGGTGAACAAGGTGAAAAAGGCCTATGAGGACACCAAGATTTACCTAGCTAAGGAGGAGGAAAGAAAAGCTCTAGCTCACTCACTTCTGATACACAATGTAAATAATGGCTATTTGTTTTTTGTTTGTTTTTTTTTTAGCTGCAGAAAAAGAGGTGAGCAAGGTGAAAAAGGCCTATGAGAAGGACACCAAGATTTACCTATCTAAAGAGGAGGAAAGAAAAGTCCTCAGAGAGAAGGTCCAGGTAAGCCTCTGTTGAATTTCACACAGTACCTGTAAGTATCACAGAATAACAGACAAAAGATTGTCTCATGTCCAGGTGAACATGCTGAACTTCACGGTTCCTGTCAGTATCATAGAATAACAGGTGAAAATGGTTGTTTCATAATTGTAAGAGGACTGGGGAGAGGGAGGTGGTAGAGACCTCTCTGTTCTCAGAGAAGCTATATTGAAGAGGTTCCCACTTCTATCCTCTGTTTTATGACAGTCTTTGATTTTGAAAAGTCATCCATTCACAGCTAAGAAGATTTCTGTTGTAATAATAATGACTACTCCTGATCCTGGCAAGGGAGACAGGTGAGGTGAGTGTGCAGCACCTCATCTCACAAGAGCCCTAAGTCCCCATGTGGGGATGCCGAGGGCTCTTTCAGTATAAATAGTATCCCCACGTTCTGGAAATTATGTGCTAGACATTTCCTTTTTTCTGTCACTCTCTTTGTTTCTTTCTTCCTCCTTTGCTTTCTGTCATTTCTACCTATCATTATCTGCCTTGCTGGTCCATTCACCTGTATGTTCGATAAAGTCTTGCGTACTTTTTTCTTAGGATTGATAATTGGGTACATTATTAAGTGCATTTTTGGCTCTAGAGAGGTGAGATACATGGATGGAATTTTAGGTAATTTATGCCCGTTTTTATATGTTTTGGTGTCCTTGGTTATTCTTAAATTTGTATTCATGTATGTTTTTTAAATCCCCTGTGCGATAAACTGGATGGAATGGTCAACGCCAGGGGCATGTCCTTTGATTGTGTATGCGGATTCATTGATATATGTAATTAATTTCCTTTTCTCTTTTTTTCCTGTTGAAGTTTTGTACGTTTTGAGGCAATTATAGCCCTGATATGGCTCTATGCAGTCGGCTGGGCTTTAAATAACAACAATAATAATAATAAGAGCCCTAAGTACTTCACAAAAGTATCAGTGCTAGAGGCAGACTACTTCACAAACGTATCAGTGCTAGAGGTAGACTACTTCACAAAAGTATCAGTGCTAGAGGCAGACTACTTCACAAAAGTATCAGTGCTAGAGGCAGACTACTTCACAAACGTATCAGTGCTAGAGGCAGACTACTTCACAAAAGTATCAGTGCTAGAGGCAGACACACACGAAGCAAAGGAGAATCTGATCTGATCTTTCTTTGTTCTTGGTTTGTTTTTCCCTCCATCTAACTCTATCAGTTTTTAAGCATGGGGAAGAAAGTAGTATTCAGAACAAAAGTTATCAAGGCAACATGATCTTTCCTCCACACAATTTACGCATACTTATTTTACCATTCCAGCTTATCATTCCCATATATATTCTGTGCTAGTACTCAGTGTGTCGCAGTAGATACATGTTTTTTGTGTGTGCCCACAGAATCTGCAGCTGGAAGTGAAAAATCTGGAGGAGAAGCGCAAGAGTGAAGACGAGGAAAAGAAGGTAAGACTGTGTGTGGTCTTGCTGATCTTACCACTCTCTCTCTGTCCATTACTTTGTTTGTCTGTCAATCTCATTCTCTTTTAAAGGGAAATGGCCTGTACAATAAATCATTGTTTCTTTGTTCTCTCTGTCTCTTTCTACCTATTCCCCCTTTCTCTCTCTGCCTCTCATCCCATTTCCATGTCCTTTTCTCTTAATAGAACAATGACTACTTGTACAGTGTCTAACCTCACAAGAGCCTAAATGTATGTCAATCCTTACAGCCATGATGAAAACACATGAACTGTAGGACACACAGGGTTGAACAAGCAATGAAAATGAATCACAATAAAATGTCTGCTTTCACTGAAGGAGAAAAGGCCTTTCAAACAACAAAAGTAATGAATTCATCTCTAACTTATACACACACACACACACGCACATGCACATGCACACGCACGCACACGCATGCACACACACACGCACACACACACACACCGTCTAATATCACTTACAGTGAAAAGATGTTAAATCAAAGAACGAACGAACACACACACACACACACACACACACACACACACACACACACACACACACACACACACACACACACACACACACACACACACACACACACACTTCCCTGAGGAACTGAATGTGTCCATAAATGAACACATAGACGTGCATGCACGCACGCACACACATGACGCCCTCACCCACTGACCATTCCCTTTACCTTCTGTCTCTCACTCCCTCTGTCTCCTCTCCTCCTCCTCTTTGGCAATCCACCTCCAGTCTTCTGTCTTTCAGTTTCCTTGTCATTTTCTCCCCTCTCTCATTCTCACATCACTGAGAAATTGTCTGTCTTGATCTTGATGTTTACGTCACGGAATGCACGATTGGCATAAATGTGATGGAAAAGGATACCGTATTAGCAGATCCAGATGAGTAGAAGCAGTCAGTTAATGGTGACATGATTGCTACTTCTTACAGATGATTCTATGAGAAACTGAATTTCTGTGTTGTTCGATACGACTGTTAGGGATCTTTGGTTGTACTCTCCTTTTGCAATTGGTGTGAAGAAACAGTGAGAAGGAATTTCTGACACCAGCCCTTAACCGCCGTGTAAAAAAAAAAACATGCAAAGATGATGTCTTTGGTCTAAAGATTTAGATCTTGGAGCGTTTGGGTTATGCAGCCTCTGTCTCTGCAGATGTAATTGCCTCTTAGGAATCGGTCTGTGTATGAACTCTTTCAAGGTGACCAATGTCTTGTACATCACTATGGTAGGAATCCCATCATGTGGCTCCATAATCAAGGACTGATCCGATGAGCATTGAGCATGCAGTTCTTTGGGTCCTTGTGGACAATATAATAGGTTATGGCATTAATGAACAAGTGTTTTGCTGACCGTTTTGCAAGTGTGTGCTTCATGAAAGTTCCACTCTTAGGTCGTCTGAAATTTGTATGCCAAGATATGGGAGGATGGGACTTGTTTACATGTCTCCCTCCCTCTGATACCAGTTTTCTTGTTCACTCATTCATCTCCTGGCAAGTCTTCTTTCACTCACCTGCACTTTTCATTACAACACTACATATTTATTGTTTTGCTATCATTCAGCAATGGAGAGAGCAAAGAGACCAGCTGGTGGGACAGCTGGAGAAGCTGCTGAAGCAACAGGCTGAAGACAACAAGAGCCTGAAGGCCCAGCTCCAGGAGGACAAGGAACACTATGGTAAACTGGTGAGTGATTGAAAATTGATTCCTCATCTGAAAGGAGAAAGGATTGCACTTTTACATGCAGGTTCACATGATTTTACCATCTCTAGAGTGATAAATTTGAGGCTGCTACCAAGCAAATGTAACATGCAAAACAGGAAGTTTCTTGCCCACCCATTTTATATACACGCACACAAATTTGTCACCATTCACATGAAAGCATTGATGGCAACAGTATGTGACATCAAACATGAAAATCTTCGTACATTAAATCTTCATATTTTAAAGGCACACACTTCACACAGAGTGATCCAATGACAGTACACAAGGGTTCCATATTCAACTCACTATTCCAAAAGTTTCCATCACAAAAATTACCTGTACAAATTAAATTTAGTAACAGTTTCTTTGGAGTAAACAAGGAAAGCTATAAATTTACCCGTAATAATTGAACCAGAATGATTTCCTATTAGTATACAAAGTGTATATGTCATGTAGAAGGATACTGCCTTTATGCATAATAGACTCAAAACAGTATGTCTCGTGTCTGATATACTCGTATCAGTATCATATCATATATATATATATATATTACATGGTAAAAAACAGACAAATGCACCAAAAAATTCTTTGATTTGACTTTATTGAAAAGATTCTGTGTGGCATCAGTTTGATTTTTACATCCTTAAATAAAAAAGTAGACTGAAATATGCAGTGGGGGAAAAATCAAAAACAAAGGAATCATTAATAAGAAATTTCAAACACATCAAAAATACTGTTTCTAAATAAAATTACAACTAACTACTGTTTAGAACCATATTTGATGGACAATGAAAAAAATGTAACCAAGACCAAAGAAACGACCATGTTTACATAACAATTTGTATTCGTTACATCACATTCTGTTGCGCCCGATCTTCAGTAACAGATTTAGAGCACAATTTAATTTTTTTCTGAGCATGGAATCAATAAATTTCTTATAGATTTAAGGAGAAAAGTTGTTTTGGATTGTAATATCTAACTTTTCCTATCAATATGTACTTATCAAATTCTTAAAATTCAACTTCTGACGAAGCGGAAGTTACTCTAAACCATAGTTTTGTTGTACTGTGGTAATATTCTTCTTGCCACTGAGACCAATCTGTTTCACATCAAGTGACACAATGTGACATACTGATAAAGAAAATTAGATATAGTTATAGAAACACCTTTTGTTTTTAGACTTATAAAGAAAGTTGTTTCCTTTAATTTTTGACAGCTTTTGTTTCAGACAGCGTAATCATGAAGATACAGATTGTCCGTCAGTGCAACCTTGAAAAATCCGTACATGAGATAAAACTTGATGAGCATCGAGGGCAATGGTAGACTCTCAAAACAGTGAAAGCAGATTTGAAATATTGTCAGAAGTTTCTGAGAAAGTGCTGTTACACACTTTTTGCGAAAAGCACTGATTTAAGTCTTTTAGGGTGTGTGTGAGCTTGGCCATGGTGCCTTACTTTTTGAACTTACACTATTACGATTCTTCGATGGTCTATGCCTTTGAACCAAATTTGGTAAAGTTCTGTTCATAAAGAATTCGATTCAGGAACCATTTATTGTCAGGTTAACTAACGTTGTGCTGACAAAATGCCGACAGATATTCATAGAGAGCTTTAAAAAAAAAATGTACACACTTTTTTGTCACAGATACACACGGACTCGCATAGACACCTTGCATGCACGCGCGTGCACACGCGCGCGCGCGCACACACACACACACACACACACACACACACACACACACACACACACACACACACACACACACACACACACACACACACACACACACACACTCACTCACTCACTCACTCACTCACTCACTCACTCACTCACACTCATTCACATTCACACACATACACACACTCATACTCTCTCTCTCTCTCTCTTCCCTTGAAAAAAGGGAGATTAGAAAAGAAAAGAAAGATAGACATAACTGTACGATCTCGAAGGTGACGTAACAACATGATTTTCAAGAAGACCTAATGGCATGATCTCCAAGGGACATAACAGCATGTTTTTCAAGGGAGTGTAACTTCATGATATTGAAAGCAATTCACGTTTTCTCCAGCTGGACCAGGAACGCACAGAGAAACAGGAACTGAAGCGGCAGCTGAAAGTGCTACAGCGCGCCAAGGACTCCATGGTGAGCGACCTGCGTCACAGCAACCACCAACTACAGGTAGAGCTGGCTCTTGCACAGGTATTTACTTGACCCCCTGTAACGCTGGATACGCTGCCGCCCTGTGCCATGCTTTCTGTTGTTCTGACACAGTGGAGCATCTTGGGCCTGTGATGCTTTTTGCACATGTGACGTTGCATGCACATGTGTGTGTGGTTTGTTGCTTTCCTCTGCTGGCCTTTGATGAAAGCACGAAAGCTTTGCTTATAAGAGGGGAGTGATGAATTGTGTCCTCTTTTTTAAATGAACAGAAAGAACGGCTAAAAGCATTGTTCTTTTGATTCACTCAATCATATGCTCATTAAAACACTAGAGAGACAAGAGAGGCTTTTCATTACAGAGGGTAAGGTACATTCATTCAGATTGACTGGTGTCTAAACTTCATGTCTGAGAAAGTGTTCTTGTCCATTTACAGATGGCCTTTCACATAAATTGGGGCATTATTTCACCCACACTTAAATTGGGGCATTGTTTCACCCACACATAAATTGGGCAATTAGTTCACCTATGCTTAATTTGGGACATTATTTCACCCACACATAAATTGGGGCATTATTCACCCACATAAATTGGGGCATTGTTTCACCGACACATAAATTGGGCAATTAGTTCACCCACACTTAATTTGGGACATTATTTCACCCACACATAAATTGGGGCATTATTTCACCCACACATAAATTGGGGCATTATTTCACCCACACATAAATTGGGGCATTATTTCACCCCATTGAAGTCACAAGGGTAGTCTTGAGTAGACCCTTCTGTTCAACATTTTTGTGGGGGTAGGATGGCATAATGCTTAAAATATGCTAACCGAAAAGGACTCCTGCCCTTGAACGATGAAGGTGGTGTGGGCATTTCTGTCTTATGTTTGCATGATACACTGCCAAATATGGCTCACGGGTCATCCTTAGAAGTTCATAAGTATGTTGGTTTGTATGATTATGAAACAACTTCTGGGGTCGCAGTAAGCTGTCAGTTTGAATGATTATGAGCTAGTGTCTAGGTTGCCGTTAAGTTCGGCAGTCAGAATGTATTGACGTTCATAAATGATTGTTAATTTTTGTGAGTCCGAATGGGTGTAACATTTTCATTGCCTAAGTACTGCTAGGGGTAAAACAAATGCTACTACAGGCTGTTGAAGGAGGACTGTGAGCATGGCTTCACTTTAACATCCTGTCACCTTTAATTGCTGCAGTTAGCATGATCTACACTACGCACAAAGAGTTAAGGATCACTTGCACCAAAATTCATAACTTTCAAAATAAGAAAGCCAATGCGTTGAAGTTTGGCAAACATTTAATTCCATGCTTTAGTGATAACGATACACAATTGCCTTCAATTTCGAGCAATCGTTTGGTGTGTACATTTGATCAAAGTGGGTACGTATCGAAATTTGATTTCCCAAAGTCATTGAAATCACAAGACAGGGCATTCTGATGCTCCCAAAAGTTCAGTAATGCGTGTAACCGCCATGGCTGGTCTGGCACTCGACGCAGCGAGTCCTCATCGAGTTGACCAGGTTGGTGAAGATCCTCTGTGGAAGCGCCTGCCACTCAGCCTGCAGCATCTGGTAGAGGTGTTGGGCATCCCTGGGAGGGGGGTGGTTGCTCCTCACTTTGCGATCCAGCTCATCCCAGAGGTTCTCAATTGGGTTGAGATCGGGACTGCATGCTGGCCACTCCATTCTGTTGACTCCAGACTCCTGCAGGAAATCGTTGACCACCCTTGCCCTGTGGGGGCGAGCGTTGTCATCCTGGTAGACAGCCGTCATCCCATCTGCTGCAGTGTAGGCACAGCCAGCGGTCGAAGGATCTCATCCCGGTATCGGAGGCCAGTCAGGTTACCCTGTACATGATGCAAGGGTGTTCTGTGGTGAAGGCTGAAGGCCCCCCAGACCATTACAGAACCTCCACCAAAGGCCACCTTTTCTTGGACAGTGGTGTCAATAAAGCGTTGCCCTGGGCGCCTCCAGACCCTCAGTCGGCCGTCGTTGTGGTTCATGGTGAAGCGTGATTCATCACTGAACAGGACCTGGGACCATTGCTGACGTGTCCACCTCACGTGACGTCTGCAGAAGGCGCGGCGCGCTGCCCTATGGGCTGGAGTTAAGCGTGGCCGTACAGCTGGGCGACGAGAACGGAGGTTAAACCCATGAAGGCGGTTCCGTATGGTCTGCTGGCTGATGTTGATGTTAGTAGCCACCCTCAGCTGCCTTCGAATGATGCTGGAAGAGGCTGTTCTTGTCTGCAGGGCTTGTCGTTCAATGAGACGATCTTCACGTGGGTTTGTCTTCTTCGGTCGACCAGATCTGCGTCTTTCATGGACCCTCCCAGTGGCTGTGAAGCGTTGAATCAGTCTGACAATGACCGAGATGGACACCTGAAGTCGCCTGGCCTCTTCTCGCTTGGGAACACCATCTTGGAACCATGCAACAGCTCGTCCCCTCTCAAACTCGCTCAATTTTCGTCGTGGAGGCATTGTCAGATCAGGTCTACTACTGGTGGAATGTCTTCTTATAAAGCCAAGCAAGAGACAGCATCTCACACATAAACAGCAGTGCTTGCACGTGCATAATGGTTTTTCCATCTGGCTTGTGCAATGTGTTCAGGCAGAACGGTCCAAAACAAGGTCCTTTTTCGCAAGTTTCCGCTTTTCCGTTTGCGGCCAAGCTCAGTAGTAGAGAATCCCGTGCAATTTTCGCACTAACACAACATCGCCCACTTACAGCTGAACAAGAATTCATAACAATTTGGCTGGACTGAGAAATAAATAACAGTAGCGAACTGAGTTTATTACGCACCTGTTTTCTCATAGTGATCCTTAACTTTTTGTGCGTAGCTTAGTAACTAATTGAAGACATCAGTAATATGAAGTAATGGTCGTGCATGCTGAGGTTTAATTATACTCAAATTATATATACTTGAATCTGTGCATGCTGGTGCTGTCTTCAAACCACTAATGCTACTATTGAATCTGTGCATGATGATCCCCTTGTTATATTACTAATATCACTCTTGAATTTGTGTTGCTCATTTTTCTTTTTATTGTATGTACTAATCAATTGTTTAATCTTTGCTTGTTTGCTATTTTCTTCTCCTTAATACTACTGAAAATCTGTGCATGTTCATTTCCTTCTCTTACTATGCAGTTTGTGCATGCTCTTGTTCAGTACTTTTTTGTATGCATATATTTATAAGGCTGCTGTGTCTTGTGTGATTTTGTTTTGCATGGTAGGTTGCGTTTCTCTCTCATGTGTTTTTTCAGGCGATATGAAGGTCTTTTTTGTTTTGTCATAAAGAATGTACACCAATTCCAGTCTTTGAAATAATGTAATTATAACATAAAAAAAAATTAACCTGCAAAATGAATGATTTTAGTAAAAATTCTACGAATTGTCTCCCTATTATAGGAGCTTCATGGGGAATGTTGTTATGTGTAGTGGGCTCAACTCATGTTGGTTTCTTCAGTCTGTAGCATGGGGCTTGTCAGTGGATAGGATGTAGGTTTTCATCCACGTTTGGCTATGACCCACTTTCTACATTTAACGTAGCTCACTCATCTTTTTCACTGAGATATAGTTCTCACTGAATAACATGTAGATGTTTTTATGATATAACGGTGTTGAATTCGTTGTTGTCTTATTTTGGGATAGGTGGATGGTGGGGGTGTTATATTTTGATTTGCTTTCTGAACAGTTGTGTGTTATATTGAAAACAGTTGAGTATTATGTTGAATATAAGTCAGGCCTTATGGATATTTGCTTTTAGTGCTGACTTAAAGATTGTACTGTAATTCAAAGATTTTTGGGGGGTCAGTTTGGTGCTGGAGACATCACCACTCTCAGACCAACTTAATGAGAGAAATGCCTGGTCCTCTGTTTAGTGCTTTACTTTTCTCAACCTAGCACAGTATGTGAGTGAATGGGGGCATGTGTATTAGTCTTAACCCTTTGACTCCCTGAGCCTGACCACTACTATTGTGCTTTGTCAACCATGACAGCAAAGCAGAAATTTAACCCTATGACACCCTCACCCTATCCACCAGTTTCTATCAGGATATGGTGAAGGAGTCATAGGGTTACATTTTTGCTGGTAGTGGATAGGGTGCAGGAGTCAAAGGGTTAAGGTTTTTTTGTTACTGTTACTTTCCCCTTTCTTCAAATGTCATCAACCAGGGTCAAGCAAAATAGATTGGAAGGCAGCATACTCTTCCATACCATTTAGAGCTCAACCATGCTCTTCCAGTGAACAGACACATTTTGAATAATTATGACCTTGAAAAGGATGTGTATGCATTATAAATGTGACAAAATACTTGGAAAGGTCTGTATGAATATACAAACGTATGCAGAGACTCTCATCACAAACTGTGAACAGATTAATTCTTGACTCAGATAAGAATGTTCATGAAGCAAATTCTTAATCAGACAAAATCTCACGCAAACTGTTCTGCTAATTTTCATATATTTGTTCGTAATTATACCACTAGATTCTGCAACAGATGTTGACATATACCATTTGTTGTTGATTCACATAGCGTACGTTGTGGTGTTTTTTCAGGGTCATGACCCCCCACCGGCACTTCCCCCGCCACAGCACTACAGTTTCCGTGTCAATGACTCGACCTGATGGATGACATTGACACCACAGGTCACCTCGAGGTGGACGCCACCCCACCTGTGGCAGCAAAGGGTGTGCGAAAAGGTCGCAAGAGAACATCCACGCTCAGCCGCAGTTCTGATGCCTCCGCCGTAAGGAATTGTATTTTTACAATCCCTCCCCCCCACCCCCCAAATGGCGTGTTAGTGTACAATACTAATGCTGTTCTCACTTGCTTCAGTTGGTATGTTTCTATACCAGTAGCCCTTAAAATCAAAATTCTAAAGTGTCCGATCTGGCCAGTCATGCTAAGTGGCTGTGAAGCTTAGATGTGCAGAAAAGCAGATGGAAATAAGATCAAAGTACAAAGATCTTTTTTCTACAGGTAGCTTCTTAGCGTCAAGTGGTATGACAAAAAAAACAAAAAAAAAAACAAATGAATGCATTTTACTGACAGAAATGCAACCCACAACACTAACGTATACCACAACCCTAGTCACAACAGTTTTGTGATGAAAAGTTGAGGCCAGAAGAATTTCTGCAGATCACCCACCTTCTATATGAACAATATCATCAACATCAGTGGTTTGAAGGCCTATGAAGTAGCACAGAAAAATCAAGACCTAAGTAAAAGGAGGAAAGTTGCTATGACATCTTCTTCGATGCCTACCATCGAACTTGAGGATGCTGACAGGTGTTAGGTGATTCTCATTTGTAGCTAGTTGTATTGCTGGCCCTTGGCTCCTCTCAAGGCTTTTGTAAGCTGTCAGTGAGACTACTGCTAGTGAGAATAGAGTTAGTAGTGGCTGTGGCATTTTGTAGTGTCCCTATCTATCTTAACGGTATAGTCTTAAGAAAAAGATGTTTTTAAAACCCTTTCGGGGTGGGATAGATTTAGTAAAGAACGATTGGTACTGAAAAAGGTTGTCTCATTTGTAGACTAAAATGATGATAAACAAATAGAAGAATGTTTTTTGATCGATTGGCTGACTGTTTATTTGTGTGTATGTTTTGTTTATTAGTTTTCTTTCAGGGGGTGGGGTCATTTGTTATTAGTTGAGTTGGTGTTGTTGTCATCATCATCATCATCATTATCATCATCGTCGTCATCATCGTTGTTGTTGTTATTGTTATCATTCTGTCAATCTTGTGTTTTTAGGGAAGCAGCAAATCTCGGCGGAAGCCACGTGGCAAGCAACAACAGGAAACAGGCATGGAGGTTGTGCAGGTCAGTGTCCTGGTCATACATTTAAATGAAAAAAAAAGATATATATCAAAACAGAATGTAAAGATAGCAGTTCACATTTATAAATACACAGATAAGTGTGTATCAGTACAAGTGTTTATCAATGAAGGACTTGTACTTGATGTTACAATGTGCCATGGAAACAATAGCTATAATAATTTTATGATGAACTCAAAGCTGTTGATAGCAGAAGCAGTCTATTTTAATCTTTCAATACTTTCTTTTCTCTCTTTCCTTCTTTTTATGTTTTTCACTGATGTTTAATGGCTAAATCATTATCCAAAATATTAATTCCTTATAATATGTCTTTCACGTGAAATGGTGTTTTTTATTTTTATTTTTTTGCCAACTATAGATAAGAAACCTTGACATTCATTTGACAGGAAGCTGCAGAAAGCCCAGAGAAAGGAAAGATGTCTCGCTTCCAGGAGCTTGAAGAAAAAGCAACAAATTCTCCACTGACTCGTTCAGGTAAACATTGTCACTGTATGTATTTTGTAGTAAACATCTTTTCTCCGTGGACAGTGTACAAGATGGGACACATAAGTCTACTTTTCATTATCAGCTACAGTTAAGCAGTAGACTTGCATGACAGTGATTACGAATTTAATCTTAAGTTTGCTTCATTAAACTGGTTTTCTGACTACCCATTTTGTTGTACTGTCATTCTGGTTGTGTCAGTAGTATTATGACAATCACTCACCTCCCCACCCTGCTGATTATTCCTATCAACCATTTCACTTGAAGAAGTCAGTAGTGAAATTATCAACCACTCCGCTCACTAGCAGTTTATTAATAAAAATCGTGTGCAAACATCTTATTGGTATACTTAACCATACTTGTATGGAAGCAGGTGTTTTCCAGCCCATGCATCTCGACTAATAATATCTTCCCAGAAGCACCTAGCATTGGCGTAGTTCGTCAAGAAAATAGGGCATTTTGAGTCGGTGAAAACCAACAATTCCAGGAGCCACATATGTTAATTCTTGACAAAAAGACAGAATAGAGCAAACCAGATCTGCTGCATCTTGTCACTGGCACCAGTGGAAAGCCAGTGTGCATGGCCTTGATATTTCATATACGTGCCTTCCATTTCAGAAACATCACAAACTTTTCCACGTAGAATGAACTAAAGACAGTGTCTAGTGCACATTAGATTGAAATAGGGCTGTCTTCCGAAATAATGAAATGGCTGCAAATTGTTGAGGATGCAAAAAAGAAATGTATCACTGTCCACTGTAAAAGCAGATGAAACCAAAAGTAGGTAGAGATAGGGAGGCCAAATTGTACCAAGGAATTTTCAGAGTGTGCGTTTATAACTTAATCATGATATTTTACTTTTCATTGTGCAAACATTTATAATCTTCCAAAGCAGCGTCTTGAATTATTAAGCTTTAGATTTTGTAAACTTGTCAGGTGTGTTGTTTCAACAAAATATACTGATACCAGTAAGACGTTAACTGTCGTGATTTATGTCACAGTTTACCACAAGAATGTGCAGGAGACAATGTTTTTGTTGACAGATGTTTTGCCATTGTCTGTTGAAGGCTTGTTTAATGACAGTATGTGTTGATAAAACAGTAAAAAAAAAATCCATTTACATATCTGTATATATACAAGGGCAGCAAGTCTGTCGAGTTCTACATAGAAGAAAACGATTGTCATCTACTTTGGGAATGTACAGACTTTTCCTGTGAAGGACCTAGATATTGACAAAGCTCCTAATCAGCTTGGACCTTTCTTGCTTTCCAACCCCCAGCAATTTTTAAATGGCACTGTCACCCTCAAAGGTTTCTGTTTTGTTTGTGTCGAATCGGATAGACAGTTAATTCTGTCAGTCAGATCTTTTTTGCATGCAGGTCTTTGTCTTTTTGATTGTTGGTTCATACCATTTGCAAGAGAGACAACTGTTCTTTCCTTATCTCTTGGAGCTAACAGTACATGCATGCATTAATTATGCAACCCTTACCAGTCTTTCTCTTTTTATTTGTACGTATTTGTGTAAGTAGTTGCTTGACTTTCAAATATATGGTCATCTTTTCAGTGTCAAAGTCTTATGGATGAGGCAACCAAAGTAATGATTTTTATCAAGATGTTTGTTTAAAACTGATACATTTATAGGCTTTGCTCTTATTTAAAAATGATAATGTGCTTTTTAAAAAAAAAAAAAAGTTATGTGTACCCTCAGACTACAAAGGTATACTTGTTTTACACAAGATCACCCCATTTCAGTATTGTACAAAACTGAATAATCACTGATCTGTTGTTGTATAGAGAACAATGATCTAAGTGTTCACATTGACGGCACATTGATGTGTCTCTTGGCAGCCAAGAAGCTGTTACGTCTGATCAGTCCAGAACGAAATGACAAGGTAGCCGATCAGGAGAACACTCCCGTGGTAGAGGAACCCTGCAATAAACGTGGACGAAAAAAAGCAGCCAAAGATGAAGACATCCCCCCTCCACCTTTTGACTGTGCACCTTACCAGGTGAGAATGTCTGATTAGCATTAGAAATTGATAATCATGCTGTGATTGGTAGCCATTGATAGTTACAGATATGCCATTTTCTTCTGTCAGGGCACTATTTTGGGGAATTTATCTACTTTTTTGTGTGTGTTAATATCTGTACTCGGAGACATGTACACTTTGAGGACTTAGCATGCCCTTGAAAGCTGTGATTTGTTTTAGTGAAACTGAATATTCACATTAAGTGGCAGGAACACGACCCATGTATAAGGATTTCATAGATTTTTGCTTCTAGTAAAATACTTGTATGTATAATTTACAAAAATTGATCAGTTAGCACAAAAAACTAGATCATTTAGTACAACAAATCACTTTTATCATTTCGTGTTTCAGCCTGCAGGCATGGAAACAAGAAAGAGCTCAAGGTTACGAGATAGACGCCAGACGACAAAGCAACAATCTGTGGTGTGATGCTTTCCCTCTTAAATTACTTTTGACTGTGAGCTCCCTGACCATCTGCCTTCACCTTGTTCCTCCCCTTTTGATTGTCTTGTCACAGTCAGGTTCTTGTCATAGTAGTCTTTGACTCAAACAGTGAGGATGGTTTTTAAACTTTCATTAAGTTAACATCATCATTGGTAGGTGAAGCCACAATTTTTCCTCTCGAAATGGGCTGGAAAGTTGT
Organism: Monoplex corrugatus; assembly: GCA_030674185.1. Taxonomy (NCBI): domain Eukaryota; kingdom Metazoa; phylum Mollusca; class Gastropoda; order Littorinimorpha; family Ranellidae; genus Monoplex; species Monoplex corrugatus. The sequence continues at coordinate 16,968,709 of JAPXFY010000015.1, forward strand.
TGCGGCACCAACCAATGCCAGTCTCAAAAATTCCTCATTGTTTTAAATTGTCAGTCATGGAGCAATCAGCATGTGAAGACTGACCTGTTTCTTCTTTATACAAAGTGCTGGGATACATATCACTTGTGTCTCATCTCACACAAGAAATGTGTACCGTCACGGGCATATGAATCTAACCACACACTGTGATACTTTAGTGAGGAAACTCAGACACTTATGTGTCCACTGTACTGGCCAGTTCATGTCAAATACAGGCCTGAATAACCTGTATCGTTTACAGACCCTAGTTTTTTATTTCAGAATGATTTTTCAGAATGTTTTGTTATTCACATTGTTGAAGTTTTTTCTTACCTCTCATTCGGCTTGAACTTTTGACAGTTACTAAGTTGGGGCTTTACAGTACTGGCTGAAAAACATGAATGAAAAAAAATCTCGTTTTTAAAAGGAGTAACTGTAAAATTGAAAGCTATCAGTGTGGATGCATGCTTTGGTGGGTGGTTGTATGTGCACGGATTTTGTTTACTTTTTGGAAGTCGATACGTGTACATACAGGGTGACTGACATGCATAATGGACTGTTGAAGGTTTGCTTTTGTTTTGTTAACAAACTCAGACACTTGCTTTTATTAAGCTTTAACTTTGTAATTTTTGATTAATTGCTAAAATATGATTCTTATATTCTACCAGATCTTGATATCAAGTTAATTTCAGAGCAAAAAGAGCCAGCAGTATTGGTTCCAGGCTCCAAATACATTGAGATAGCCTACTGCCTCGGCTTGGGAAATTGTTATTACAACAAACAGAAGGCTCATAAAATGTTTATGTGACAACTGCCAAATGAGTACCACCCCCATCCAATCCACCCAGCTGTGAATGGGTACCTGACCCTGAGTGGACAAAGCAAATCAATGAGGAAAAGAAGTGGTCATGACCATTAAAATATAAAGCTGGCCAACTCTCTCCCAGGCTGGTTACCATAAAGTTATATGATAAAATAAAACTTAAGTGGTGGAGGGCAAATAAAAGAGTTATGGTCGGCAAATTAGGAAATGAAGAGAAAAGGAAAGATTTCTTCTACAGCAAACTCACCTGTTTGTAACATACACATTGTTGCTTACGCTCTGTTTTAAATTAAAGATTACACGCAGAAGCATTAATTTGTCAGTATGCACACATAGTTTTGTCTTTCGTCAAACGATGCCTTATGCTGTCGCATTTCGCTTTAACTCTTTGACTTCTGCACCCTGCCCACCAGCATCCTGTATTGTCAACCATGTTAGCAAAACTAATCCTTTGACGCCCTCATCCTAAATACCAGCTTCCAGCAGGAAGCTGGTGGATTGGATGAGTGAGCCAAAGGGTAAGTTTTTGCAGTTGGAGGACAGGATGTGGGAATCAAAGGGTTAAAGCAGCTTTTCAGAACACACAGTTTGATATGAAAGCTTACTTAATCCGTTTTGCACAGAATTTTCTTCATTGTCTTCTGGTCACTTTGGCATCTGTTTGCCCCAAACATTCATAAAAGCTTTTCCACAAGTTGAAACACTGTTTCTTCAACCTGTGTATGTACTTGATATGCTTAGACCCAGTTCCAGATGCTCAAACCAACAGTATCAAGCATAATTGTAATGCGTGCATCCTCTATCCATTTGTATAGTTTTTGTTTTGTTTGTTGGTTTTTTCTTTCTCGCAGACCCTACAGTTGGGGATGGAAGTACAGAGTGAATGGAACAATCATAGAAAGGTGGTTTTGTATTTATAAACTTGGTTCTTAACCTTTTGACCCCCATACCCTAACTACCAGCATTCTGCATTGTGAACCATGCTAGCACGGCAAAAACCCTTTATTCCCCCACCCTATCCACCAGCTTCCTGCAGGAAGTTTTTGCAGTTGGTAGATAGGGTGCAGGAGAGAGGTTGGAATGGACGATATTTATCAAGTTTACTTAATGCAGGTACACAGTGATACTATTCATGACATACCTGTCATCTGTCTGCCATGAGTGAAATTAAGGAGATGAGAGACATGTGTGTCTTTAAAAGCATTCATGTGGGATTTACTTGTGTTCTGGATTGTGATTGTTGCCCACACTAGAATTTCATGTAGTTTGTTAAACAGTACAAAGAAGGGAATTTCATGTAGTTTGTCCAATTGTTCAATAGTATAAACACGTTTTGCTTAGGGCTATGAATTTTTTAAACAATTGCCTACTGGCTTGTAGAAAGTGACTGCTTTTCTGTTTTGTTGAAATATATCATTACACATGGCTGTGGAAAATACTAGTTTTCAGTTTCGTAAAATAGATGATTCCATATTTGCACACACTATTGTTTAGTATACTTGTTCAATTTTCTTGTTTGCATACTTGTATACTTTCTGTATACTTGTTCAGCTTTCCCATTCTGTCTCTTTCCAAGTTCCTGCTTCTCACTTTCATTGCAGATGGCTCCCCAAAATTACAAGGGCTCATTCTTGCTGTTCCAAAAACTTCTTTGAGGTTATTCAAACCATGCAAATTTTTTCTCATCTTTATCCAAGAGTATTTCAAAACATGTGCTTGTGCAACAGTATCTGTAAAATCAAGAGGGAAATATTCAAAGATAAATCAGGCAGGTGTATTTCTTGGGAAAAAAATCTTCTAACACTTCATATTTCATCACTTAGCACAAGATCATGGAAGGTGGGGAGGGTGAATCGTTTTCAGATTTGTTCTGTTTTATGGGTGGGTGGTGCTGCTTATCCAGGGACCAACTGAGATGGGCATGTGTGTATGGAGAGGAAGTAGATTTAGCAAGTATTTCTTGGTGGTTTCTAATGGAATATTTTTAAGTCTCGAAATTTGCAGGACTATTTTTTTTTCGTCTTAACTGTCTTATGCATGCAGGTGATCGTTGGGGAAACAATTTATCAACAAAGAATGTTTCAGTTGTTTATGATTGTGTTTTAATGAGATCTTTTACTATGGTTATTTCTTGTTTCTTTGTTTTTATTCATTTAGCTTTTAAATAATAAATAATAAAAATCACTTCAATAAAAGTCTAACTGAGAAAACCCATAATGATAGTTCCTCAATATGTGACATTTTATCCTCTTTTCTTGGCTGTTTTGAACTGATTTTAGCAGACACGCAATACTCGGTATAGAATAATATTTCAGCGCTGGAATGTTTCCACTTTTCATGATCTTGAAGTGTGTACAGTTTATTTTCGTTTTGTTTTGTGTGTGTATTTTGTTTGATCCCCCAGTCTGTTTTATCGGTGCATGAATCAAACATATACATGACTGGAAGCGACGCCAGTGTCTCAGCGACTTTGTGGATTGGAAAACCGACTGCTTTGGTTGTGAACAATGATATTCCTGTGTACGTGTTGAACATAGTGCATTTGTCATATACTGTTATTTCAGTCTGGAACAATGATATGTGTGTGTACATGTTGAACATAGTGCATCTGTCATATACCAATATTTCAGTCTGAAAATCTTCCCCAGACTCTCCACCTCCCTTTTGGTGGGGTCTTAGTGTCTGTGTGTGTGTGTGTTAGTATGTATGAGTGTGTGTGTGTGTAGAGAGAGAGAGAGAGAGAGCATTCCCTGTCATACTGTGTCGTGACTTTAGCCCTCAACCTTATGTGTTGTTTATTTATCTATTTTTTGTTTTTGTTTTGGGTTTTGTCATTTTTCCTCTGTCAATTTCTTACTTTGTTTGTAGACATGTCATTTCGTTTTTTTGTTGTTGGCTTTTCTTCCTCTAAATATACTTATGATAATGTAAGCTTGCTTTTATTTATAAGCAGTTCGCTTTGTGGCTCAGGATACACTCTAGTTCTTCACAGACGCAGTACAAGAGATAAGTACAGTAATAAGGAAGGCAGTATAACAAATCACTTGTGCACAGGCAGAGTAACAGATCGCTTGTGCACATGCTTGTTGACCGGCTAGATGTATGTGTACACTTGTACGCTTTTACAGACCCACCTTTTTTTTTTACAAAAACCTTCAGACATAAGTACACTCTCACTTATTTGCTCATCACAGATTCTCACTCATGCATTCACACAGACACAACACACACCACCATCACTCACTCACTCACTCACTCACTACTCACTCACTACACGCAGCACGCACACACACACGTATGCACGCATGCATTCTTACACTCACACATACGCAAACCACATTCACACTCACACAGGCATGCACGCACGCACGCACCACACACACACACACACACACACACACACACACACACACACACACACCACCACACACACACACACACACACACACCACACATGCATGTGTGCGCGCGCACAGCACACACACACACACACACACACAACTCTCTCACATTTAAAACATCACAATATACGGTAGATATTTGAGTGTTTATCTCATGGCATTATGTGTCATGTCACATATACAGACCATGAACCGAGGTAAAGATGTTTAGCACTAAAATTCATATAATTAGTTTTATATACTGTTACTACAAACAACAAACGTTTTAATGTGTTTTATTACGACATTTGGTCACCAAAGTTTTGAATAAAAAAATGAATTGTATACATGTGGTTGTGTTGTGTTATGAGATAGTAAAAGCCAAATGTGCACATTGGTGCAAATACATTTTGTTCACAGATACGAACGGACACTCATTAAGTTTTGCAACCTGGACAGATATTATCACAACTTTGTAGTTTATCTCACGGAAGAGGGGATGGGTGCCACCCTTGTGGTGCTGGCCCCAGGACAAGTTAAGGTCTCTTCCACCTCACCCCCCCTACGACCCCAGGATTATGAAACTATCAAGGTAGGATCTCAGGACTTGGCCAGCTGATGGATTTATGTGCAGGCTTAAGGCTTGTGCCGTGATCATTCTAGATCTTCTCCATCACTTGGCACCTGTGACGTTAGTGCATATGAAATTCACACTGAGTGCGGAGACATCATCTTGAGAAATTGAAACTGAAACTGTAGTTTATCTCATATTGTAGACCAGTTTTTTCATACGTATGACAAAAAAATTCTGGTCCAAGAGACAAAATGTCCGTCAAGGGTAAGGGTCTCCTTTGAGCGGTGTTGACCTTTCACAAAGGGATGGTCGAACCATGATCTATTATAACCACTGCCAGGGCAAACCTTTTCAAAAGTGCCTTGAAATTAAAAACACTGTTTTGGAGATCTGTCTCCTTCAAAGGGCACCATTTTCAGTCGGTTCACACAGTTCGGGTCCAATCAAACAGCCTTGAAAGACGATGACTGTTGTGGTAGACTGGCAACGATCGTTAGTCCAGAAAACATCTGTAGGGTTCAATCCCTAGTGAAGGAATTGTTTTTATTGATTTGGTTCAGTTTTTACGTCTACACCCACCTCAGGTGATAAGGCCAACGGGGATAACCATCCCAGGGAAGGGGGGCTTATCTAATCCTATACTGACACCACCAGAACAACAATGATGTTAAGATGGGACAGTGAGATGGCCAGTTTTAATGTAGCACACCCCGGGATTCGAACCCACAACCATTAGCATGTGAATCCAACGCTCAAACCAACTGAGCTACTGGGGCCCGCCCAAATGAAGGAAGACTCAAGAAACAGCCACATTGAAATACAGGATATCATGAAGGTCTCATCGGGTGGTGTCGATCGCATTCTTCATGACTGCCTTGACGTGAAAAAACATTGCGCCTGTAGGGTGCCCCATATCCTGAGTGAAGAATAAAAGCAGGGTAGAGTGGAGTGATGCACCCAAGTGCTAAGAAAAATTGACAGAGGGAGGTCTTTTTCTTCTGGACTTTGAAATTGGAGATGAAACGTGGGTATGCTGGTAGGACCCTGAGACAGAGCAGCAGTCGGCAGTATGGGTCTTCCCAGGTGAGTAAACCACAAGTCTTTCCAAACAAATGGTGGCGTGTTTCTTTGCAAAATCCGACTATGTAGCCACCATACTGCTTGAGGACAGAAAGATGGTTACGGCTGATCGCTACATCAACTCGTTTGTGCAAAGTCTTTCAGGCATACTGTAAACAACATCCCCAGACAGGTGGTCTGTGATCTATTGCTCCATGATGACAATGCAAACACACACAGCAGCCACAGCTCTGCATTTTCTTGCCAGACATGATATTCAGCTGTTCATCCACCCGCTACATTTGTATGACTTGGCTTCCTGTGAATGACTGCCTTTTTGTTCCTTTTTGTCAAGCTCAAATTGAAGAGAAACAGTTTAAAAGCGCCAAAGATGCTCGGCCATTCTTCAAAGGCTTCATTTTGGACACACACTAGCTAGAGTGGCCAATGCCGCGGTCAGTTTGTTTTGAGAGGATAGCAAAGCGTGTGCAGTTTTGTATACATCACAAAACTGGAGTAGTCAGATTAGCTGCAAATGTTCCTGGAAAGCCAGGCTGCAAAACTTAGTGAATGCCTCACATATATGTACATCCTCTGGTAATGAATTGGGCGGAATGGTCAATGCCAGGGACGTCTCCTTACATTTTGTGCGTGAATGCATTGGTGTGTGTTACTTATTCTTTCCAGGTGTTTTTAATTTCAGTGTCAACAAGGTATTGTGTGTTTTTTTTTAAAATTAAGACGAGCAAGGTTGTAGCCCTGATATGGCTCTGGGCAGTCGGCTGGGCTTTGAACTTTTAGTGATAATAATAAACTTTGTTTCTGTGAATTTTTTAAGAGAGCAGAAAGAGTAAAACAATGTTGATTTGTTCATTGGTTTATCTTGCCTTACTGCTTGTTTATTTATTTATTTCAAAGGGATTTGACAAAAATTCTGGAATTCTGAAACAAGGCGCTCTAATGCTTTTGATCTTTACTTCTTCTGAAGTGGCAGCCACAATCCACTGAAGAAGGAAGAAACGCCACAAATGCTGCCTTGTGTGAAAGTCTGCTTCTTCTTCTTCTTGTTGCCATCACACGCTGAGACCAGTCCGAGCGATGAATGTAGTGGTCGCCTGCAGTGACGCCACTGGGCCGTACAGCTTGTCCTCAATGGGGGTCGGCTCCGGCCACACCTGCCTTCTCAGCCGCCGGAAGTTCCCGCAGTCTTGCAGGATGTGGTGCGTGTCCTGCTCTGCCTCTCCACAGGGACACATTGGGAATGGCACAACCTTCAGTTTCGAGTGGAGGTGTTTGTTCAGCCTGTTGTGCCCTGTCCGCAGCCTGAAGATGGTAACCTGCTCAGGTCTTGTGAGCAGGTGGAGGCTGTCTTTCTGTGCCGGGGTTCGGAACAGAGCTTTGGTGATGGTGTTAAGCTCTGCAAGGCTTACGGCGTTGTCGTCTTGTTCTTGCTCGGCACCGAGTTTTGCCAGATCGTCGGCTTTCTCGTTTCCCTCAATGCCGCAGTGGGAGGGGATCCACTGCAGCACGGTCCGAAGGCTCTTGATGTTGTTAAGGGCCTTCTTCAGTGAGGGTAGCCTGTCGCTATTGTATGCCTGCAGCACAGAGAGCGCGTCTGTAAGAAAGACGACCTGTGTGGTCCGGTCTGCTCTCGTAGCGATGGTGTGTGCTGCCTAGGTGAGCGCATCTACCTCTGCCTTGTAGTTGGTGCAATGAAGGCCGGTCGGTAGCGCCTCTTCTGCCCGTTCTCCACTGGGGTACTGGATGTGGACCCCAGCACCTCCACTCTTGACGGCATTGGTGGCCGAGCCGTCTGTGTACACCCTGATCCACGATTCTGCAGGGTATCTTTCCTCAAGCGTTGCCAATGTCAGTGTCTTCAGGACTTGGTCGCTGTGTTCGCCTTTGTTGCTGATATAGGGAATAATTGTTTGGACAGTTATGGTCTCTTCTCTGTCTTCCCAAGGCGTAGCGTCGAGGAAGAAGGAGAGGGGAAGGACCTGGCTAGGGAGGGTCTCTTGGTGCTTCCTATTCAGAGCTCTGGTCTCCACAGCAAAACTTGATCGTTGTAGTCTGCCTGATGATAACATTTGGAGCCTTTCTCTCATTGGATGATTCTCTGAGCATCTGAATTTGTTGGCCTGAAGCATTGCCTTCTGCTCTCTTCTCTTGGTAAGTGGTGGAATTCTGGATGTTTCTTCCATCTTCACTATGGGTGTTGTTTTCATGGCACCTGTGATGACTCGAAGTGCCTGGTTTTGGACTTTGTCCAGGGTCTGGGGTGCGTCTTGGCAGCTGTCATCCAAGAGCTAGACCCGTACTCAAGGTGTGGTCTTACGGTACCTTGGTACACTGACTTCAGGATCTTGTCAGTTGCGCCCCACGTTGTTCCTGCCAGTTTCCTTAGGATGTTGAGCTTCCTTCTGGCTTTTCCTTCTGCCTGGTTGATGTGTGGTTTCCAGGTCATTCTCTTGTCAAAGGTGACACCAAGGTACGTCTGTTGGTCTTCGTACTTCAGTGTGGCGTTTCCCAGGGTGAGTTTTCCAGGCTTGGCTTTTGATGACAGCGTGAAAAGAGTGGCAGTAGATTTCTCCCTGTTGACTGTCACGCACCAGCTTTCGGCCCATGCTGCAACATTCTCCAGGGCGATCTGCATCCTGTATGTTGCTGTTGTTGCATACTCCTCGCTGCACCAGAGTACCAGGTCGTCTGCGTATAGCGCTGCGTTGACGCCTCTTGGTAGTTCTGCTACAATGTCGTTGATGAAGAGTATGAACAAACTGGGTGAGAGGGCGCCTCCCTGGGGAACTCCCTGCCTTAGCAGCACCTTCTGGCCACAGTGACCGTCTACCGACACTCTCGCTCTTCGATTGTGCAGGTAAGATTTGGTCCACTGGAACATGTTGCCTTCGATGCCGCAGCGTAGGAGCTTGACTAGGAGACCATCTTTCCAGACCTTGTCGAACGCCTTCTGAAGATCAATAAAGACCGTCAGGACAGCTTTCTGGGCCTGAAAAGCATCCTCTATGACCTGGGAGAGGTGGGTCGTTTGGTCTTCTGTACTTTTATACTGTCTGAAGCCAGCTTGCTGTGGGGCGATGATGCTCTCTGTCTCCAGGTAGAGTTGTAGGCGCTGGTTGATGATGCGCTCCAGGGTCTTACAGACACAACTTGTCAGGCTGATGGGACGGTAGCTTTGGGCTTTGCTTTTGTTTTTGCCACGTTTGAGGATGGGAATCATAGTGGCTTCTCTCCAGCACTGTGGTACCTGGCCTTGCTTCCAGCTGAGGTTGAAAATATCTAGAAGCTTCTTAACAGCGATGTTACCCAAATGTTGAAGCATTTCATTTGTGATCTTGTCGGGTCCCGGAGACTTTCTCTTCTTCAACTTCCTGATGGCCATGTTTAATTCTGCCAATGTGATGTCAGTGTGCATGGCGTCTGGTACCTTCTTTTCTCCTGATCTTCTTTCCCTCTCTTCCTGTCTTATCTCTTTCTGCCGGTGCTGGGGTATGATGGTGTTACTTTCTGCTGCATATGCTCTTGCAAAGTTGTTAGCTGCAGCCCTTCCTGTTAGTATGTTTCCTCCATCTTCCAGGGTGATCTTCTGGCCTTTGGTACTTTCGTCGTTCAAGGCCTTTGTCAGCTTCCAAAGCTTAGTTGTGTCTTTCTCCATGTTGAGGCTTGCTGTTTTCTCTCTCCAACTTCTTCTTTTGCTCTCCAGTTTGGTACGTAAGAACTTTGCCTTTTTCTCTTGAAGCTTGATGTTGTTCTCCTGGCTGGGGTTGTTTTCAGCCTCTGTTCTTGCCTCCGTCAGAGCATCATGCGCCTTCTGCAGCTCACTCGTCCAGTAGGGGGTGTAGTCTTTTCTTGCGCCGTTGGGTATGCACTCCTTGGCTGCCTGGGAAATGCTGTTGGTAAAATCTTTGACGACATTGTTGATGTTCCTGTCTTTAACTTCTATATTCTTTGTCAGCTCGTTGGTGCGTACGCTGAACAATCCCCACTGCGCCTTCTTATAGTTCCATCGCGGATGTTGTGGTTGTCCTGGTGCTTTTGCACGCATGGTAAGGACAACCGGGCGATGGTCACTTCCTCCAAGCTGTTCTTCTACCCTTCTGCTGATCTTTCTGTGGATGTCATCAGTGCAGAAGGCCAGGTCTGGAGTTGTGGTGGTGCGCCAGCGGCGGGAGTAGAAGGTAGGCGTGTCCGTGGGGTCATTAGCAAGAATAAGGTGGTGTTCATCTTGCCAGGCTTCAACTTCTTCTCCTCTGTTGTCCATGTTGTTATATCCCCAGCTCTGGGACCGGCTGTTGAAGTCTCCAGCGATGAGGAAGCCGCTGTCTGGGACCTGGATTGTGTCAAGGGACAGCATCTTGTCATCGGGGCAGTAATAGTTGACGATGGTAAATGTGCTGTCTTGGATGACGACCTTGACTTCTATATATTCAGCTTCGCCCGTGAGTTTCTTGACTTCTGTGGCGTTGATGTTATTTCTAACCAGCGTCATCACTCCTCCCTTTGATCTCCCTTTCCGTCCATTCAGGAACACCTGGAGCCTCTGATCTTGAACGGCTTTCCCTCTTGCAGATGTGTTTCCTGAATGCAGCAGATGTTGATGCTGTTCTTGTGAAGGAAGTGCTGGAGTTCTTCCTTCTTGTTGGTGACCCCTTCTGCATTCCATTGCATGATGTTGATGTCAGGGGTCTCCTTGACCTTGCTTGGTCTTCGGTCAGTCGCTCTCCTTGCTTGTCCCCTGGCTCCACAGGACAAGACGAAGGGACCTCCAGTAGCTGAGGGTGGGCTCCTTTGAGGCCTGGAGCCCGGCGTTGCACCTGCCTGGGGGGTCCTCACAGGGCGAACACCATATCGATAAGATTGGTCCCGACGTGTCATCATGGCATGGTTTGCGTGGTACCGTGATCCGTTAAAGTGCGCTGTCTCGCTCAGTACCGCCGGCTTCAGCACTTGAGGTTTCTGTCAGGGTTACCCCACCCTTAGCTCCTGGTCAAAAGACCAAACCTGGGAGCACAGGTAGCAGAGGTTTTGACGCGCCTCTTCCTCGCGTGATGCACCCGTATGAGCACCTAGGGCATTTGTTAGCCTACAGTGCCACCTGTAGACCACCCCGCTCTGATAGGTACACCGCCAGTTGGTCCGGGACAGCTTATTCGTCCGAGCAAGCTCGACTTAGATCACTGCTAACCCTTATATCTAAGGGATATCCCCCTATCCGCCACCTGGGGACCCGCCGGGATGGGGATGGTCGCCCCGCTGCCTCATTGGAGGTAGCCTGACCCCGGTGTGAAAGTCTGTATAAAAGACCAAACAACTGTAACGAATTTCCTCACAAAGGTTTATACATTCCACAAATCAAGTTTAAGATATTTCCCTGATAACAGTAACAAAAAAACTGCTTTGTTATATATCATCTGATAAATGTTAACAAGAACGCTAGCCATTAGAATGAAAACATCTAAGCACTAACAGATGTTCTTTTCACACTAATGGTCAGTTTTCTTGGTAATGTTTAAGTACTAACAATCTCCCCTCGGGATATCCAGGGCACTTTTAGTATAAATAATATCCCCACCAGTGGATGTTCTGTGCTAGAAATTCGTCTTCTGTCTTCCTCTTATTCCTTTGCTTTCTGTCATTTCCTCTTATTAGCTTTTGCTCTGCTGGTCCATTCATTTGTATGTGTTCCATAAAGTCTTGCATACTTTCTGTTAGGATTGATAATTGGGTACATACATTAAGAGTGTTTTTGGCTCAAAGGAAAGACGATGTGCAGAAGCCATGTTAGATAATTGATGCCAGTTGTTATATGTTTAATGTCCTTAGTTATGTTTATATTTTTAACCCCTGGTGATGATTTGGGTGAAATGATCAACGCCAGGGATATATCTTTAGATTATGTGCGCGAATGCATCAGTAGTTGTACTTAATTTTCTTTTCAAAGAGATCTAATAGGCCCACTGGGCATTATGACAACATTAGTTGAAAGAGACGTTCTGGTTTATGGACACGGAATGAAGGACACTTTAACACGGCCAATGTAGGCAGCAGCCAGCTGTGTCTGTCAGGGCCATAGTTTTCCTCTGACTTGCTTAACACTTGGCATTTTTGGTTTGGTTTTGTAATGAATTTCAGTTGCATGTAAGTATATGGAGCACCTTTCTTTCTGCATATGTCTTTCAATGTCTTTTTTCTCTTTCAATTTTTCATTTACTTTTTATTGGTCTGTATGTGTGTGTGTTTTGTTTTTACGTACTTTTTAAAATGTACATGTGCTCCATTTTGGCGTTTTAGACAACATACATCGATATCGCGATTTCAATCGGTCTGAGCTGAATACTAACACAAAAAGTGATCAGATCAATGTCTGTCAAAGTGTTATTGACTCCTATGTTGTCGATGGACAGATAGAATAACTAACAAACAAAAAAAAAAAGAGTCCTGGAAGAACTTGATACCACCAGAAAATTGCTAGCAGACATCAACAAGAGAAGACTCAGGCTGGGTAACTCTCAGCGGATCCACTGATTTCAGCGGATGAACTAGTTTCAGAGGGAAAAAATATTTTTTTCAAAGGAAATATTACTGAATTATTGTATTTGCCATCAGGAAATGCATCCATAATGCCTCAAAATTACAGAAATTCTTCAGCTTCTGGGTGGCTACCCCCCAGAAGGGACGTTGCCCCTAGACCCGGGCCATTTTTCAGAGGAAACTATCTTCTTCTCTTACCCAGCCTGAAGACTAAAATACATTGACCATGTGTCACGTAGCAAAAACACAGACCTCATGGCAACCATCTTTCAAGGATAAACAGGCAAAAAGGAAGAAGGGCAGACCTCCAATCTCATACATCGAGAACATAACCAACACCAGTGGCCTGAATATTCAAGAAGTTATTCACAAAAATCAAGTCAAGAGCCACTTGGAGGAGGGTGGCTGTGTAACAGAGGGTAGCGGCGGACACGGAACATGGTGACACCGACAGGTGAGACAGGTGAGATTGTCGATCAAGATCCTCTTAAAACGATTGGTTCTGGTGCATCCTTTTTTTTATTTATGGACATGTCATGTCAACTTGCTCAGTAGCAATCTGCTCAGTGTCTGTTGGTTTGATGGTCTCACCTTGCGGATTTTAAGTCTTGGACAATCTAAAATACATACAATCGAATGTTCATTGATTAGATTTATTTGTTTTTATATCTTAACCGTGTTTGTTTACAATTAACCTAAAACACAGACAGATAAGTGTTGATTTATTGTTTATTAATTTGTTTATGATAAGCATCACAAAACCATGGCTACAAAGCCTCGTTGATCAGTGATTGTATACCGAGACAAACCTGACGCATAGCAAGAACTCCGTTTTGGGCATAGTAGAGACAGTATTTGACCCATTACTTTATGGTGTCCATGGCCGGTATACATGTATTTAT
>JAPXFY010000015.1:16984516-17022016 GCA_030674185.1 Monoplex corrugatus
TAAACTCCAGATCCCAAGGTTTGTTTCTCACTGAGGCCTCGCCTTTTCTCCTCAGTTTGACCGGGAAAATCGAACTGAACGTCCAGTCATTCGGAATGGGACAAAAAAACAAAAACAACACACACACACACACACACACACACACACACACACACACACACACACACACACACACACACACACACACACACACACACACACACACACACACACACACACACACACACACACACACAACACAAACAAACAAAAAGACCCGAGTCGGACCCGTTTGCCTTCTGACCTGCGTACGCTTAAGATCCCACAGCAATTGAAAATCTTGAAGAGCGGGTCATCATGCAACTGATCTGACTGAATTATTTTTAACAATTAGTTTTCCAGTTGCCTCACATATACAGCTAGATTTACTTTAAATCGGTTCATCAATAGAAGAGATACTCGTAATTTATCATTTTCACCTTTTTGACTACGGCATCCAAGTATTGGACCATGTGTATTTCGAAGCAAAGCAGTTAAAACGATGCACTAAACTGACTTATGGTCAATCTTGTGAAATCATCGGTTATGACATCTGCTCAGCGTAGATGTGACTTTTAACTTTATCCAGTCTAAATAAAACATAGATGTTCCAATTAGTTTGTCCCGTATATAGTTAATGGTCCATCTTCAAATAATGGGAATTTCGTCAATGAAACATTGAAGATTTTAAACCATCATGATACAGAAATCAAAGCATTCTGGACCACTCTTATGTATTTAAAGAAACCTACGAACCAAATTTGGTGAAAATCCATCCACAAACACTTTCCATGGGGATGCTGAGAATTTGTTTTTTCTGTATAAATGTTATACCCAGCTTCTCGGAAATTTATGTTAGAAATTTCCTCTTTTCTGTTATTCTCTTTCTTTCTGCCTTTTCCTTTCCTTTCTGTCTTCTCTTCTTATCATTCTCTGCCTTGTTAGTCCACTGTACATGTTCTATTCAGTTTTACATACTTTCTGTTGGGATTGATAATTGGGTACATGTATTGAATGCATTTTTGGCTGTAAGGAAAGGTGATGAGCAGAAGCAATTTAAGGAATTCAAGCCAGTTTAATGATGTGTATCTGTGTATATATATATATATGTGTGTGTGTGTGTGTGTGTATAGATAGATAGATAGATATAGATATATACACTTTAGTGTACTTGAATATATATTTTTTACTAGTTTTTTTTCTTTTCTCTTAACCCCCTGGCGATAAATTGGGCGAAATGTTCAAGGCCAGCATAGCATAATAAACACAAAACACACAGACATACACAGACACACACACACACACACACAACTCTCACAGAAACACAACACACACACACACACACACACTCACAGAAACACACACACAACACACACACACACACACACACACACACACACACACACACACACACACACACACACACACACACACACACACACATAAAAGCACATATGTGAATAGACGTTAAAACAAATAACGAACGACACACACACACACACACACACACACACACACACACACACACACACACACACACACACACACACACACACACACACACACACACACACACACCTGAAACAAAATGCAAACATGTTGCAGTTACAGAAAGGTCTACAAGTTTACAACAAGTGGTACACTACCTATGCGTCTTCAGGGCGGATTGTCAAGTTGTCAGAGTTTGTTTGTTGTTGTCAGCATACCATAGCTTAACATTCTGTGGAACAAACAATATGTGCACCTGTTTGCATACCGGTGAACCCATAAGCTACCTGTACATCTAAGATTACACATAGGTTTAATTTTATCGAATAGAGGTTTACATTTTCAATTCCAGAATAGAGAATATCTATGTCATCATACTTTATTCTAACCAGAAAAACATGAAAATAAAATCAGAAGGTAGGCCTATATTTGATATAACCAGACAAGACAGGTGCAAATTGATGGCCAACTGGCCTTTGTCAAGCGTAAACATAAGACAACAGAAAACAAACATCAAAATAACAAATACAAACATTAGGAGAAAAAAAGCACATTGCTCTTTTTTTTTTCCATAATTTTTGGATTGGTTTTTCGATGTTATTCTTTTTTCTCTTGATTTTAATATTTGTCGTTTGCTGTTCGTTTTTTGTTGTCTTGCTATTACGCTTGATAAAGGCCAATTGGCCGTCAATTTTTGCTTGCCTTCTCTGGTTGTATTGAATATGCCTTCTGATTGTATTTTCATGTTTTTATGATTCCTGTTCGATTGAACGCGGGCGGTCGCACTTGTTTTGCATATTCGTATTTACGAATTAACTCGCCACTAGGGCAGCCACGCTCGAACTTCGGGGAATTTTGCCTGCGTACCTTCAATACCATGTTGGCTTACATTTCACTGGTGTTCTTGCGCTGTTTTCTTTAATTACTATGCAACTAGAACAACCACGCTCCATCTTCGAGGAATTTTATCTCTGTCTGTCTGTCTGTCTCTCTGTCTCTGTCTGTCTGTTTCTCTCTCTCTCTCTCTCTCTCTCTCTCTCTCTCTCTCTCTCTCTCTCTCTCTCTCTCTCTCTCTCTCCTCTCTCTCACTAAAAAGGCTGTTCTCTATAATCTTCCAACGCATAAAAATGCAAATGTTTGTATGGTGCGTTCATTCTTGTTACTCTCTCTCTCCCTCTCTCTCTCCCTCTCTCTCTCCCTCTCTCTCCTTCTCCCTCCTTCTCTCTCTCCTTCTCCCTCTCTCTTCACTAAAAAAACTACTCTCTTTAATCTTCCAATGCATAAAAATGCAAATGTTTGCATGGTGCCTTCATTCTTGTTACTCTCCCCTCTCTCTCTCTCTCCCCACCATCTCTCTCTCTCTCTCTCTGTGTGTGTGTGTTGTGTGTGTGTGTGTGTGTGTGTGTGTGTGCGTTCGCGCATAGTTATCTATCTGCCTGTCAGTCCGTATTAGCGTCAGTCTGCATGTGTGCTGCAATTGGAGCATAATGTTCACGTAATGTGATTAATCTCCTTACAAAGTATAAAGAGGTGGGATGTGAGGTGGGGCAGATTATTTTATATAGACTTGGAAGTTTCTATATCTGTGTGTACATATGTATGAACCTGTGTATGTAACACACCACTACCATCACCAACAATAATAATAATGGTAACAATGACATTTATACGGCCACCGTGGGGATGCCGGGATCTCTTTCAGTTTAAATAGTATCCCACCTTTTCGAAATTCTGTGCTAGAAATTTCCTCTTTTCTGTCACTCTCTTTGTTTCTGCCTTGTTCCTTAGCTTTCTGTCCTTTCTTCCTATCATTTTCTGCCTTGCTGGTCCATTCACCTGTATGTGTTCGATGAAGTCTTACATACTTTTTCTTAGGATTGATAATTGAGTACATGTATTAAGTGCAATTTTGGCTCTAGGAAAGTGAGATGTGCGGAATCAATTTTAGATGATTTATGCTCGTTTTTGTGTATATTTTAGTATCCTTAGGTATGTTTAAATTTGTATTCAGGTGTGTTTTTTGTGCGATGAATTGGACGGAGTGGTCAACGCCGGGGGCATGTCCTTGGATCATGTGCGTGAATGCATTAATATGCGTACTTACTTTTCTTTTCTTTTTCTTTTTTTTCTTTCCTGTTGAAGTTTTGTATGTGTTTTGAAACGGTTATAGCCCTGATATGGCCCTACGTAGTCGGCTGGGCTTTAAACAACAGTAACAATAACAATGACATTCATACAGTGCCGAATCTTGACAAGTAAATCAAATCAAAGCGCGCACTCTCATCATTCACCAAAGCATCTACTCAAAACTCAACAAAAACTCAAGATTATAAAACACACACAAACCGGAAGGGGAAGGACAGAAAGGGTGTAGGACAAAAGGGTGGACACATAGATAGACTGATAGAGGGGGAAATCTCTGCTCAACAAAAACATGTATCTTTAGGTTAGACTTGTAGGAGGACATAGTATGTGGCTGTTGAATAGACAGGGGAAGCTCGTTCCAGTTTTATAGAAGGACACACCTGCATATGTATATGTAAGCCTGCCTCTCTCTCTCTCTCTCTCTATCTGTTGTGTTGTTTTCGTGCGTGCGTGCGTGCGTGCGTGCGTGCGATGCGTTGTGTGTGTGTGTGGTGTGTGTGTGTGTGTGTGTGTGTGTGTGTGTGTGTGTGTGTGTGTTGTGTGTGTGTGTGAACAACAATGTCAGCAAATATCTTTCAGCTGTTTTTGGACGGGTTTTCATCAAATTTAATTGCTAGGTCCCAATATACCAGTAATTACGAATGGCTCATTATGGACCTGGATAATCCAAAACACGAAAATATTATCTGGTATATATGAGGGGGAATAATCTTTAAAAGTAAATTTGGGAACAGCATGTGTGTTTGTTAAATTGTATTCTGCAAGTTTCATTGAGACTGGTCCGAGCTCAGGCCACAGCTATGAAAAACTCGCTTATATCCGTTGGCAAGAATTTAAAGGTCGTTTATCATGAGGGCTCTGATCAGTATTGAAACAAAATAGAGAGTAGTGCATACTTTGATATGTATAAGGTCCAAAGAAACGTGGACTTATTTTTAGATTTGGGCCATATATTAATATGTCTGGATCAGTTTTGAATACTGTTTGATGCTATTAGGAACCTCATTGGGGATGCCATGGGGTTCTTTCAGTATAAATAGCATCCCCACCTTCTGGAAATTCTGTGCTAGAAATTTCCTTTCTGTCACTCTGTTTTTGGCTTGCTCTTTTGCTTTTTGCTTTTCTTCCTGTCGTTTTCTGCTTTGCCGGTCCATTCACCTGTATGTGTTCGATAAATTCTTACGTATTTTCTCTTAGGATCGATAATTGGGTACACGTATTAGCTGCATTTTTGGCTATAAGGAGTTGAGATATGCGGAAGCAATTTTAGGTAATTTAGGCCCGTTTCTAGATATGTTCTTGTGTCCTTAGTTATGGATAAATTTGTATTCAGATATGTTTTTAAAATCCCCTGTGCGATAAATTGGACGGAGTGGCCAACGCTGGGGAATTTCCTTAGAATATATGCGCGAATGCATTGATCTGTGTACTTAATTTTCTTTTCCTTTATTTTTAATGTTCACGTATTATGTATATTGTGTATGTTTTGAAACGGTTATAGCCCTGATATGGCTCTATGCAGTCGACTGGGCTTAAAACAAACAAACAAACAAAACCCCCAAACAAACAACAACAACAACAAATCCTATAACAATAACAATTTCTGAAAACGTAATTGATTTCCTAAGTACATGTTTCAAGGAACGTTTTCAGTGGCGCATAAAGGGACTTTGTTAGTATGGGATGACCATCTTCTTGACGGTTTTATTCGCTAATCAATACATATATGTGACAGTCTGTTTCTTGGCAGTGTGTGTTATACATATGGAAAGGCTAAATATAAAACATCACAGGATTACCGGTATTGATGCAACGGTGGCCAAAGTTTTATGCAACGAAACTTTAAATAAGGCTTATAAGATTTTACTGTATGTTACATGGAGTTAACCGGAGACACCTTGACCATATAATTCTCTGCACTCTTACGCATATATGTGTGCGGGCGTCTGCGCTCAGTAACTTGCAAGAAACGTGTGTGCGTGTGTAAGCGTGCACGCGCGCACACAGACACACGCATACAGAGACTCAGGCACACACACAGGCACACGCACAGACAGACACACGCACACACACACACAAACACACACAAACACACACACACACACACACACACACACACACACACACACACACACACACACACACACACACACACAGGACCAACTACAGCATTTTTGCTTTCAATGGTAAACTAAAAAAAATTTGGAAACATCAAGATTAACCCAAATATTTTCACGAAGTCAACCACGCGAAGTTCCTGTCTTTTCTAAATTTGGAGATCATATAATAACCATATTTTAATAAGTTGAAATCGTGGGACTACCTTAAGGAGAAGGAAGAGAGAAGAGAGAGAGAGAGAGAGAGAGAGAGAGAGAGAGAGAGAGAGAGAGAGAGAGAGCACAAAAAAATTTCCGATCTCTCAAGGGCAACTTACGTGAAGACTTCCAAATAAGTGAATCCCCTTTGTGAGTATATATATACACTCAGAATTTCAAATACGCAGAGCTTCGTTGTAGTCGTTGTCATTGTTGTTGTTCATCAGTTATTTTCGACATCTTCAAGTGCCTGAATACTCTTTGTGAGTATACGCACTCAGAATATCAAATACGCAAAGCTTCTTTGTTGTCGTCGTCATCGTCGTCGTCGTCATCGTCGTCGTCGTCGTCGTCGTTGTTGTTGTTGTTGATCAGTTATTTTAGACATTGGTCTACAATGTTAGGTAGACGTGAAACACTTTACCTGCTCCTGCAGAATTAAACATCTTCTCACCCATGTTGGCGACTTGTGAAAACATGAAACACCTAACTTGCACGCCCACCATAGACGAAGTGTGCAGACTGTGCAACAACAGAACGCCTGCACAACACAGGTCGAGTAGTGTGAATACAAGCACCAGGGACAGAGTAAATAACATCGCAGAAAGAAAACCCCAGCAGAAAACTAGGGACTTAAATCATTTCTCACGGGAGAAGAGGGTCACGTTTGCTGAACTGTTAGAATGTCCGAACTTTTATTAGCAAAGCAGCAATACGAGACTCCAGTGCGTTACCGTGATGTGCTAGCATGCCAACGTAGCTTTTAACCCTTTGACTCCCGCACCCTATCTACCAACTGCAAAAGCTTAATCCTTTGATCCATCACCCTTTCCATCAGCTTCTTGTGGCAAGCTGGTGGAAAGGGTGAGGCGTGAAAGGGTTACGTTTTTGTTTAGCTAGCATGGCTGACAATGCAGGATGCTGGTGGACATGGTGTGGGAGTCAAAGAGTTAAAAGCAATGGCACAGACGAAGAATACACGGAACACCCGATCGTTCGAAAGAGGCAACGCATCAAGTAGTACTGTTACTTCTGAAGAAGACACGACCCCGGCGAATGAAAACGAAAGATGGCGATGGCGTTGTACGGTACGACAAAATAAAAATAAGTAAGCGGAATACACTAGTGCTGACAGAATGGGCTCAAGAGCGGGCAGTTTCAGTTTCACTTTCAGTTTCAGTTTTTCAAGATGACGTCTCCGTGCTCGGAACGAATTCCATATGCACTAACGTCACAGGTGCCATGTGTATGGTGATCATGGCACAAGCCTTAAGCCTGCACATAAACCCATGAGCTGGCCAAGTCCTGAGGTCCTACCTAGACTACGTTTTACCTAGTCTACATTTTACGTATACTGGTATTTTATCAGCCTGCCTCTGGAATGATCTTGGTTACATGTAAATGACATGTGTATGTATCTTATCTTCAAAAAAGGAACATACATATAAAGTAAATAAATAATTCATTAATCAAAGGTCTGAATCACAACACAACTAGCTATTCTGTATAAACTCGTCTCACATGACAGACCCCCCATTCAGTCAATGCCCAAATGATCAGCTGTCTATCAACTAGATGAAGGCAATATTTCTTGATCATAGATAGGTATGTAAATAAGTGAGTTAGTTAGCAAGTAAGTAAATAAGTAAGTGAGTGAGTGAGTGAATAAGTAGGTGAATCAATGAATGCAGCACAAACATGACATCGATGTCACGTTCACAGCAAGGTGTAAATCGAAACCGTGGCAGAATGACAAGAAAAACAAGTGTGTTTACCCCCGTGCAAGCAAACAGGAACCAGAAAAAAACAAAAACAAAAACAAAACAAACAAACAAAAAACACGAAAAAAGAACAAGAACGTGTATTTAATACAACCAGACAAGAGAGTTGGCCGAAATTTTGCGCCTGTCTTATCTGGTTGTATTAAATACAGGTTTTTTTTTGGTTTTGTTTTTTGTTTTGTTTTTGTTGCTTTTTTGTTTTCGTGTGTTTCTGGTTCGTGGCAGAATGGCTGACGTTCGCCTGCCAACAACTAAACTCGAGGATTCGGGGTTCGTTTCCCGTTGAAGCCTCGACTGTTCTCCTCAGTTTGATAGGAAAATCAAACGGAGTGTCTAGTCTTTTTACATATTCAGAAGGGGGCGAAAAATGAGTCGGACCCGTGTGCCCTCTGGCCTGCGCACGCTAACAGATCCCACGGCAGTTGAAAATCGTGGAGAGCAGGGCATTCGCCCCTCTGCCATGGTTTAAAAAATTGGAGAGAAAATACTGATTTCCCAGGTCAGTCCCCTTAAGGCCAATTAGTCTTCTTGCCTTTCTGAAGTCTTTGTTGAAAAAATGGGTGGCGCTGAACTGTGGCGACGCGTTCTCAAAGAGGAGAGCAGCCCAAGTTTCACATGGTAAATCCACTGTGACAAAAAGAAATGAGTAATAACAATGATGATGGTCATGACGATGATGATGATGATAATAATAACAGTAACAATATTAATAATCGTAACAATGGTGAAAATAATATAGCCCAGCTGACCACCAACCCAAAGCAGGGCTACCTTCACCTTAAAATCGATTCCAGTTAAATGTACAATGGTTAAAACTAAGCGTCTGTTTAGCCTTTCAAGTCTAAAATGCCATTAAATAATAATATAATAATAAAGGCAATTTATATAGCGCTTTCCAGAGCACAAAGCGCTTCACATAAAATCAGTATATAACTAAATACAAATAGATACACCAACATAAAATTTAAACGTACCGCTGCTAACACTATATAACATAAAACATAAAATTTACGTTCAACAAGACATATTAACATAGTAAATTCAAATATTACTAAAAATAGTGACAATCATACAAAAATATTTTCTCTCTCTTTCTCTTCACACACACACACACACACACACACACACACACACACACACACACACACACACACACACACACACACACACACACACACACACACACACAGAGACCCAAACACACTCCCTCTCTCAACCACTCAGTTTCTCTACTATCAAATTCTATCACGCTTACACATACTCTTACTCATACTCTCACTCTCTTGCCCCACCCCAACCATACTCTCGCTCTCTACCGTGCTCCCGATATTCCTTGCTCACCTCTCTCTCTCTCCCGCACAGCCTCTCTCTCTCTCTCTTTTCCTCTCTCCCTCTCTCTCCCTCTCTCTTGCTCGCATAAACATGCTTCACACACACACACACACACACACACACACACACACACACACACACACACACACACACACACACACACACACACACACACACACAAACACACACACACACACACATATATGTAGGAACGATGATCAGGGCTGAGAGAGAAGAGAAAGAGAAGATCAATGAAAGTATTGAGTGAAAAGATAGGTCTTCAGACTAGACTTGAAAGAAGGAAGACATTGCTTATGGCGAATATGATAGGGAAGGGAGTTCCAGGTCATGGCAGCAGAGTGGGAGAAAGCTCTCTGACCATGCAGTTTCCGGTTGAAACGGGGAACACAGAAAGTTCTTGTGTCGGTAGAGGATCGGAGAGTTCTGGATGGTACATACACTTGAAGAAGTTCAGACAGATAAGAGGGAGCGGAGCAAGTAAGAATTTTGTAACAGAGACAGCAACATTTGTATTTGATTCTTTGTTCAACTGGAAGCCAATGCAACTTTTTCAGAAGAGGAGAACATGACTGGGATCTAGGGGCTTTACAAACAAGCCTAGCTGCTGAATTCTGAACACGTTGGAGAGGTTGAATGACAACTGAAGGGCAGCAGATTAGAATAGAATTACAGTAGTCCAAGCGTGAAAGAATATAAGAGGAAATAAGAGTTTTAGTGGCTTCCTCAGTAAGAAAGGGGCGGATAGAAGCAATACGTCTTAGTTCCATATAAGAAAGCTGGCATATCTTAGTGACATGTTTTTGCATAGAAAGATCATGATCTAAAAGAACTCCTAAATCCCGGACACAGTCAGAAAATTCAATGGAACTAGAACCTATAGGGAGAGAAGAAGAAAGTGTGTTGATATCATGATGTGAGAAACGTATAGCCTCCGTCTTGTCACAGTTAAGTTTCAGTTTATTTGATGACATCCAGAGATCAATGTCAGAGGTACAGTTTTGGAGAGAAGAAATTGCATCAGGATAGTCATCAACAGAAGCTGAATGAAGGAGCTGAGTGTCATCTGCAAACATTTCATGCGAAATGGAATGGCTGCGGACGACATCAGAAAGAGGGTAGTATACAGAATGAATAAAACAGGACCGAGCACGGAGCCCTGAGGCACACCAAAATCGAGGGAGGTTTCATTTGAACGGTGACTATCCACTAGCACAAACTGTTTCCTGTCTGAAAGATAAGAGTGAAACCAATTAAGAGCTAAGTCTCTAATACCAAATGTATGTTCCAAACGGGAGAGAAGAATTTCATGGTCTATGGTGTCGAAAGCAGCTGAAAGATCTAACAAGAGGAGGACAGAAATTTTATTTTTATCTAACGAATTGAGAATATCATTAAGGATACGAAGGATGGCAGTCTCTGTGCTGTGCTCTGGACGATATGCTGACTGATGGGGAGATAGAAGGTTGTTGGCAGTCAAATGAGCTGAAAGCTGGTGGAGGACAATTTTCTCGAGAATTTTGGACAGAAAGGGGAGGTTGGAAATGGGGCGGTAATTTTTCAACACGTTGGGGTCAAGGGAAGATTTTTTCAGGAGAGGCTTAACAAGAGCAGTCTTAAAATCAGAGGGAACAGAAGCTGAAGATAGTGATTCATTAAGAATGCGAGTGATAGTGGGGAGAAGGGTGTCGAGGTGGTCATAGAGAAGAGGGTGGGGATGGGGTCGAGAATACAAGAGACTTTGGGGGACTCAGTAATCAGCTTCCGTACAAATGATTCAGAAACAGGAGTAAACTGACAGAGTAGTGTACCTTTATAAATAACGGACTGGTCAGTTGTGTCAGAGGATGACAGAAACCCATCACGGATGGTCAGAATTTTCTGGGTAAAAAAGTCGGAAAACAATTTTGGTAACTGAGATAATTCATGTGTGGACGGCAGAGTAACATCGGAAACCTTTCCCAGCATGCCTGTGACAGTTCTAAAAAGATCTTTGCATGATACTGCTGAAACAACTTTAGAAGAATAGAATTTAGTTTTAGCATCATGGACGAGATCGACAATTTTCTGTTTTGCGGTTTCATAAATCTGCTTATGTACCGTCAGGCGAGACGATGCCCAGCGACGCTCAGCTTTACGGCGCTCACGCTTAAGTTGCAAAAGATCATGTGCCACGGAGCTGTACCACGGGGCAGAGCGACGTTGCTGCACCCTGTGCTGACGTAAGGGCGCGTGCTTATCCAAAACTGTTCGCAAACCGAGACTGAGATCAGAAAGAGAAACATCATGAGTAATGACACTTTTTAAATCTTGAGAAAATGCTGCCTGATCTATCTGGCGAATGGCACGAATATATTTGAATTGGGGTGTTGATTTTTGTTTTAGAACACTAAGATGACAGACAATACAAATATGGTCAGACATAAGATAATTACTACACTTTGCAGATTGTAAAAGATTATCATTGTCACGAAAAATTACAAGGTCTAAAATATGAAAAGTCTTTTCCGTATTAATGATCTGATAAAATGAAATCCATTGATCTTGTGTAAAAACTTGAAAACTAAGTCTGGAGGAATATCTGTGAAGAGTTTATGTAAGGAGTTTGCTGTATAGTGCTTATGTCTCACAGCGCACAAGTCCCAGCAAGAGACAGGTGAGGCTGCTGTTACAGGTGTCTTATCAGAACTAATCAGTGTTGAACAAAGGCATTAGTAACAAAACAAAACAAAATAAAACAAAACAAACAAACAACCCGTTATCACGCCAGTGAAGCTAAGATATTCACTGAAATAAAAGACCAGTTGGACAGATTGAGAAATGATATTTTTAATTCACACAAGATTAGGACCTTCTCAAATACAAACATGTGGAAAATGAAGACATAATGAAGGATCTACTAGACAAACTTTAAAACCTGCGAATCAATATCCGTTAACATCATTTTCTTGTCATTGGCCTTTGGAATGTTAGTGTATCATTTGCATACATTTCAATGATCATTTTCACTGAAAAATTTGTCTTGCCTTCCTTATATTCATCTGATTCTTCTTCTATCAATTATGAATTTTTGATGACTTATATTAACTGATCAGAATCAGAAGTAGTCAGTGTATGTATTGTATACATGCTATGACAGGATCTGAGTAAACGACATCCGTTTAATACGGGAACACTGTTTGTACACATACCTGTATTACAGGTCGGGGTGTTTTTGTACTGTGCCACACCTGGTGATCGATGTATTGCAAAGTAAAGGGGAACAGACGAAAGAGGAAGAATGTAGCAGGTTGGCCATCGGCTGTGTTTTCATCCGATTGTCCAGAACGCCATCAAACGTCCTGAGATTGAAATCACCTTGAGAACAGGGCATGAAAAGACACAAAAGTCTAGGACTATTTTTCACACCTTCGATAATTTATGAGAATCAGGATAATGGTGATGATACTGAGTTCTATTGTAGGTTTGGTCTGTAAGACTGGACTGCGCTGTGGGTTCTTTTCATGATAAATTCTGGCATCAAACATGACCTGCAGTGTTCGTTGAAATATTTTTAACACCTTCAATGACGCATCTACGAAATGGATCCGACTCGACTGTATGATAAAATACTTGACTGTATGATCACCGTTTTCCTGATGAGTCCATGTCAAACTCAGTTCTGAGTAAGAACTATTTCAGGGTCTTCAAAAATCATTGTGGATTTTTCGGCTCCAACCGGCTCCTACCAGAGTTTGCCGTGCTATGGGCTCATTGGAAAGACCACAGTCGAGTCTCATCCACTTCACGGATGCGTCATTGAGGGTAGTTGCTCAACTCTTCTGACCAGCACCGCAGGTGTCTGTATATCTCGGGCCTGGTTGAAGCCAGGACATGTTACGATAGTAAGCGTAGAGTACAGCCCTGTCACGCAGTCTCAGTCTTAGATAGAACTCCATAGCATCATGATTATCATCCTCATCGCCATCATCATCATCGCATTGTAAAAACTGTTCCAACTTCTGTGGCCATTAGGGTGGCGTAGAAAAAACTATACAAGGCCGAAAAATCCTACCATGATGAAAATGGAACCCATGGTCTCCCAGCATTTGTCAGTTGTGCTAACTACTTCGTCACAGCTACTTGTTCTATCATTCTATGTGTGTAGCTGTTTCACAGTTACTTAAGTCAGTTTCTCTGTCAATCTTTACCCCCCCCGTGGGGATGCCGGGAGCTCTTTCAGTATAAATAGTATCCCTTACCTTCTGGAAATTCTGTTCTAGAAATTTCCTCTTTTCTGTTACTCTCTTTGTTTTCTGCCTGCGTTATTTTGCTTTCTGTCGTTTCTTCCTGTCATTTTCTGCCTTACCAGTCCATTCACCTGCATGTGAAGTTTTGCGTACTTTTTCTTAGGATTGGTGATTGGATACATGCAAAAAGTACATTTTTGGCTCTAGGAAAGTGAGATATGCAGAAGCGATTTTACGTAATTTAGGCCCGTTTTTGTATATGTTTTAGTGTTCTTACATTTGTGTTCAGGTGTATTTTTTTAAATCCCCAGTGCGATAAATTGGGTGGAGTGGTCAACGCCAGGGGCGTCTTCTTAGATTATGTGCGTGAATGCATTGATATGTATAGGGCCTACTTAATTTTCTTTTCCTTTTTTACCTGTTGAAGTATTGTATATGTTTTGAAACGGTTGTAGCCCTGATAAGGCTCTACACAGTTGCCTGGGCTTTCAACAAAAATAACAATAACTGGTGTATTTTTGTTTTGTTTTTGTTTTTGTTTTGTTTGTTTGTTTGTTTGTTTGGCAGTCATGCTGCTCAAGTCGGTTTCTCTGTCAGTCTTTGCGTGTTCATCTACTCAGTCTGTTTCTATTATCGATCTTTGTATTATTCGTTTATGTAGCTGTTTCATAGGTATGTTACTCAGTTTCTCTGTCAGTCTTGCCACTGTCAGCTGCGGAGATTCAATTCTACTTGTCAGTATCTTTCACTGAAGGAGCATCTGAGCATGCGATAATCGATTATTGTAGGTAGAAAGAAACTCTAGGGAGAGCTAGACAACAGAAGGTCTTCAGAGAAGTAACCCCCTTTAGACAAGTGTTTCGGCCCTGAATTCCTTACACTCTCGGGGGCCGGGCCACATCCAGGTCATGACTCCTGGATGCCCTTCTGCTGTTTCTACTCTGGCTTGCTTGCTTTTTTGTTTGTTTGGTTGGTTTCGTTGTCACTTGCCTACCATGAGTATCCAGATTTTGAGGGCTCGTCTTGTCATCCGTAAAAAGAAGCACGATCATGTCACTCACTTGCTTAAGTGAGGGATGATGATGTCCACTTTGATTTTGATTTTGTATTATCAAATTGTTATTATTATTGTTCTTATTATTATCATTATTATTGTTGTTATTATTAATGTGGTCTGTTCTTATTATCATTATTATTGTTGTTATTATTAATGTGGTCTGTTATAGTATTATCAATGTTATTATTATTATTATTATTATTATCATCATCATCATCATCATCATCATGTTATATACATATATATACATACATACATATATATATATATTTTTTTTATATTATTATTATTGTTGTTGTTGTTGTTGTTATCATTATCGAAGCACGATCATGCCACTCACTTGCTTTAGTGAAGGATGATGATGTCCGCTTAGTACTATTATCAATTACTATTATCATTATTATTATTATGTTGTTGTTGTTGTTGTCATCGTCGTCGTCGTCACAATCATTACTATTATTATTACTATTCGTGTGGTCTGTTATAATCTGTCTTCCCAAAATAGAGAGAGCGGCAGTTCAAGAATTTATTTTCGTTGGACAAAAATACAATATTAACTGAAAATGTACTTTATCAAGAAATTGACAAAACCACGGCATTTTGCATTTCATAAGTCAAACATAATCGCTCAACAGTTCACGCAGAATTAGAGCACGAAAACCAAGACAGTATATTAACTAGCAGGGATTAAGAGATTACGGACAACCCGTTATGCCCAATCGAGTAAAGACCAGCGATTAATTAAACAAATCCGTTAGACTAGGAACATACATAGGAGAAAGTGTGTGATCGTTGTTTGGCTTACTTCCAATAGGATCAGTAGCATGTAAATCCAGTCTGTGTAACGGTTTGTCATTTACCGCTAATAATTCGGCAGGGAAGGTATGTCGTGGCTATTGATATGTAACTATTAGAAGACAAAATGAAGTTTTTACGCCTTTTTCACTCCTGTTACCTGATTTTGTACCATCATAATACAACATGATTATGGACGTCCCGTTTGTGTAACGGTTTGTCATTTACTGCTGATAATTCGGCAGGGAAGGTATATCGTGGCTATTGATATGTAACTATCAGGGTGAAAAATGAAGTTTTTATGCCTATTTCACTCCTGTTACCCTATTTTGTACTCTTATAATACAGCGTGATTATGGATGTCATTATTTAAAGTAATGCTTAATTTGTGTATTTTTTTTACACGCTGTTATCTTATTTTGTAGTATTATGATGCACAAGACTTTTGATTGTTTTTGTTGTTGTTGTTAATTTACAAATTCATGGCATAATAATTTGGAGTTTTCATCCATTAACACACCGCATTTGTAATATAATGTATACATATATATATATATGATGTATATAGATCGTCATCTGAAGGCTGAACCGTCATCTTCAGCACGTTGAAACTCTAAACCGAAACATTACAAAATTATCATTGTTTGTTCATCTACTAATTTGCATACAAGAATGATGCATACATCTAATTTCGCATTGACCTGTTTAGAAAAAAAGTCTTGCAGTTTTATACTCTACCAGTATGTTTCTGTGCTATCTAAAATATGGTCAGAGACTGTTGCTGGCGTTGTAAAAACAGATGAAAACAAACGAACGAAGAAACATACTAATAAACAAATAAAAACTATCAAAACAAAACAGGACAAGTCTTTGTTGTCTTGTAAAACCAAATAAAAAAAAAATAGCAAAACAAAACAAAACAAAGAAAGATTAAAATCATGTTGTCTGTCTGTTCTTCTAAACGCATTAAATGTTGCCGATTTTCAGTTTTTATTTGATTGAAAATAACGGTGCGGAAGGTCGGTGTTCGAATCCGCTAAACGCTGGTTCGATTTTTCCGGCCTGAAAACTCCCTCTGTCCACCCAGCAGTGAATGGGTACCTGACTTGGTCGGGGAGGTTTAAAAAAAGGCGGCGAAAGGAGAGGGATGGGCTCCGCCTTTCATAATGCCGTGCCCTAGACACGGTGAATCTTTAACAGTTCACCGCCCCTACGGCCATATTGGCCATGGGACCTTTAACCTTTTTTTTTAACTTTGTACAAAGAAAAATTAAAATCATGTTTCTGTGTGTTCTTCTAAACGCATGAAATGTTGCCGATTTTCAGATTTTATGTAACTGAAAATAACTTCGTTTCAATTTTGCTAATTAACGTTTTTTTTCAAACCAGCATGTGTACAAAATTGCTGTCGTTCAAAAATTTCTTGTGTTTAAGTCTTACAGGTTTACTTATTGTTAGTGATTTTTTTCTTATGTTTTACTCCTATCGTACTAAATGCTGGCTGTATTGCATTGTGTGATATGTTCATCATGTTCCTTTGTTCCTTGTCACAGACGTGATCCGCATGAAATACGGGTTTGTTTTCCTAAACAGATTCGTCATAAGAAAACGGTACTATTCATCTTTCTGTCTTTTCTTGTTTGTAGCTCTCTCTCTCTCTCTCTCTCTCTCCCCTCTCTCTCTGTCTCTCTCTCTCCCTCTCTCTCTCTCTCTCTCTCTCTCTCTCCTCTCCCTCTCTCCCTCTCCCTCTCTCTCTCTTTGTTTCTTTTTTTACTTTATACTTTTTTTTTCCCAATTTATGTGTAATGGTTTGCTTGACTGGTTACGTGATGTTTTATTTCTGATGTTAAGTCTTGTTAAGTTTGCTTCGGTTGTTGTGCTTATGTGTATTTATATGTATGCATGCATCGCCCTCATAGCTCCGCCCCCCCCCCCCCCCCGAAAAAAAAAAGTTGAGGTCTCTACCACCTCACTCCCCTGCGACCTCAGGGTGGGTCATGGGACAACCTTACGCATTTTTGGCTAGCTTCAGTCTAACACCCCGTCTGAAAGCACATATTGAATAGACGTTAAAAGAAATAACAAACGAACAGACTAACGTTTACAGACAGAATTTAGTCAAGGGCAACTTCTTTGCTGCCGTGATTCTTCTCAACGTGCATGGGGCATGTGTGACACATACGTCTTTAGTTTATCCTGTCTTCCAAAGGAAAGGCCTCATATCACTACTGCAGGCCGGGTGAAAGTGGGAAAAATCACCCTACGATTACGGAATCGTAGTTAAATGCAGGAACTCACGTTTCTTAATAATCTACGTTCAAATTGTTCTTGGTTGGGATGGGTTGGTTGGTCGGTTGGTCGGTCGGTTGGTTGGTTGGTTGGTTGGTTGGTTGGTCGGTTGGTTGGTTGGTTGGTTGGTTGGTCGGTTGGTTGGTTGGTTGCTCGGTCGGTTGGTTGGTTGGTTGAATTTCCTACCAAAGAGGATAACTTCACAGGTTGTTCAAACTCAAATTCTCAAATTTTCGTCTGTTCAAAATTCTCAAATTTTGTTTGTTCATAAGTAGATATCCTAACAACCTGTCCCCCGTATAAATAGTATTCCCACCTTCTGGAAATTCTGTGCTAGCACTTTCCTCTTTCTGTCACTCTCTTTGTTTCTGTCTTGCTGCCTTGCTTTCTGTCATTTTTACTTATTTTCTGCCTTAATGGTCCATTCACCTGTATTTTTTCGATAAAGTCTTACGTACTGTTTCTTCGGATTGATAATTGGTACATGTATTGGGTGCATTTTTGGCTCTATGGAGGTGAGATATGCGGAAGCAATTTTAGGTAATTTATGCCTGTTTTTATATATATGTTTTGGTGTCCTTATGTATGCTTACATTTGTATTCAGGTGGGTTTTTTAAATCTCCCCTGTGCAATAAATCGGACGGAATGGTCCTACGCCGGGGGCATATCCTTAGATTATGTGCGCGAATGCATTGATATGTGTACTTAATTTTCTTTCTTTTTTTTTTTTTTTCCTGTTGAAGTTTTGTGTGTTTTGAAGCGGTTATAGCCCTGATATGGCTCTGCGCAGTCGGCTGGGCTTTAAACAACAGTAAAAGAAAAAAAATCCTAACAACCTCCCCTCTCCTTTTTTTCCAATTCTTATGTTTTACTGTTCATCCATTCGTAATTTACGTACGGGCAACCTTTTTCTAGGCTTACGTTCAAAGTAATAAAATCGAAAGATGAATGATTATCATTTTCTTCGTTCGTTGTTCTTTTTTATCTATAGATCTTTAGGGGTGTTCAGTTATTTTCCACCATGATCTATGCGAGGTAGACGTGAAACACCTTTTACCTGTTCTTATACAGTGGAGGCAAATTTTTGCTCGTGTTTCTTGCCTTATATCAGATTCAGTTCAGTTCATATTTGCTTATAGCCCAGCCGGCTACTAGAGCCATATCAGGGCTAACACCACGTCAAAAACGACAACCCGGTTCTTATATCAGATGAACAAGGATAATGCGTACATTATTCTAGAAAAAAGCCTTATATCATATGAATAAGGCTAATGCGTGCATTATTCTAAAAAAAAGTCTCATATCAAATGAATAATAAAGATAATGGTTGCATTATTGGAATTCTTGCTCGTGTTTCTAGTCTTATATCAGATAAACAAGGATTATTCTCAACAACAAAAAAGTAAAAAAAGATGTTTAAAACATGAGGCAAGACGTGTACAATGTTTTGGTAAGATTGTCCCTTTCGGCTACTGAAACAATATGAAAGCAATCAAAATGGATTGAAAATGACAATCATGGGCACCAGTATCTTCTTTTACTCTAGTTTCCTCCTCCTGCTCTTCTTTCTTCTTGTTTGTTTGCGTTTGTTCGAATTTAAGGGAGGAGTAGATTTTTCGTTAACAAAGTGTTAAATATGGAAGCCCAGTTATCAAATTTTCAGAAACTGAATCAGAACAGATACATAACTGTTTGTTAATCCGTAGTCTGTATTAAAAACAAAAACAAACAAACAAACAAACAACTATGGCAGATACGACATCTCCTTTATTAATAAATGGACATTATACTAAGAACTTGAACTAAAACGCAATCTTCTCCCTATTTGTCTTTTGCTGGACACTGTATTGAGAAATTGAAACTTTCTCTGTTTCTCCATCGTCATGTTCATTTTCTTCCCCTGTCTGTCCCACTCTTTGTGTGTCTTAGGAATGGTCTTGTTGGCGGTTAAAATGGAAAATTTCCGTTTCTAATACTCGCAATGATTATGTTGCTGATATCCTTAGAATCTTTGTCTTTGGTGTGACTGTTACTGTTATTGTTATTGTTATTATATTCATTTTAAAATGGGAACGCGCATTGCAAAAGTTTGTTTGAAGAGGGACTCATCGCACTCGGATAATTCCTTAAGTGCTCTACCCAATCTACTATCTGTTCACCAGCAAACCCCTCGAGCCTGTTCAAAACCATATATGCTGGCAAGGACTTGAAATGGAAGGGGGAAGTGGCGGGAAAACAGAATCCATAAAACACTAAGCTGACACCACCAGAATGGCTGGAGCATTAAGAAGGGCAGCAAACAAGCCAGTTTTTATGTTGCGGCCTGGGATTGAACTCAAGACATCAGGTTTTGAGTCCATGGATTTGAAATGGAAGGAGGAAGTGGCGGGAAAACATTCCATAACACACGAAGCTGACACCACCAGAATGGCTGGAGCATTAAGAGGAGCAGCAAACAAGCCAGTTTTTATATATGTTGCGGCCTGGGATGAACTCAAGACATCAGGTCTTGAGTCTGTGGCTTTATTGCAAAGGTCAGCCAGTGAGGTTGGTAAAACCATGGCCCGCCTGAGGGTTGAACCCACAACCCCTGCATTTAGAGCATGGCGCTCTAACAGCTCAGCTAAAGGGCCAAGATATATATATATATATATATATATATGCCCGCCTGGGGTGCTACTGAAACGAGGCAGATTCAATTCAGAAATCACTGATTTACACGGCAGATTCCACGTAGAAATCACTGATTTACGAGGCAGATTTTTTAACAAAATTTACAAACAAGTAAATCAGTAAAACAATTAAACGAAAACATCACTAACAAGAAACAAAAAAAAAAAACAAAAAAGAAAACAACAAAACAAAAACAAACAAACAAAAAAGGAAGAAAAAAAAGGTTTGTGCTGTTTTCGGTTTTAAGATGACATAGTTTTACTTGCTGCTTTGTTGAATTTCACGAAGAATTTTTATTTCACTAATGACAGCGCAAAGCGTACTCTTTATTCAGCCTAATTACTTCGAACGTGGGTTATTTTATCAACACTCTTATGATTTAAATCACAACACCTGACCAATAATTATGGTCGTTGAGCCGAATAAATAAAATGGCCTAGATCTAGCAGGATAAGCGGAGGCTCGTTTCCAACAAGCTGATTGGTTGATGATTTTATTATGTTACTTTGTTATATTAATTTGTCGTAGTTCTTGTCAGATTACATAATTTTAATTCCTTTTATTTCACTTGATTACAGATCAAATAACTGTAGTTGAGAACAATCCTCTCCAATATAATGGAGATGGGTGGAATTCTCAAGACAGTTCTTGTCGTCTGCTGTTTTGTTGCGGGCCTATTTTCATCTACTTCAGGTAGGGTATAGCGTGTGTGTGTGTTGAGTGCACTGGTTACCACTTATTTCATTGCGTTTGCGTGACAAAATCAAGGATAAATCATTTCGTTTGATTGTTCCAGTTTTTTTTTTCCTGCTCTTTTTTGAAAACGGGACTGTTTCTTCTTTTAGATGTCGCCGTGCGGGTAATGACACAGTGATATTTCCTTAGTCTGATGTCTTAACTGTCCAAACAAGAATTGGGGCCTACTCACTTGCAGTCTTTATTTTTTGTTGGACGCCTTAGCCAAAGTGTGTGTGTGTGTGTATGTATTATGTGTGTGTGTGTGAAAGAGAGTGTACATGTGTGCGTGTGCGTGCGAGCGTGTGTGAGTTTTTAGTTATTTGTCAGTGGATCTTTCTGAATTCGAACCGTATGTCTGTCCCGACGGAGACCCGCTTAAATGCAGTGAAAATTTAAACAGACATGGCCTTTTGTATGGATCACTTGGATTCAAAAAATAAAAACCAAGAAATAAAAACGCTGCGACTGTTTTTCAGTGAATCTAGCCTCTATGCCTCAGAAAACCATATTAGTGAATACATTGCTAACGTCTAAATAGGTCAGAGTTAAAGCAAAAAACATAACAAAAATTATTTGCAAACATTTCAAAGACTAGCAATGCTATAAGCATATGTTACGCAAAATGTGTACAACCGCAGAGGGAGCAGCTCGTCCTTGCGCGCGACGCGTACGCTCTGTGTGTGTATGTGTGTGTGTGTTTGTTTGTTTGTGTGTGCATGTGCCTGCGCACGCGCACGTGTGTGCAAAAAAAAGTACATGTTATTCTCCTTTCTCCACACAATTGTGGTAGTTCCAACGATGAGGACTTTATAATTGTGTAACTTACGTAATGAGGGAATGTGAGAAGTAGAAACTTGTTTGATTGGAATCCTTCTTTATCAAGTTACTTTAAAAACGGAGGATTTTTCTGTGCTGTAGTATTTTACTTTAAATTCTTGATGATTGACATGGTAACAGAGAGAGATAAAGACAGTGCATGGTTGGTGTGGTGTAGAATAGTGTGTTTGAGAGTGTGGTATTGTGTGTTGGAGTGGTGTGGTAATGTGTATTGTGTGTTGGAGTGGTGTGGTAATGTGTGTTGTGTGTTGGAGTGGTGTGGTGTTGTGTTGGAGTAGTGTTGTGTTGTGTGTTGGAGTAGTGTGGTGTTGTGTGTTGGATAGTGTGTTATTGTGTGGTGTGTGTCGGAGTAGTGTGGTATTGTGTGGTGTGTGTCGGAGTAGTGTGGTATTGTGTGGTGTGTGTTCGAGTTGTGGTGGTGTTGTGTGTTGGAGTAGTGTGGTATTGTGTGGTGTGTGTTCGAGGTGGTAGTGTTTGGGGGGTAGTGGTGTATTGTGTGTTGGTAGTGTGGTGGTTATATGTGGTTGTGTGTGTGTTGGGGTAGTGTGGTATTTGTGTGTTGTGGAGTAGTGTGGTATTTGTGTTGATTGTGTGTTGTTGGAGTAGTGTGGTATTGTGTGTTGGAGTAGTGTATTGTGTGTTGTGTTGAGTGTGTGGTTTGTTTGGGTAGTGTGTATTGTGTGTTGAGTATGTGTAGTTGTGTGTTCGAGTTGTGTGGTATTGTGTGTTGGAGTAGTGTGGTATTGTGTGTTGGAGTAGGTGGTATTGTGTTGTGTGTGTTGGAGTAGTATGGTATTGTGTGTTGGAGTAGTGTGGTTTGTGTTGTGTGTGTTGGAGTAGTGGTATTGTGTGTTGGAGTAGTGTGGTATTGTGTTGTGTGTGTCGGAGGTTGTATGTGTGGTATTATGTGGTTGTGTGTTGGAGTAGTGTGGTATTGTTGTGTGTCGGAAGTATGTGTGGTATTGTTTTTGGTGTGTGTCGGAGTAGTGTGGTATTGTGTGTTGTGTGTGTCGGAGTAGTGTGGTATTGTGTGGTGTGTGTTGGAGTAGTGTGGTATGTGTGTGTGTGAGTGTGTGATGTTGTGGAGTGAGTGTGGTATTGTGTGGTGTGTGTCGAGTAGTGTGGTTTTTGTGTGTGTGTCGGAGTAGTGTGGTATTGTGTGGTGTGTATTCGGAGTAGTGTGGTATTGTGTGGTGTGTGTCGAGTAGTAGTTGTGTGTTCGAGTATGTGGTTGTGTGGTGTGTCGAGTAGTGTGGTATTGTGTGGTGTGTGTCAGAGTAGTGTGGTATTGTGTGGTGTGTGTCGGAGTAGTGTGGTATTGTGTGATGTGTGTCGGAGTAGTGTGGTATTGTGTGGTTTGTGTCGGAGTAGTGTGGTATTGTGTGGTGTGTGTCGGAGTAGTGTGGGAAGATGTGGTGTGTGTTTAGTGTGGTGTGGTGTGTGTGTGTGTGGTGTGATGGTGGTGGTGGTAGTGCTGGTGTGTGTGTTTGTGAGGGAGGGTGTGTGGTATGTGTGGAGTGGTGAGGCATGGTTGTGTGTGTGTGTGTGTGTGTGTGTGTGTGTGTGTGTGTGTGTGTGTGTGTGGTGTGTGTGCGTGCGCTTTCTTGTCTGTTTGCACTTCAACCGGAGTATCTGAGCATTTTAATTTCCAAATTTGGATCAGCAAAAAAAAAAAAAAAAGAAAAAAAAAAATTCTATGGCATAATGATGTGTTTCAGCACAATGCAGCTCCAGTCTTCAGGCAGATATGGTGTTCATTTTGGATGCCTCGGGAAGTGTGGGTCAAACCAACTTCGAGACCATGCTCGACTTTGTACAGGTTAGTGAATGGGTCATCATTATCGTTGTACTTGCCCATTTATCTATTTACTCTTGTCAATTCGTGCTAAGGCCTGGGGGAAAATCTGTTAAGAACTAACGCCGTCCAGTTACTACCGCACAATCTCAAGCAAAACGCCAAGTCGACAAATTCTGTGCTAGAAATTTCCTCTTTTCTGTCACTCTCTTTGTTTCTGCCTTGTTCCTTTGCTTTCTGTTATTTCCCCTATCATTTTCTGCCTTTATGGTCCATTCATCTATATGTGATCGATAAAGTCTGACGTACTTTTTCTTAGGATTGATAATTTGGACATGTATTAAGTGCATTTTGGGGGGCTCTAGGAAGGTGAGATATGCGGAAGCAATTTTAGGTATTTATGCCTGTTTTTGTATATGTTTTGGTGTCCTTAGGTATGCTTATATTTGTATTCAGGCGTGTTTCTTAAATCCCCTGTGCGATAGATTGGATGGAATAGTCAATGCCAGGGGCATACCTTTAGATCATGTGCGAGAATGCATTGGATGTGTGTACTTAATTTTCTTCCCCCCCCCCCCCCCCTGTTGAAGTGTTGTGTGTTTTGAAGCAGTTATAGCCCTGATATGGCTCTACGCAGTCGGCTGGGTTTTAAACAACAGTAACAATAACAATAATAGAAAATCGGAAAAATCGCCACCCTTCCTCCAAGAGGACGGGTGTCTAGGCGGATCGAACCTAAGACCTTCCATTTGGAAGTCCGACGTTTTCTCACTTGACCACCACGCCACGGTCTCGTTTTACATGGATGCTTAGGTCGGGGTTTGGTGTCCTATACAAGCTTTTTCGTGTTGGTGTCATACCAGTGTTGCACCGTTGTCAGGCGTATGGATTTGCAAGCCTTACTTTTTCTGTCCCTATTAAGCACTTGTCTACCAGCTGTAAACGAGTTCCTCACTCTTTTTGTAAAAGTTTTGCGAAAGTAGAATAACGAAAGAGTTGAGACACTGAGGCAGAAACCAGTTGAGGCCTCTTGTCACCTCACTCTCCTTTGCCTTCAGGATAATGGGACAAACTTTATTATTTATTTCTGTCACCTCACTCCCCTCTGACCTGGGGATAATGGGACAAACTTTCTTATCTATTTCTGTCACCTAACTCCCCTCTGACCTGGGGATAATGGGACAAACTTTATTATTTATTTCTGTCACCTAACTCCCCTCTGACTTTGGGATAATGGGACAAACTTTATTATTTATTTCTGTCACCTCACTCCCCTCTGACTTTGGGATAATGGGACAAACTTTATTATTTATTTCTGTCACCTAACTCCCCTCTGACTTTGGGATAATGGGACAAACTTTATTATCTATTTCTGTCACCTAACTCCCCTCTGACCTGGGATAATGGGACAAACTTTATTATTTATTTCTGTCACCTAACTCCCCTCTGACCTGGGGATAATGGGACAAACTTTATTATCTATTTCTGTCAACTAACTCCCCTCTGACTTTGGGATAATGGGACAAACTTTATTATCTATTTCTGTCACCTAACTCCCCTCTGACCTGGGGATAATGGGACAAACTTTATTATTTATTTCTGTCACCTAACTCCCCTCTGACCTGGGGATAATGGGACAAACTTTATTATTTATTTCTGTCACCTAACTCCCCTCTGACCTGGGGATAATGGGACAAACTTTATTATCTATTTCTGTCACCTAACTCCCCTCTGACCTGGGATAATGGGACAAACATTATTATTTATTTCTGTCACCTCACTCCCCTCTGACATCAGGATAATGGGACAAACTTTATTATTTATTTCTGTCACTCACTCCCCTCTGACTTTGGGATAATGGGACAAACTTTATTATTTATTTCTGTCACCTCACTCCCCTCAGGATAATGGGACAAACTTTATTATTTATTTCTGTCACCTCACTCCTCTCAGGATAATGGGACAAACTTTATTATTTATTTCTGTCACCTCACTCCCCTCAGGATAATGGGACAAACTTTATTATTTATTTCTGTCACCTCACTCCCCTCTGACATCAGGATAATGGGACAAACTTTATTATTTATTTCTGTCACTCACTCCCCTCTGACTTTGGGATAATGGGACAAACTTTATTATTTATTTCTGTCACCTCACTCCTCTCAGGATAATGGGACAAACTTTATTATTTATTTCTGTCACCTCACTCCCCTCAGGATAATGGGACAAACTTTATTGTTTATTTCTGTCACTCACTCCCCTCAGGATAATGGGACAAACATTATTGTTTATTTCTGTCACTCACTCCCCTCTGACTTTGGGATAATGGGACAAACTTTATTGTTGATTTCTGTCACTCACTCCCCTCTGACCTGCGGATAATGGGACAAACTTTATTGTTTATTTCTGTCACTCACTCCCCTCTGACCTGCGGATAATGGGACAAACTTTATTGTTTATTTCTGTCACTCACTCCCCTCAGAATAATGGGACAAACTTTATTGTTTATTTCTGTCACTCACTCCCCTCAGGATAATGGGACAAACATTATTGTTTGTTTTTGTCACTCACTCACTCTCCTGATCTCAGGACAAACTTTATTATTTATTTCTGTCACTCCCTCCCCTCTGACCTCAGAATAATGGG
The DNA here is from genome assembly GCA_030674185.1 of Monoplex corrugatus. Taxonomy (NCBI): domain Eukaryota; kingdom Metazoa; phylum Mollusca; class Gastropoda; order Littorinimorpha; family Ranellidae; genus Monoplex; species Monoplex corrugatus. The sequence continues at coordinate 17,010,674 of JAPXFY010000015.1, forward strand.
ACAAACTTTGTTATTTATTTCTGTCACTCACTCCTCTCAGGATAATGGGACAAACTTTATTTTCTATCAGTAATTCATTTGCTCACCAGGACCTCATTGACGGCTTTGAGATCGCCACTGACAAAGTACGCATAGGGGCACAGAAGTACTCGTCTGGTACTAACACCGAGTTCAACTTGCATGACGACTTCGACAAAACCTCCATCAAGAACAGAGTGGACAACATTTACTACACCGGTGGTTCCACCAACACAGGTATGATGTGCCCTCAGGAGAGAATTTCTTTATGGATTCACCTTTATACTTCCTCACCCTTACCACCAGCTTCTCCATCCCCCCGTGGGGATGCCGGAGGCTCTTTCAGTATGAATAGTATCCCCACCTTCTGGAAATTCTGTGCTAGAAAGTTCCTCTTTTCTATCACTCTCTTTGTTTTTGCCTTGTTCCTTTGCTTTCTGTCATTTCTACCTATCATTTTCTGCCTTAATGGTCCGTTTACCTGTATGTGTTCGATAAAGTCTTATGTACTTTTTCAAAGGATTGATAATTGGGTACATATATTAAGTGCAATTTTTGGCTCTAGGAAGGTGAGATATGCGGAAGCAATTTTACGTAATTTACGCTTGTTTTTATGTATGTTTTGGTGTCCTTAGGTATGTATTCAGGTGTGGTTTTTAAATCTCCTGTGCGATAAATTGGACAGAGTGGTCAACGTCAGGGACATGTCCTTATATTATGTGCGCGAATGCATTGATATGTGTACTTAATTTTCTTGTATTTTTTTTTTTTCCTGTTGAAGTTTTGTATGTTTTGAAGCGGTTATAGCCCTGATATGGCTCTGCGCAATCGGCTGGGCTTTAAACAACAGTAACAATAACAAGCTTCTCCCTGCATAGGGAGAGTGAGTGAATGGGTTAATGTATCGAGGGTGATCTGCCAGGATGATTTATCATGAAAAAGAGGAACGAAGGAAAGCACTCTTCTCTCTCCTCCAGACCGTAGATATGAATGCATAGACAGGCAACTCGCTCTGTGGCACTCTGTAATAGGGATTGCCTTGACAAGTGATCTTAAATCACAATTGTGAACATAATTAAAGAAAAGTTGGTTTTTGTTTTTGTTTTTGTTTTTCCTTCATACGCCGCGGCACTTGAAATCTCACAAAGTAACAGAAGCGTTGCTACGTCCTTCATCTTTCTTAGGTCAGTTTTGATGCCAAATTCTCTGTTTCTCGTTCTCTCTCTTTCACACACACACACACACACACACACACACACACACACACACACACACACACACACACACACACACACACACACACACACACATTTCTCTCTCTCTTCAACACACACACACACACACACACACACACACACACACACACACACACACACACACACACCACACACACACACACACACACACATTTTCTCTCTCTCTTTCACACACACACACACACACACACACACACACACACACACACACACACACACACACACACACACACACACACATTCAGATACTCCGGTTGAAGTGCAAACAGACAAGAAAGCGCACGCACGCACACACACACACACACACACACACACACACACACACACATTCAGATACCCGGTTGAAGTGCAAACAGACAAGAAAGCGCACGCACGCACACACACACACACACACACACACACACACACACACACACACACACACACACACACACACACACACACACACACAACCATGCCTTACCACTCCATACCATACCACATACCCTCCCTCACACACACACACCAGCACTACCACCACCACCATCACACCACACACACACCAACACCACACCACACCAAACACACACAACATCTTCCCACACTACTCCGACACACACCACACAATACCACACTACTCTGACACACACCACACAATACCACACTACTCCAACACACACCACACAATACCACACTACTCCAACACACACCACACAATAACACACTACTCTGACACACACCACACAATACCACACTACTCTGACACACACCACACAATACCACACTACTCCAACACATACCACACTACTCTGACACACACCACACAATACCACACTACTCTGACACACACCACACAATACCACACTACTCCAACACATACCACACAATACCACACACTCCAACACACACCACACAATACCACACTACTCCAACACACACCACACAATACCACACTACTCCAACACACACCACACAATACCACACTACTCCAACACACACCACACAATACCACACTACTCTGACACACACCACACAATACCACACTACTCCGAAATTATTTTAAGGAAAAACATTGTTCAAGATTCAAACAGAAAACGAAATAGATAAGAGAAAAAGCTATCACCTCGCTTAACAGTATACAAATAGTAGCAAACTATCACCATATGAATGTGAAATTATCGCTGTAGATTTAAACAGAAAACGAAAGAGATTAGAAATTTAAAAAAAACTATCACCTTATTTTTAAACAGAAAACGAAAGAGATTAGAGATAAAAAAAACTATCACCTTTTTTAAAGGCATACATATAGTAGCAAACTATCACATTGTAAACACGATATTATTTACCGAGACCCAGTGTTTGACTTGTTTCAACGTTATTTCGATGTAAAGGGACGTCAATCCAGCAAACCCAGTAAGAATCGATACTGAGCTTATCATAAGCCAGAAATTCCTCTTTACTTGAAGGGTACGGTAGTAAAGTGGGTTAGGGCCGGACATTCTGTCAGAAGGTCATGGATTCGATCTGCAAAGACATCCCTAGCTCTGATATGGCTCTACGCAATCGGCTGGGCTTTAAACAACAATGACAAGACATCCCTGCCAAGGGTGCAGGCCTGCCAGTGCCTAAATTCCATTTCTGTGTACCCGCATGCTGAATATCTACTATGCACTTTAAGGATCCTGTAAGTCTGATTACGTGTAATGAGCATTGATTCCAACTGAGTTAAGAGAAACCGATCAAAAAAGGACTATTTGTAATAACAAATAAGTTTAGTGAGTTATTAGCCCGTGACATTATTTCTATCTCTCTGCCCAAACAGCGGGCGCTCTGGAATACCTTCGCACCACCATGTTCACCACGGGCAATGGCGACCGAGCGGGCGTGACCAACATCGCGGTCGTCCTTACGGATGGTGCGTCCAACAACCCCACCACCACCGCTCAGCAGGCCACCTATGCCCATAGCGCCGGCATTACTGTGTACGCCATCGGCATCGGCAGTGGCATCACCGTCAGCGAGCTGAACAACATTGCCACTGATCCCGACTCAGACCATGTGTTTTCCGTGTCGGGATTCTCTGCTCTCAATGGCATCATGAGCTCATTTCAAGCGAACGTCTGCCCTCCTGGTAAAAATTGATATGTTGATGATTGTATCAAATGTGTTTGGATATATACACTTACGAATACAGTTTTGTCTTGTTATATTAAATACCCGTTCTTATTCCTTTTTCATGTTTTTTTTTCCTGGTTCCTGTTTGCTTGAACGCGGGCAGTCACACTTGTTTTGGATTTCGTTTGGTTATTGTTGCTTTTTTTTCGCACTTGAAAACAATGCATATATACACATTTCCATACATAAGCACATACATGGTCTCTGTACAAAGACGAACGTATGCGTATACTTTCATATGCAAAGGCAGAGACATTTATATGCATGTGTAGTAGGCACAGACTCACACATACGTTCATAGAGACCTGCGTCATAGAGACATACACATAGATATACAGACATACACGTGCATATACATACACACATCTTTACAAACTTACTAACCACTATATTTCATGGCATTCGGCAGGAATGTGGGGGGGGGGGGGGGACAACAACAGCCACAGTCATCTCAAGATGTTGCCAGACCGTGTAGATGCGAACAAAAGAAGAAGTAACATACGTACATACTTGCTTAAATTGAATAAACAAACAGAAGAACAATTATCAGAGAAGCTGATCCAGCAAATATGGCTGGTTCTTAACGACTGTTTCCCATGTCAACAATGTTGATGATGTTGATGATGATGACGATGATGACGATGATGATGACGATGATGATTATGATTGTGGTGATGATGATGATGATGGAGAAGAAGAAGGTCATCATGATCATCATGATCATGAAGAAGGTGATGAAGAAGAAGAACATGATGATGAAGAAGCAGAAAAAGAAGAAGAAGAAGGAGAAGAACAAGGAAGAAGAAGAAGAAGAAAGAAGAAGAAGAAGAAGAAGGAAGAAGAAGAAGAAGAAGGAAGAAGAAGAAGAAGGAGAAGAAGAAGGAAGAAGAAGAAGAAAGAAAGAAGAAGAAGAAGAAGAAAGAAGAAGAAGAAGAAGAAGAAGACGACGACGACCGGCGCCGCCGCCGCATGATGATGATGGTGGTGGTGGTGGTGATGGTGATGATGGTGATGAATTCTAATAATTTAATTTTTGTCATCATAATTTTGTTGATGGTGATATTGTGGAGGAGGAGGAGGAAGAGCAGAACGGAGGAGGAAAAGAGGGAGGATAACTAGAGTCTTGACTTTTGATTGTGACGATGATAATGGTGATGATGGTTTCGGAGGAGGAGGGGAGGAGGAGGAGGAGAAGAGGGCGATATCTGGAGTCTGCAATTTGATGATTGCGACGATGATAAAAAAAAATTAAAAAAATTTTAAATCGACGACAGTAACGAGGGTAATGACAGTGACAATACTACAGACGATGATTTCACGTTCGTTACAGTAAACGGCGGCTGGTCGTCGTGGTCATCCTGGGGAACTTGCTCAGTGACCTGTAACGTGGGCACGCACGACAGGTCACGCTCGTGCACCAACCCTTCACCCGCCAATGGCGGAGCAGGCTGTTCCGGTGCTTCTTCTGAGACCCAGGCTTGCGATGTGGGGCCGTCAGTGGGTACGTACGCTTTCCGCTTGGGGTCAAGAGTCAGGATCGTTTCCGTTTATTGTTTAACCCTTTGACTTCCGCTTCCTACTCACCAACAGCAAAAACTTAACCCTTTGACTCCCTCACCCTTTCCACCAGCTTCCTGCAAGAAGGAAGCTGGTTAACCCTTTGACTCCCTCACTCTGTCCACCAGCTTCCTTCCTGCAGGAAGGAAACTGGTGGAAAGGGTGAGAGAGTCAAAGGGTTAAGTTTTTGCTTTCTTCCTGCAGGAAGGAAGCTGGTGGAAAAGGTGAGGGAGTGAAAGGGTTGTTTTTGATTTGTTAGCATGGTTGGCAGTGCAGGATGCTGGAAGGACAGGGTGCAGGAGTCAAAAGGTTAAGGTATATATATATATATATATATATATATATATATATATATATATATATATATATACATATGTGTGTACATATGTATGTGTACATATGTATGTGTATATATATATATATATATATATATATAATATATATATATATATATATATGAACACATACACACACACACACACATATATATAATTATATATATATATATATATATATATATATATATATATATATATATATATGTATGTGTATATATATATATATAAATGTGTGCATGTGGGTGTACATGTACGTAAATATATATGTATCTATGTGTACATGTTGTACATATGGTAGTATGTTTGTGTGTGTACATGTATGTATATGTGTCCATGATCATGATTAACACACACAAACAACAAAATGTGTTCTCTCCAGATGGCTGCAACTACGACCCGTCCACTGGACAGTGCACGTCGTGTGACGCAGGCTACAGTTTCTCTGGCAATGACTGCGACTGGTGTAAGACCAACTTCACCGGCTGCTGGTGCCAAAACTGTCAGACCGACCACATTGGCTATAACACAGACTGTGGTGTCCTCTGCTACAACGGGGCCCCTGATGTTGTTGGTAAGTTAGCTTGTTTGTTTATTTGTTTGTGTTTAGCTCTCTAAGCGGCTTGTTCGTTTGTTTGTGTTTAGCTTTCCAAGTGGTAATGTATGGGGTGTTGTGTTTAGCTTTCCAAGGTGGTAATGTATGGGGTGTTGTGTTTAGCTTTCCAAGTGGTAATGTATGGGGTGTTGTGTTTAGCTTTCCAAGCGGTAATGTATGGGGTGTTGTGTTTAGCTTTCCAAGCGGTATTGTGTGGGGTGTTTGTGTTTAGCTTCTCCAAGTGGTATTGTGTGGGGTGTTGTGTTTAGCTTTCCAAGGTATTGTATGGGGTGTTGTGTTTAGCTTTCCAAGCGGTAATGTGTGGGGTGTTTGTGTTTAGCTTTCCAAGCGTATGTGTGGTGTTGTGTAAGCTTTCAAGTGTAATGGGGTGCTCTGTGTTAAGCTTTCCAAGCGGTATTGTGTGGGATGTTGTGTTTTAACTTTCCATTTAGTATTGTGTGGGATGTTGTGTTAAGCTTTCTATTTAGTATTGTGTGGGATGTTGTTGTAAGCTTTCCAAGCGGTATTGTCTGGGATGTTGTGTTTAGCTTTCCAAGCGGTATTGTGTGGGGTGTTGAGGTTCGCTTCCAGGCGGTATTGTGTGGGAGGTGTGTGTTCACGTTGTTTGGAATAAGCCATGCAGGCATTATGTCGCTGCACAAGTCTGCGTTCTCCGTATCCCGTGTGAATGGTAGTGTTTTTGTGTTTCCCTAAGCCACCGAACACTTACAAGGCCTACAGGATCTTTTACGTGCGATTTTGATGTTCATACAAAGTTACGCGCTAGCAGGTCTGCACATATGTTGACCGAGGAATTTGGAAAAATCTCCCCTGATCACCCATCGGCCATTGCCCAGGGAGGATTGAACTCAGACCTTCCAGCTGAAGTCTGACATCTTGACCACTCGGCTTTCATGTCTGCTTCCCCCCCCCCCCCCCCCCCCCCGCCATCCAGTTCTAAGTGGATGTCACATACACACGACTCATTGAAACACTACGTTATAGAACATAAAGGCAAAATCAGTCGCACAACGTACGTCAGTGTTATCATGAGGACGACCATGATGAAGAAGAGGAAGAAGACGAAAAAGACGATGATGATGTAATGGTGATGATGACGACGACGACGATGATGATGGATGACGTGAGGATGACGACGATGACAATGATGATGATTGAATAGCACACGATGGTGATCACATCGATGATTACGATGATGGTTACAACGACACGATGATGGTGAGAACGCCAGCCATGTTGTATGCGTAATGATAAAATGTTTCGATAATGCCGCTGCTTCTTTTCACGACAACGAGACCAATGATAACGTTAATGAAGAGGATGACAACGCGCGCGATAACGTTAATGATGACAAGGATAACAGCAGCGGCAACGATGATTGCGTGATGAGGAGAATGAAGATGACGATGGCAATTGCCACTATTACTACTACTGCCGTACCGCTACTACTACCACCACTACTACTGTTACTATACTGCTGCTGCTACTACTACTGCTGCTACTTACTACTACTACTACTATAATAATAACAATAATAGTAGTAATAGTTATAACAGTAGTAATAATAACAACAATAACAATAATAATAATAATGATAATAATAATTACAATTATATATAGTATTTGTACGGCGCAAAATCTTGACAATTCAAATCAAAGCGCACTCATGCACCAGGCATACGCACACAGTCGACAGACTACCTTACAATATTTAGTATTAAAAAGAAAAAAAAACTGAAGGGGAAAAAGTTGTAGAATCCATTGTTGGGAAAATAGGTAGTTTCCAATTTACTACTACTACTGCTGCTACTACTACTACTACTACACTACTACTACTACTACTACTATACTACCACTACCACTACCACTACCACTACTACCACTACTACCACTACCACTACTACTACTACTACTACTACTTCTTCAATGAGGACGACGATGACAGTGTGACAATGTTATTCTTGAAGAGGACACCGATGATGATAATGATAATGACGATAATGCTGATTATGATTTTGATGATGGTGGCGATGGTGATGATGAGTATCATCATGATGACGATGACGATTAGATGACGGCGACGGTGATGATAACGAAGACGACGACGACGACGATGATGATGATGTTAACGATGATGATTTCAGGAGGACGATTCTGTGTGTGTTACGAGGACCCGACACTGGGCTACTGGATGGGGTCAGCGTGTGACACCTGTAAGACGGGCTGGATGTCCCCTGCCTGTACCACCTGTGCCACAAGTAGGTTGACAGCTGGGTCTGTCTTTCTGTCTACTGTCGACCCTCGTTACCTTCTCCTTCCTTGTTCTGTTCTACGCCATTTCAATCATCCTCCTTCGTCTGTGTTTTTTGTTTGTTTTTGTTTTTGTTTTTGATAACCGTGTGTTCTTGTATTTGCTTTGGTTTCCACCTGTGCCTCCTATAGCAGAAGTTGAGCTGGGGGCTCAGTGTTTCTTTTGACGAACTCCTCCCTTTTCCTTTACTCTTCTGTTATGCTCCCAGACTGCGGTATTTCTTTTGACATACCCCTCTCCCCCCCCCCCACTTTCTCCTTCCCTCTTCTCGTATGCTCTCAAACTGTGGTATTTCTTTTGACATACCCCCCCACCCCCACTTTCTCCTTTCCTCTTCTCGTATGCTCTCAAACTGTGGTATTTCTTTTGACATACCCCCCCCCCCCCCAACTTTCTCCTTTCCTCTTCTCGTATGCTCTCAAACTGTGGTATTTCTTTTGACATCCCCCCCCCCCCACTTTCTCCTTTACTCTTCTGTTATGCTCCCGGGCTGTGGTATTTCTTTTGACATACCCCCCCCCCCCCCCCACTTTCTCCTTTCCTCTTCTGTTATGCTCCCAGGCTGTGGTATTTCTTTTGACATACCCCCTCCCCCCACTTTCTCCTTTACTCTTCTGTTATGCTCCCGGCTGTGGTATTTCTTTTGACATACCCCCCCCCCCCCCCCCAACTTTCTCCTTTACTCTTCTGTTATGCTCCCGGGCTGTGGTATTTCTTTTGACATACCCCCCCCCCCCCACTTTCTCCTTTACTCTTCTGTTATGCTCCCGGCTGTGGTATTTCTTTTGACATACCCCCTCCCCCCCACTTTCTCCTTTACTCTTCTGTTATGCTCCCGGCTGTGGTATTTCTTTTGACATACCCCCCCCCCCCCCCAACTTTCTCCTTTACTCTTCTGTTATGCTCCCGGGCTGTGGTATTTCTTTTGACATACCCCCCCCCCCCCAACTTTCTCCTTTACTCTTCTGTTATGCTCCCGGCTGTGGTATTTCTTTTGACATACCCCCTCCCCCCACTTTCTCCTTTACTCTTCTCTTATGCTTAAGGCCGTGGTAATTTCTTTTGACATACCCCCCCCCCACCACACACCTTCTCCTTTACTCTTCTGTTATGCTCCCAGGCTGTGGTATTTTTTTTTTACATACCCCCCACTTCTCCTTTCCTCTTCTTTATGCTCCCAGGCCGTGGTAATTTCTTTTGACCACCCCCCCCCCCCCCAACTTTCTCCTTTACTCTTCTCTTATGCTCCCATGCTGTGGTATTTCTTTCTTTTGACATACCCCCCCCCCCCCCCCACTTTCTCCTTTACTCTTCTCTTATGCTCCCAGGTTGTGGTATTTCTTTTGACATACCCCCTCCCCCCCACTTCTTTCCTCTTCTGTTATGCTCCCAGGCCGTGGTATTTTATTTTTTTTGACATAACCCCCCACTTCTCCTTTCCTCTTCTGTTATGCTCCCAGGCTGTGTTTTTTTGTGTTTTTGTTTTGTTTTTTGTTTTGACATACCCCCTTTCTCCTTTCCTCTTCTTTTATGCTCCCAGGCCGTGGTACTTCTTTTGACATCCCCCCCCCCCCAATTCTCCCTTCCTCTTTTCTTATGCTCCCAGGTCGTGTTTTTTTATTTTATTTATTATTTTTATTTTGACATACCCCCCTTCCCCACTTCTCCTTTCCTCTTCTCTTATGCTTCCAGGCCGTGTTTTTTTTTTGGTTTTTGTTGTTGTTGTTGTTTTGACATACCCTCCTTCCCCACTTCTCCTTTCCTCTTTTCTTATGCTCCCAGGCCGTGGAATTCATTTTTTGACATACTCCCTCCCCCCACTTCTCCTTTCCTCTTCTCTTATGCCCCCAGGCTGGTTGACTTCTTTGAAAAAAGCCATCGATCCCAGCTCTCATGTTGCGAGTCAGTCCCAGCCTGCATCATACAAACTGTCCTGTGCGGCTACTCAACTCAATGCTCAGATCAGTCTGATAATGTCTCTTCTCTTCTCATCTACACTCGTGCTTTTCTGTCTCTGACCAGCGATCTTTCCACTTACATTCACAGCTTTGTTTAAACCAGATCTACGTTTCACACACAAGCCACGATACCAAACACGAATAAAAACAGTTTTTTTTTAAAATTGTTATTGTTATTGTTCTTTAATTAAAGTCCAGTCGACTGCGCAGAGCCATATCAGAGCTATAACTGCTTCGTAACATACAAAACTTCAACTGAAAAAAAGAAGAACGTTAAGCACACAGATCGGTGCATTCGCGCACATGATCTAAGGACGTGTCTCTGGCGCTGACCACTCTAACATTTTTAGAACGATTCTAAGAAATAATCATAAAAGATGTGGAAAATGTGAGTTGGATTCTCAAGGACTACTCGAGAAGGAATTCTAGGAAATGACAGGTGAATGGGCAGGTAAACAAATAGAGAAAGGAGACAGGTGTGGGGGAATTAAAGTGTGTGTGTGTGTGTGTGTGTGAGAGAGAGAGAGCGTCTGTGTGTGTGTGTGTGTGTCTGTGTTATTGTAGTCTGTCTCGTGTAATTCAGAGGCCTGGCTTGCGCAGAACTAGAGCGTTCTCCTTTCACTTTGACTGCATGATTTTGCACGGGGTGTGAATCCCATTCGAGCAATGCTTTGTGCGTGCAGCATCCAGGTTGTGAATGGTACCTGACTTTTTTCTCTCTAAAGTTAGGGAAGGGAAGAAACAGCAAGGGAGAGAAGGGGAGACACCGTGTTCATAACGTTTGCCTTGAGCGAAGTTGAGGTCTGTAACACCTCACACATCCCACACCCCACCCCGGCCTTAAGGTTATGGAGCAGGGCATGATTGCAATGCCGATCTTAAGATTGTAAGCTTCGGTAAGTCTGCTTTGGGCCTAAGCAAGCTTAGAAAAGACAAGCTTTACGCGTGCGCGTGTACACTCAGTGGATAAGCATGCCCATACTTCACCGATAAGCACAGTCAGGGCGCCATAAGATCCACCAATGCCCTCGCGCCCAGGCTGTACCTACTGATATCATTTCAGACTACGTGGGCCCAAACCACTGCACGATCGTGTGCATGTGGGGTCAAGGTTACCACGTCTACAAAGACGACGGCA
>JAPXFY010000015.1:17024516-17049516 GCA_030674185.1 Monoplex corrugatus
CCTTGTTACAACCACGGCACGTGCGATCAGACCACAGGCGCGTGCAGCTGTCAGCCACATTTCAGCACCTCTAGTAATTGTCAGGTTAGTATCGAGACAGAGTGGGAATAAATATGGGTGGGCGTGTTTGGGGTAGTTTTTGTTTTGGTGGGTGTACTTAGGTGGGTGTGGAATTGGGTTGGATTGAAAAGAATTTTGAATCTTGAACCCTGCTTGCCTTTTTCTTTGGGGGTTGGGGGGTGGGGCAGGGGGAAGGCGCATGTGTCTTTGTGTGTTTGTGTGTGTGTGTGTGTGTGTGTGTGTGTGTGTGTGTGTGTGGTGTGTGTGTGTGTGTGTGTGTGTGTGTGTGTACTGGCATGAACTTATAACTACGTTTCCAGCGATTGTCAGGTCAGTATGTTGTGTTCGGTGGGGTGGAAGTGGGGGAAGGTGTGTGAGTGTTTGGGTAATTGTGTATGTATACGCATGCATGTGTGTCTGTATGTTTGCAAGAGAGGTGAGTAATAGTGTTGTAATTGTTGAACGTGTTAGGCATACTATGCGCTCAGCAAGTTTCAAATGTCATAATAACTGATTATAACATAGAACGCCATGAATATGCAAATGACACAGAGCTACATGACGGTGCCCCACTTTAATTGATTATAACGTAGAACACCATGAATATGCAAATAATAATAATAATTACAATATTTATATAGCGCAAAATCTTGACAAAATCAAATCTAAGCGCTGAAGCAGACACACACGCAGGCACGCACGCCCGCACACACACGCACGCACACACACAGACACACACACACACACACACACACACACACACACACACACACACACACACACGCATGGCTATAAATGGGGAGAAAGAATAAAAGCAATAAAAGCAAGAATAAAAGCAATGGAAAATTATAGAGAGCATAGCATACAATTATATATTATAACCATGTGATTCCCTCCGAGCGGAGACAGGCTGCAGAGGGGAGGGTTGAGTGAGGTTAGGATTTTATGCAGGAGAGAAAAGGTGAGTTTTGAGAGCGGACTTGAAGGAGACAAAAGTAGGTTGCTGACGGACTGAGAGAGGAAGTTTGTTCCAGGAGAGTGGACCAGAAACAGAGAAGGCTCGTGGACCATAGGTATTGAGCTTAGTGCGTGGAAAGCGAAGAGTCAGAGGATCAGAGGCAGAGCGGAGGGTACGTGAGGGAACATAGATCTCAAGTAGGCTTGACAGGTAATCGGGGGCTGCGTTATTGAGGCTTTTGTAGCACATGGTGTCTAGTTTGTACTGTATGCGCTTTGATACAGGGAGCCAGTGAAGTTGTGCCAGGAGAGGAGATATGTGGTCAGCTTTTTTCTTTTTGAGTACAAGGCGTGCAGAGCTACACGGCGGTGCTCCATTTTCAGATAAGTGATTGAGAGAAAGGTGGCAGGATGGTTCAGACGTTCGTTCGCCTGTCTGTAACTTAACTGGAGATTCCAAGAATCATTTCCCACTGAACTCTCCACTTTTCTCCTTAATTTGACCGGAAAATGGAACTGAACGCCTAGTCCTTCGAAAGGGGATGAAAACCGAGCTGGACCACTGTGCCTTCTGGAAAAAAATAATCACATAAAACAACAACAACAACAAACAAACAAACAAACAAACAAACAAACAAACACAAGCAAAACAAAACAAAACAAAAAACCCAAACAAACCACTTTTATCAACAACGTTAAACCACAGAAAGACACACAAACAACTGACAAACAACAACAAACCATCACTACCACAATCTGAACACACACATCCACGCGCACACACACACACACACACACACACACACACACACACACACACACACACACACAATCGAACATACACACAGGCACCCACCCTCCCTTCCGCCACCCCTCTGTACCCTACCCCACACACTTGGACGCAGAAACACAAGCAACCAACTACACCAAACCATCTGATGAACATTTAATTTTTCTCTTTTGCTCAGAGCTGTGACACGGGCTGGTCAGGCGACGACTGCACTGTGGCGGTGCCAGTTACCTCCCCTCGCACCACGCCATCCTCGTACTACGTGGCCAAAGCCTTCCCCAACGGAGGTTTCGTCACCTTTGACGGGGCTATGTACAGCTTCAACGGTCTGGGCGAGTACAAGCTGTGGAGCAGCCGCTCCGGGATGACGGGAGAGGTGAGCGTGCACGGACGCTACTCTCTGACGTCCTCCAACGGTCTAGCGACGTCACTGGACGCGGTGTCCATCTCGGCAGCGACGGGCGAGACGTTGGAGATTTATGCCGGCATGGCCGAGAGCTCTCGGTCCGCCATGACGTATATATCAACAGGTAAAGTATTAAAGTTAGTTGGTAGGTGAGTGAGTGAATGATTTTTTTTTTAGTAAATCAGTGTTCAGTCTTAGTGTGACTGTTACTGCTTGAACTGGTCGTGTTTAGCAGGTCATCGTTATATGTTATTTTTTGTTGTTGTTGTTATTTTTGTTTAAAGCCCAGCCAGGGCTACAGCTGTTTCAAAACACAAAACTTTAATAGGGAAAAATAGGAAAACAAAATTAAGTACACAATATCAATGCGTTGGCGCACACGATCTAAGGAGGTACCCCTGGTGTTGACCACTCTGTCCAATCAATCACACAGGGGATTAAAAAAATGCCTCAATACAAATTGAAACATAACTAAGGACGATAAAACAGACATAAAAAGGAGCCTAACTTACCTAAACTTGCTTCCGGATATCTCATTTCCCTAGAGCCAAAAATGCACTTACTACATGTAGCCAACTGTCAAGCCTAAGAGAAAGTACGTAAGACTTTATCGAACACATACAGGTGAATGGACCAGCAAGGCAGAAAATGATAGGAAGAAATGACAGAAAGCAAAGGAACAAGGCAGAAACAAAGAAGTGACAGAAAAGAGGAAATTTTTAGCACAAAATTTCCAGAAGGTGGAGATTCTGTTTATAGTGAAAGAATCCCCGGTATCCTCAATGGGGATCATTATATGCAAACGTGCGTATCTCTGGTCGTTTGATGTATAATAGTCTTTTGTATAAAACGTCTTAAGCCAGAAGCTGGGCGCTTTACCCATTTATTAATCCTACATTATGCTTTATTCAAGCTGTATCAAGTAGATTTTAGCAACGGTAGACATAGAAAACTGACCAAACATTATTGTTTTGTGCCGTTGTCTGTACCATTGGAATTTAAAGATTAATCGATTATTCTAGCATTATTCATATCATAAGTAAATGTTTTGTTACTTGTTAGTCAGCTAGTTACTGTGAGTGAATAAGTGAGTTAGTAAGCGAGCTAATTACTACTTATCGAATTAGTCAGATTTCTGTTGCTTGCTTAATTGTTTGGCATATTGTTGCTATTATTTTTTTAAATTGTCTGTCTTTTCATTTATTCACACGTGTGTACTGTAATGTATAAGTACGCAAGGTGATTATATTTGTTTTAACCAGTGTGCACAGTAAAATTCCATTTCAGGGCATAAGCAAATATGAATAATGAAGTCAAACAGCGCAACACCACTGACTTTTCACTGGTTCAAATATAAGAAAACTTTGCCATTTATATGATATGTGTCTGTATAAAATAATCAGGAGGAGTTGTAACACTGTTCTAATTGGACTTCATGCTTCGATTTTTGAGAACTTTTTCATGTCGCAGTTTGTTTTACGATAGTAAGGACTACTTGTAAGACAGATATTATGAAACGTAGTGTTACTGTTTTGTGCGTGCGTGTGTGTATGTGTATTTGTGTGTGTGTGTGTGCTTGTGTGCGTGTGTGTGTATGTGTCTGTGTGTGTATTTGTGTGTGTGTGTTGGTGTGTGTGTGTGTGTGTGTGTGTGTGTGTGTGTGTGTGTGTGTGTGTGTGTTGATTTTCAAGGTTAAATTTTTTAACTTTCATTTGACAGCTACCACAGACCCGAGCCCCAGCTTTGTAACAACGTCATCAGGATTGCTGTCGTCAACCATCAGCTATCAAAGAGTGACGTCAGATCACTACCAGGTCTACGTAGCTAACAGCTACACCATCAATGTTTACGTCAGAGGCCGAACGCTGGAAGTCATGATTGAGTCCGACTCCAACAGCTGTTACGACACCTACGGGATGCTTTCCGGATGTGACGGCAGTGCCGGAAATGACATCAGGGACGGGGATGGCGTGGTGTATTCTGGGGGCACTTTGTCCACGCAGACCATCCATGAAAATTTCGCGCCGACCTACAGCTTCAGCGCTTCCTGTAAGACACACACACACACACACACACATGGATACTCTCTCTGTCTCTGTCTCTGTCTGTCTGTCTCTCTCTTGCTCTCACACACACATACCCGCTTATGCACGTATGCACGCACACACAGACACACACTTCACTTTTGGAACACGCTCTCTCTTGCATGAGCAGGTCGAATTTCACTGGAATATTTATATGACAAAAATTGAATGCAATGTAACGCAGTGTAGTGTGATGTGATAGGATTTGATGCGGTTTAATGCGAAGTTCAGTACAGTACAGTACAATACAGTACAGTACAGTACAGTTACAATACAGTACAGTATAGTATAGTATAGTACAGTACAATATACAATACAATACTAGTACAGTGCAATGCTAAGTTATGCAATGCAGTGCAATACAGTAATCTTTGCATGAAATTGGGGATCGTTAGACTCGCTTGACAATTTTTTTTACTTTGTTTTGTTTTGTTTTGTTTTGTTTTGGTGTTGCGATAATCTTTGCATGAAATGGGGATCGTTAGACTGGCATGACAAAACTTTTTTTTTCATATTTTGTTTTGTTTTGGTTTGTTATAGTGGATTTTTCCGAGCACACTTTCGTTGCCGTGGGTTTTATTTGCTGCCTCTGGATGTTTACTGTGTTTATTGTCTCTTCCGAAAGATCAGTACCCATACCATCAATTAAGATCTATCCAGTCGCCGTGGTGTAGTGGTTAACACAACGGACTACCGACTGGAAGATTGTGGGTTCGAATCACCATCAGTCCCTTCAAAACTATACCATTGTGGGATTTTTCGGCTCTAACCAGCTCCTACACAGAGTTGGGTGTGCTATGGGCTCATTGGGAAGACTGGGACCACACAGTCGAGTCTCATCCACTTCACGGATGCGTCATTGAGGGTGTTGCTTAAATCTTCTAACCAGCACCACAGGTGTCTGTAATCACTCGGGAATGGTTGACGCCAGGATATTAAGATAGTAAGCCTAGAGTACAGCCGTGTCACGCAGTCTCAGTCCTAGATGGAACTTCATAGCATCATGATTATCTTACTCATCGACATCATCATCATCACAATTAAAAAAAAACTGTGCCAGGTTATGTGGCCATCAATGATGGCGTAGAAAATGGGACGAAAAAAAAAGTGATCACAAAAGTAGCCTCCCTAAGTGCGATGATAAAAAAAAAATAAAAAATTTATATATATTCTAGTGGAGGCAGAGGTAGGGGGGGGGGGGGAGTGAAGAAACCTTGTGTAACTGTGATTCGAACCTCAGACCTTTAGTTTGCCACTTTTCCCAGCTGGCGTTTTGTCCGCCAGGCCACCGGTCCATTTTCACGCGGGTCTGTTTGGCGTGTTTCAGCTACGTGTGGCGCGGGAGCCAAAATAGATATGGTGTTCATCTTGGATGCTTCTGGGAGTGTAGGTTCTGGTAACTTCCAGACTATGCTCAGCTTTGTACAGGTTAGTGGCTCGTTGTCGTCATTTTTGTTGTTGTTGTTGTTGTTGTAATTGTTGTTGTTGTTGTCGTCGTTGTGTTGTTTTTGATGTTGTTGACATTGTTGTCGATGTTCGTTGTCATGTTTTTCATTGTTGTAATGTTTGTCATTTTCTGAGTTAGTTGTCTTTGCTGGAATGGGATGGGAAGAGACGTCTGTTCACACATACAGGCGTGAAATATGAGAGAGAGAGCGAGGGGGTTGGAAAGAAGGATAGAGAGAGAGAGAGGGGGGGTTGGAAGGAAGGATAGAGAGGGAGAGAGAGAGAGAGAGAGAGAGAGGGAGAACGTTTGTGTGAAGTGTGTGTGGGGGTGGCGTGCGTGTTTATGAGTTTGTGGGTGTAACATTAACTATACAAGGTTCTCTTCATCCCGTACTGAAAAAGTAGTTGTTGAACGTGTTGTTCACACAATACGCTCTGCCAGTCTCCAATGGAATAACGTGGAACACTGTAAACATGTAAATGACACAGAACTATATGACAGTGCCCCCTTTTCTGACAACCCCTTAGCATCCAAATCATAGAATGTTGTATTGGACAGTAGATGGCTTGCAGCAAATTAAAACTCGATGGAAGCAAAACTTGTATTCGTATCTAGTTCTAAATGATCCTTTTGCCCCACCTTGGGAACACTTTTGTGTTAGTGAATGGTTATGATATACTAAGTAAATCTGTTGTCAGAGAACTTGGACCCCCCGTGGGGATGCCGGTGGCTCTTTCAGTATAAATAGTGTCCCCACCTTATGGAAATTCCCTCGTTTCTGTCATTCTATTTGTTTCTGCCTTGTTTCTTTGCTTTCTGTCGTTTCTTATCATTTTCTGCCTTGCTGGTCCATTCATATCGCATACTTTCTCTTAGGATTGCTAATTGGGTATATGAATTAAGTGCATTTTTTTTGCTCAGGGAAATGAGATGTGCGGGTGCAATTTTAGGTAATTTAGGCCCGGTCTTACATATACTTTAGAATTCTTAGTTATGTTTGAATATGTATTCAGGTATGTTTTTTTAAATCCCCAGTGTGACAAATTGGACGGAGTGGTCAGTGCCAGGGGCATCTCCTTAGATTATGTGCGGAAATGCATTGATACATGTACTTAAATTTTCTTTTCCTTGTTTTTTTTTTTTTTTTTTTTTTTTTTTTTTTTTGTCTTGTTGAAGTACTGTGTATGTTTTGAAACGGTCATAGCCTTGATATGGCGTTACGCAGTCGGCTGGGCTTTAAACAAAAATAACGATAACAGAAAGAGAACTTGGAGACTTTTCCATGCATGCTGCATGAGCCTATTTCACTACTCTGCAAGATTTTGAACCATGGAAAAAAACAAAACGTCTGTCATGAGCTTTTCTCATACCGTCTGCCACTGTCCAACTAGTTTACAGTTTACTGCAACACTGTTTTGGCGGAACTTTCAAACGAAGAGCTATCATGCCTTTTAAAATAGTTGAAAATAATGCTGCCAGACTCATTCATAAAATGATTATTCCTCGTCAAAGGTCACCTCTTGTTACATTCCACATCTACTATAAGATAGCCGCGCTTGCCTTTTATTTCTTTCTGTACTTGCCTTTTCTTTTTTTCTTTCTGTCATACTTGTATCTTCTGTCTGTATCAGCCTTTCTCGTTGTCTGCGGTCTAGTTCTGAACTGCTCCTCACAGTGGCCAAAGTAAACAGAAAAAACAAGCTATGGCGCCTCTTAAATGTAATAATAATAATATAATATATAATAACAATAACAACGATGATGATGATGATGATAATAATAATAATAATAATAATAATAATAATAATAATAATAACAACAACATTCTTCACCACCACCACCATCGTTGTTGTTGTTGTTGTTGTTATCATTACCATTGTCATTATTATTATTGTTATTGTTATTATTATTATTATCATTATCATTATCACTATTATTATTATTATTATTATATTATTAGTAGTAGTAGTAGTAGTAGTGTAGTAGTAGTAGTAGTAGTAGTAGTAAAGACAGCAGCAGCAGTAGTAGCAGCAGCCGTAGTAGTAGTAGAAGTAGTAGTGTTGGTGATATTATTACTATTGCTATTATTGTTGTTGTTATTATTCTTATCATTATCATCATCGTTGTCGTAGTCATCGTCATCATCATTATTGCTATTAAAGAAACTGACCAGAGATCATTTAGCTACAAAGCTGCAGTCCTTTGGAACTCTTGCTTCCTTGACAGTCCGCTATGACCTTTAGCTTTCTGTTTCAAAACTAAATTGAAGAATAAACATTAGTAATGGGACTGTACTGAAAACAGTTTGATTTGTATAGCATAGATTGTATGGTCTGTTGTTGTTTGGTGGTGGTAGTGATGGCGGTGGCTGTTTTGTGGTGTGCGTTCCATGCAGAAAATTCCCTTGTGATCCCCCATCCCACCTCTCCCCCCAAAAAAGCCATTCTCCCCAAAGAAGAAAGTCCAGTCTAATCTAATCACAACTGTGTGTCAGTAGTTGTCCAGAACCATATGAACCGGATGTTGCTTTTGTTTTGAGCCTTCAAAAATTTCCGATGCATAAATTAACAGTCACTTCGACCAGTTTATTTAATTCTCTCGCTTTTAAAAAAAAAATGTTTTTATTCATTTCTACCAGACTCTGGTCGATGGCTTTGACATCGGCTCTAACAAAGTTCGGATTGGAGTGCAGAAGTACTCGTCTGGTACTAACACCGAGTTCAACTTGCACGACGACTTCGACAAAACCTCCATCAAGAACAGGGTGGCCAACATCGTCTACACCAGCGGTAGCACTAACACAGGTATGGCGCACGAGGGAAGAACGAGCTGCGTCAAAAATGACTTTGTCGAAAAAGGATCTCTGTTTAGCAAAAATGACTTTGTCGAAAAAGGATCTCTGTTTAGCAAAAATGACTTTGTCGAAAAAGGATCTCTGTTTAGCAAAAATGACTTTGTCGAAAAAAAATCTCTGTTTAGACAGCAAACACGCAAGCAAACAAACAAACAAACAAGCATGCAAGCCAGCAAGCAAGCAGGCGAGTTATCAAGCCAACAAGCAAGCAGGCAAGTAAGCAAGCCACAAACATAATGATTCTTTGCTGCATGCATTCAGCTGCAGCTTTCGGAGATTTACCAATTTGAATTTCTAATGAAAACAAAGAGCAGTATATAAATTTGCTTGTCAGCTATTGTACCCTTGTGTTGTTGACCAGCTGAGCATTATCTGTTTCAGTTTCAGTTTCAGTACACAAAGTACACAGTCATTTTCGAAGAAGAGTTTCAGCAGCTATGGTACACAATTACAAAAATATACAAGTATGTTTTCAGACTAATTGAACGAGAAAAAAACAAAAAACAAACAAAAAACAAAAACAAAACAAAACGAAAACCGTACAGATTTGCTTAGACAGAAAAACAAAAAGAAGTACAATGAACCATGTTCTCTTGTGAAGGCTACATATTGACGCCACTCAAACATTTTCCTTTTTCTGAAAACCACACAGGATTGGCTCTGGAATACGTTCGCACCTCCATGTTCACCTCGGGCAACGGAGACAGATCAGCGTTCCCAACGTCTGCATCATCATGACCGACGGGGTGTCCAACAGTTACAGCGATACCGCCACACAGGCCGCCAATGCCCGCAACGCCGGCATCACCATCTTTGCCATCGGCATCGGCAGCGGCATCCCTGTCAGCGAGCTAAACGAGATGGCCACCGATCCAGACACTGAACACGTGTTTGCTGTCTCGGGCTTCTCCGGTCTCAATGCCATCATCAGTTCTCTGCACACCAACGCTTGTCCTTCAGGTGAGGTTGTGGTGGTTGTTTCTTTTTCGAACGTACCAGTGTTTCGCAGGTGTGTGTATGCGAGTTGTTTTGCCCACACTGTGCAGGGCAGTTTGTTGCTGCACAGTCTGCATACTCCGTACTCATCCTTTGGGCATGTGTTGTTGTAGTTGTTGTGTGAATTATTTTTTCACTTATTTTTGTTTATTGTCTTAAGTTTACAGGCTGCATGGTTCTTTTCTTCTCAGTGTCGTTCTTCATTTCTTTCTTCCTGTGTATCTTTGTTTCTCTGTTTGTCTGATTTACTCTCTTCGTTATGCTTTGTCACGTCCCCTGTGGGGATGCCGGGGGCTCTTTCAATATGAATAGTATCCCCACCTTCTGGAAATTCTGTGTTAGAAATTTCCTGTTTATTGTCACTCTCTTTGTTTCTGCCTCGTTCCTTAGCTTTCTGTACTTTCTTCCTATCATTTTCTGCCTTGCTGGTCCATTCACTTGTGTGTGTTCAATAAAGTCTTACGTACTTTTTCGTAGGATTGATGATTGGGTACATGTATTGATCATTGAGTGCATTTTTGGCTCTTGGAAGGTGAGATATGCAGAAGCAA
This sequence comes from Monoplex corrugatus, assembly GCA_030674185.1. Classification (NCBI taxonomy): domain Eukaryota; kingdom Metazoa; phylum Mollusca; class Gastropoda; order Littorinimorpha; family Ranellidae; genus Monoplex; species Monoplex corrugatus. Next base: position 17,034,662 of record JAPXFY010000015.1, read on the forward strand.
TTTTGGTGATTTATGCCTGTTTTTATATATGTTCTGGTGTCCTTAGGTATACTTATATTTGTGTTCAGGTGTGTTTTTTAAATCTCCTGTGCGATAAATTGGACGGAATGGCCAACGCCGGGGGCATGTCCTAAGATTATGTGCGCAAGTGCATTGATATGTGTACTTAAATTATCTTTTCTTTTTTTTTCCTGTTGAAGTTTTGTATGTTTTTAAATGGTTATAGCCCTGATATGGCTCTACGCAGTCGGCTGGGCTTTAAACAACAATAACAATAACAATGCTTTGTCATACAGTAGTCAGAAGTCATGTGTTTGGTATATTGTCATAAACGGGAGTGGGGGATGGAGAACCCCTGCCTTGCCGGATACGAATCTAGGACTTTTCGTTTTCCTATGTAGACATTTTAATCACTAAATCGTCAGTCCACCCTAAAAGGCAAGATGATGACCAGCATTAGTTTTTTTGCTAGTTTAAGCAAATGGTATTCTCAGATTATGGTACACTTAACAGTTATAAACAGAACACACGCATAATTAAAACTTATGATGTGAAAGTCCACAAATTTTGTCCGATGACTGGTTTACCATACAATTTACACCTGCATTCATACTTGACAATGCATGCAGAAGAAATTTTAAAAAGAATAATGTAACTACCTTTGTAAGGGAAAAATAGCGTGCAGCGGATGACAAATATTGCGTACCATAGAGGCATGAATGCGTTTCAAAATAGTCTCTACTGTTTTTCTGAACATTCTTTTCTTCCTCTCAAAACAGGTACCCTGTTCTCGTTTGATCGCTACCCGTACCCTGACCTGTCTGGGAGTCACCTGTGCTTTGATCGCACATTCATGGTCAGCGACCCTGTGGCCACATTCTCCAACGGCGACATCACCATCGAGATCAAAATGAAGTTGGACGTGGCCCACACTGATTGTGGGGTCCTCTTCTCTTACCGTATGGACACCGTCTTCACTGTTCTGGCTGCAGGTGGGTGGAGTTTTCTTGCGGAGAAAAGCAAATTCATGAATAGTATGATTTTGAAAAGCAGTGACCATGGATTCTAAGCAAGTTTTAACCAAGTTTTCGACATACCAGTATGCGTAGCGTGGTAAGTTTCACAAAGGTCAACCAAGGTCATAACTATATGAAGAAAACATGTTTGCAAGTGTAAGGAAGGAATTTTGGGTCCATTCTTGTCGGATTTGAATCACTAGATTTTATGTCCATATTACGCATAATCTGAGAAGCATAAAACCAATGTAATCATGATCTAGCGTTTGGACTGTTGTAATTGAAATATCCCCAACGTTCTGGAAAAGTACCATTTAGACTGAAGAACTCCCCATATTGCCAGACGAGGGCGAAGAGGCAATGCGAAGTCTAAAAGTCAGAGAAATCAAAGACTGGATTCCGGCAGATTCACATCACTCCTAAGGAAAAGAAACTCTAGACTGCCAAAATTACAGAACAACCACCTGATTAACCACGCTAGCAAAGTCATATTGTCAAACGCTTTAAAGTCATCGCTTAGGAATTGCTGTGCAAGGAGCAGGCTGGTTTTGAACCTGGGATGAGTATGGTTAAGCAGACCTTCAGCTGTCCTATTCTGATGGAAAAACATAACATCATAGCTTTACTGATTTTAAAAAAGCATTCGAAAGAGTTTTTGAACGATGATCTCGGACAAATCACAAGAGGTTTCTATATAGAAGTATAGAAGAGGGTGTGATCCGAGTCAGCTAAGTCATTGTACAAAAAATTAAACATCGTTGTACTTCTCAACAATTAACGAGGAGATGTTTTCCAAGCTACATTAGAAATACGCCAGTGATGTCTACTGTCATCGGTCTTGTTTTACACTTTTTCAAAAGATCACGCAGAAAACCCTTCACTACCTCCATACATCCATCTCTAGTTGTGACACGTGCATCTACAACCCATGGTTTATCAATGACATTGAGCTCATGGTGGGCTCCCGCACTGAACTGCAAGATTTACCAGCGATAGTGCAGGGACAGTCGGCGAGCCACGAGAAAAGCAAAGCTATGATCACCAACACAACCAACGGTAACGCGGATTCTACATGGATGGCTAGAGACTGGAAGTGGTCAAAGTTTCCAGTATCTTGGAGTTATCCTGCACAAAGATGGCAGCAGCATAGCAGAAATCCCCACCAGGACTACAACAAAAGAATGGCGGCATGGCCAGACTGAACAGAATCTTGGAGAAACAGCACCGTCAGCTTCACCACCATGTATAGTTCAGTCCTGTCCTCCTCTATGGTTGTCAAACTGTGACACTGCTTGCTGACTCAGAAAAGATAAATCAGGCCCTTGACACCGATGCCTGAGGGAACTCTTTCGCGCATCCAACTTCTTCGAACATAATGTCAAGTGACTACGCATGGAACAAGACTGACACAAGGTTGGGCCCACACGAACCGCTTGTGGCAACTTTGAAACAAAACAAGTTTGCATGGTTTGGTCATTTCACCAGTCACGAGACATTGCCTAAAGACCATCCCACAGGGCACATTGATAATTTGATAATAGGACTTTGGCGAGGTTGACAAAATATCAAATACTTAATCATTCTAAGTATACCTGAACTGCCTGTTTCTGCGTCTCAGAGACAGGAATGGAACAGTTTGTCTGCTACTGCGTCTCATGAATCTCCCATGAACAATGCTGGTTATGGGATGAGACAAAGAAGTAAAAAAAATATAACAGTGATTGCATAGGTCTAATTGTATTTCGGCTATTCATCTGTTAATTGGAATCAAGCTTAGATCGAACGTTTGATACTATAGGGAAACTACTCGATTAAAACAAATTGAGATCAGTTGACTTTTTAGGCATCGTACTAAACATTAAAAGAGCGCGAAAAAGGAATATTAATGATATTTGAACATCTTGTTTTTTGCTTTTGTTGTGTATTTTTGTTATTGTTGTTTCTTCCTTTAATTCATTGGTGTTGGGCTGTGGGCAGTAATATTTCATAAAGATCATGGAACCTGCAGGTTTGTGGAATGTCCAGGCCTCGCCACATGCTCAAAATCCACTTGAAATCCCCTCTCTCCTGACAAAAACACGCTGTAAAACTGATTGTAGACCTACTCACTAAATTGCTTGGCACTTTCATGCTATGATATATTCTTATGGCGACATGACCTGGATACGGCCCGGCCCCCTTAGAATATCAGGAGTTAAGGGCCGAAACACTCGCTTGACGGGGTTTCTCCTCTGAGGACTTTCTGCTGTCCAGCTCTCCTTAGAGATTCTTACTACTTAAAAGTAAAGAGAGCACCAGGTAGACCCAGGGAAAAATATTGGACGGACTTGCAGAGTGGCTGAAGACAGAGAGGGTGGAAGATGTGCTTGCTGCAACAGGGGATAGATGCATATGGAGGGCCGTGATCGCCAACGCCATGTAGCAGGGCACTTGATGATGATGAAAAGTAATGCTCACACCGCAAGTCTTGTCTTGTGTGTTTTGCCAGTACCCACTTTGAGCTGTACGAACCGAGCATGGGCACTGTCACCGTTTCCTCTTTGACGATCACTAATGACACCTGGTACCACCTGGCCTTCGTTTGGACTCTGTCCAACACAAACCTACGGGTGCTCCGCTACGATTACGACCTGAGTGGTCAGTCCACTGACGTGTCCCTGTCGGCATTGAGTGTGAACCCTTTCCGCCCTGGTGGAACTTTTACGTTGGGCATGTACGTACACCTGTGTGTGTGTGTGTGTGTGTGTGTGTGTGTGTGTGTGTGTGGTTGTGTGTGTGTGTGTGTGTGTGTGTGTGTGTGTGTGTGTGTGTGTGTGTGTGTGTGTGTGTGTGTGTGTGTGTGTGTTGTGTGTGTGTGTGTGTGTGTGTGTGTGTGTGTGTGTTGTGTGTGTGTTTGTATTGTTGTGTGTGTGTGTTTGTGTTGTTGATGTGTGTGTGTGTGTGTGTGTGTGTGCGTGTGGTGTGTGTGTGTGTGTGTGTGTGTGTGTTGTGTTGTGTGTGTGTTGTGTGTGTATGTGTGCGCGCGCGTGCGCGCGTGTATGTGTATGTGCGTGTGTGTGTGTACGTGTGTGTGTGCGCACGCGTGTGTTCTGTGTATGTGTGAGAGAGGTGTGTGTTTGTATGTTGTGTGTGTGTGTGTGTGTGTGTGTGTGTGTGTGTGTGTGTGTGTGTGTGTGTGTGTGTAAGAGAGTGTGTGTGTGAATGTGTGTGTTTGCACGCGCGTGCGTGTGTGTGTGTTGCGTTGCGTTGTTTGTAACTTCACCCTTAACCTTCTGGTGGTAGAAAAGTTTAGCATTATCAACTGTACACAAATGTGGGCAGGTACAACTTCCTAGCGACCAACCCTGAGAAACTACACTGGGGTCTGATCGGCTGCTTGGATGACTTCAGGATCTGGAACACCGACCTGACTGATCAGGATGTGGAGACTTGGTGAGTTCTCAGTGTTTAGTCTTTTTCCGTGAATTTATTTGTTGGATCCGTGTCCTTCTGCTGCTCACGCTAAAGATCCACGGCAGTTGAAAATCGTGCCCGCTGCCTTGGTATAACACAAAAGAGATAGGTTGATTTCCCAGGTCCCATCCCTTGAAGACCAGTTACTTTCTTGCCTTTCTGAAATCTTGGTAAAAAAAATCTGAGTATGAATTTGAATCGAGGAAGAGGGGATGGGTGCCGCCCTCATTATGCTTGCCCCGGGAAAAGTTGAGGTCTCTGCCACCTTCCTCCCCTACGATCTCAGAGTTGTGGAACTGTCTAGGTAGGAACTCAGGACCTGGCCAGCTCATGGATTTATGTTCAGGCTTAAAGCTTGTGCCGTGATCATTCTGGATCTTCTCCATCACATGGCACCTGTGACGTCAGTGCATACGGAATTCATTCCGAGCGCGGAGACGTCATCTTGAGAAACTGAAACTATTTCTTCTTTTTTATTTACTTGCTGTTTGTTTGTTTTCTTTCTTTCGTCTTTTCTTTTAATTTTCTGTATATTATTTTCAGTCGGATAGGATGTGTTTGTGCGTCTTGTGTATATTTTTTTGTGTAGTTATCTGTGTTCATGTATTTGTATTTAGGTTTGTATCTTTTAATCCCCCTGTGATAAATTCGCCGAAATGGCCAACGCCAAAAGCATGTCCTCAGGTTATCTGCGTGAATGCAATGATATGCGCACCGAGTTTTCTTTTCCGTGTTTTATTTTTCCCAGTGTCACGATGTATTTAGGTGTGGGTGTGTTTTTGAGATGGTTATATCCTTGATGTAGATGTGAGCAGTCAGTTGGACTTCAAACAGTAATAACAACAACAACACAACAACAGTAATAATAATGATAATAATAATAATGATATCATCATCATCATCATCGTCGTTGTTGTTGTTGTTATTATTGTCCTTGCTGATGTTGATGTAATTGTGTGATAATAATGATAAGAAAAGGAAGAATAAGATACGATAATAATGATGATAACAATCATAGTAATAATAGTAAAAATAGTAATAATAAGGATGTTGATGACAATGATAATATAACAATAACAGTGATAATGATAATGATAATAATAATAATAATGACGATATTGATAATAATGACACTAATTTAATAATAATGATGATGATAATAATTCTTTCTTCATCACTCCTTCTCTTTCTCTTTCTTCATTCCTTGAGTTTTATTCTCTTTTTTTACTTAATGTGTGTGTGTATGTGTATGTGCGTATATGCGAATGTACGTGTTGGTATCTGTATGTGTATGCGTGTGCATGTACGTGCGCGTTTGCGTACATGTCTGCGTGCTTGCGTGCGTGTGCGCGTGCTTCTTTTGCAGGGCGTGGACCTACGTGACGAAAGACACGTCAGACCTGTCCACATCTGGCGATTTGACGAGGGGGAAGGGGAAACAACCCTGGACCAGATGTCGGACAGCACATTCGCGATGATGACCGAGACACCCTGGACCAAAGCCCAGTGGAACAAGACCAGCTACGACCTGTCCAGTTTGACGTACAGCTATTACGCTCTTGACTACAACACCACAGGTGATCTCTTTTTTGTTTATAAGACTACATATGCTTTTTAACCCTTTGAATCTCTGCATCCTTTCTACCGACTGCAAGAACATTACCCTTTGACTCCCTCACCCTATCCACCAGCTTCCTGCAGGAAGCTGGTGGATAGGGTGAGGGAGTCAAAGGGTTAAGTTTTTACTCTGCTGGCATGGTTGGCAATGCGGGATGCTGGCGAACAGGGGGTGCAGGAGTCAAACGGTTAAATCTGTCTGCGTCAAACATGGTTTCTTAGACGATATAAGCCATTCATACTTTAAAGACAGTGAAAAGCAAACTAGGAATTAAGTCAAGGAAAGTGAAATGAGTTTTAAACCCTCTCATAGCATCCACGATTAATTGGATTTAAATCAAAACCAAAAAATCAACAACAAAAAAGCCCCAAAACACAAATATCAAAGGTTATTCTTCTCTAAAAATATGTGATCTATTATAGTCTTTTTCTTTTCTACACACACACACACACACACACGCACACACACACACACACGCACACACACACACACACACACACACACACACACACACACACACACACACACACCCCACACACACTCTTCTCTCTCTCTCTCTCTCTCTCTGTCTCTCTGTCTCCTGTCTGTCTGTCTGTCTGTCTGTCTGTCTTCTGTCTCTCTCTCTCTCTCTTCTTCTCTCTCTCTCTCTCAATGCTCTTCTCCTCTCTGCCTCTTCAATGGCTTTGGCCTTACGAATGATTTCTGATTCTGCCTCTTTCTCTCTCTCTGTGTCTCTGTCTCTGTTTCTGTTTTTGTTCTCTCTCTCTCTGTCTCTCTCTGTCTCTCTCTCTGTCTCTCTCTCCCTCCTCTTCTCTCTCTCTCTCTCTCCCTCCCTCTCTCTCTCTCTCTCTCTGTTTAACCTCACCATAACTTACCACTCCAAATCATCTCAACGTTTCTGTACTACCACCACCAGGTTCCTACGACCGAGACTTCGACCTCAAGTCATCGCTGGAGACCTTTTGCAACACCCTAATCTACACCGACCTGGCGAGCTGCAGCGGCCTGGGCGCCGGCCACCAAGAGTACTTCTACCTGCACTGCGTCTACAGCGGCATGGCGCACCGCACCAGCAGCAAGACCATGGAGACGGCCCTGGCCATGATAAACTACTGTGAGGCCATCACGGGCTCTACCGGCCTCAGCCAGAACCTGTGCAACACCTTCGCTGGCAGGACCTTCCCCGTCTACAGCGGCACGTCCTGCAACGTGGTCTGCCAGTCGGGCCTGATAAAGGATGGGGTGTGCATGTGCGAGGAAGGTTGGTGGGGGCCGGACTGCAGCAACAGCTGCCCGCAGACCGTCAACGGCGCCTGTAACGGCTACGGCAAGTGCAGTCAGGACACGGGTGTCTGTGTCTGCCCGGACAATTTTGACGTCGCGTCAGACTGCGTCAACTGTGAGAGTGGGTGGACGGGGAAGGACTGCAGCTTCTCCGTCGTGTCGCAAAGGCACAACGGGTCATACTACATGTGTGCCGCCTACGACAACGCCCAGTTCGTCACGTTGGACGGGCTCAGCTACTCGGCCCCTCAGTCTGGAGAACACAAGTTGATGGAATTCTCCCATCTTGAAATCTACATCCGTCAGGTAACAACTGTTATTGCAAAATCGTCCTTGTCTGTTTGCTATTTTCCGAACTCATTTCAACTCTGTGCACATGAAGCAAATCACTGTTTTCTTTTCTTTTGTTTTCTCTGTCTGTCTGTCTATCTGTCTGTCTGTCTCTCTGTCTGTCTGTCTCTTGTCTGTCTTCTCTTTCTCTCACACACACATACACAACACACGCACACGCACACACACACACACACACACACACACACACACACACGCACGCACGCACGCACACACACACACCACTCTCTCTCTCTCTTTGCATCTCTTTGTCTCTGCCTGTCTCTGTCTCTCTGTATCTGTTCTTTCTCTGTCTCTTTCTGTCTGTCTCTTTCTGTCTGTCTCTGTCTACTGTCTCTGTCTGTCTACCTGTCTCTGTCTGTCTACCTGTCTCTGTCTGTCTACCTGTCTCTGTCTGTCTACCTGTCTCTGTCACTCTCTTCCTGTCACTCTCTCTCTTTCTCTTACTCTTTTTCTCTCTTGTCTGTTTTTTGTTTGTTTGTTTGTTTGCTTTGCTTTGCTTTTGTTTGTTCGACCAAGACAGACAACCGTGCACACTCCCAGTGGGTACAGAAGGCTATATTTTTGCGGTGCTTGGTTTGATACAGGTTGGGTGCCTCCGGGATCAGATGTGCATCACGGGGGTGTGGCTGTACGCCGGGTCGACCAACGTGGCCATCCACGCTCCCATGTCCAGCAGCCTGGACCCCTACGTGGAGGTGAGCGGGTCCTCCGTGACGGTGGACACGCCCATCACCCTGGCCACCGACGTCTACCTGGAAAAATACAGTCCTGATGTCTACCTGCTGCATTATCGCAACTTGTCAGTACCGTTGATAGATTAAATTGTTTGACAGATCGATGTGTTGGTTAACTTCCAAAGTTGAGCGAATAAGTAAGCGAGAGAGAGAGAGAGAGAAGAGAGAGAGAGAGAGAGAGAGTGAGAGAGACAGAGAAAGAGAGAGAGAGAGAGAGAGGACACTGGCCGTTTTATTCAAATCGGCCACAGCCCCTTATCTTTATGAAGTCTATACATAATAACATAATGTTCAACAGAAATGTTATAGAAATATATGTGCGTAATTTATATGCTGATAGAAATGTACATGAATTCAACCGAGTGTTAACATCATATGAATTTCACACACACACATACACACACACACACACACACACACCACACAAGAGAGAGAGAGAGGAGAGAGAGAGAGAGAGAGAGAGAGAGGAGAGAGAGAGAGAGAGAGGAGAGAGCGTATGTGTGTATGTATGAAAACATGTCAGTTTAATGATCGATTGATACGGGGTGTGTGTGTGTGTGTGTGTATGTATGTATGTGTGTGTGAGGGGTGTGGGGTGTGTGTGTAATATAGCACAGTGGTGATTAAGGTGGTAGTGGGGGCGTTTGTCGTGCTTGAGCATGGTGCCTAAGTACTTCCCTGCGATTCTGTACCATATTTTGTTTTTTGCTTTGCTTTTGTTGTCGTTCTTGATGTCATAACTCTGGTGATTTAATGAATGTCTGCAACAACAATTTTCACGATCCACAGGTTCGATGTCTTCATCCGTGTGTATGATCACCGGCTGAACATCCAGGCCTTGATCGTCTCATCGTACTGCGGCAGTGCTGTGGGGATGTGCGGCAACTGCAACAATGACCCATCTGATGACCTCGTGGATATTAACGGCGATCCCCTGGACTACACTCAGAGCTCTGCTGAAGAAGTTGTGGATAAAGTTTTGCCTAGGTAGGTGTTGTTGGGGAAGGGTGGTGGTGGTTATAGTTTTTACTTGGTTTTATTCTTGTTTTATGTGGTTTATGTTTAATACTTGGTGTTATTCTTGTTGTTTTTTTAAGTGGTTTATGTTTATTATTTGGTGTTATTGTTGTTGTTGTTTCTGTTGTTTTTTTTATGTTGTTGTCTTTTTTGTGGCCAGTATTTATTACTTGGTGTTATTCTTGTTGTCTTTCTGGGGCCTTTTGATATTATTCTTGTTGTCATTTTGTGGCTTATGTTTATTATTTGTGTTGTTCTGTTGTCTTTTGTTTATTTATTGTTGTTGTCTTTTGTGCTTGTTCTTGGCTTTTAGTGATGTTTATTCTTTGTTATGTCTTTCTGGGCTTTGATGTTATATTTTTTGTTTTTTGTCGCTATGTTTATTATTTTTATTCTTGTTTTCTGGGGCTTTTGATGTTATATTTTTTTGGTGTTTTGTCTTGTTTTATTTGGGCCTTTATTTATTGTTGTTTTTTGTGGTTGTTATATTTTTACTGGTTGGGTTTTATTTATTGTTGTCTTTTTGGGCTTTGTTGTTTATTGTTGTTGTTGTTTTTTGTGGCTTACGTTTATTATTTTGTGTTATTCTTGTTGTTTTGGGGTCTTTTTTGTGTTATTCTTGTTGTCTTTTTAGTGGCTTATGTTTATTATTTGGTGTTATTCTTGTTGTATTTTTGTGGCTTATGTTTATTATTTGGTGTTATTCTTGTTGTCTTTTTAGTGGCTTATGTTTATTGTTTGGTGTTATTCTTGTTGTTTTTTGTGGCTTATGTTTATTGTTTGGTGTTATTCTTGTTGTATTTTTGTGGCTTATGTTTATTGTTTGGTGTTATTCTTGTTGTATTTTTGTGGCTTATGTTTATTGTTTGGTGTTATTCTTGTTGTATTTTTATGGCTTATGTTTATTGTTTGGTGTTATTCTTGTTGCTTTTTATGGCTTATGTTTATTGTTTGGTGTTATTATTGTTGTATTTTTTATGGCTTATGTTTATTGTTTGGTGTTATTCTTTTGTCTTTTTTGGCTTATGTTTATTGTTTGGTGTTATTCTTGTTGTATTTTTATGGCTTATGTTTATTGTTGGTGTTATTCTTGTTGTATTTTTATGGCTTATGTTTATTGTTTGGTGTTATTCTTGTTGTCTTTTTATGGCTTATGTTTATTGTTTGGTGTTATTCTTTTGTCTTTTTTTTGCGGCTTAGGTTTCATTACTTGGTGTTATTCTTGATTTTTTTGTGGGTTATGTTTATTACTCGGTTTTAATCTTGCCTTACGTGACCTTTAAATATTGGTGACTCGGTGACTCGGCTGAGGGTGGACTCAAGATAGGATGTCTCGAGTTCAAACCCATTATTATTGTCATTATCGTTACTGTTATCATTCTGGTCGTGGGAGATAACTATCGTTATTATCATTGCTATTATCATTACTGTTGGTATATTATTCTGGGCGTGAGGGATATCTGTTATCAAGATATAGTGTTAAAAATATCACTCATCATCATCATCATGTGCCCTGCCGCATGGCGTTGGCGATCATGGCCATCCACACGAATCTATTCCCTGCCGCTGCAAGTACATCTCCCACCCTCTCTGTCCTCAGCCACCCTGCAAGTCCGTTATATCATCATCATCATCATCATCATCATTGTTATTGTTATTGTTATTATTATCATTATTATTATTGTTGTTGTTATTGTTGTTGTTGTTGTTATTCTTCTTCTTCTTCTTCTCATTGTTATTATCATTATCATTATGTTTGTGTGCAGGAGTCAGGTACCAGTGGGAGCAACGAAATACTTCATCTACCAAACAACCTACACTGAGCCAGAGGTGTTGACTGGCGATGGCTACGGTGTCTACCTGGACCAGACTACCTTGCAGTCACAGCACCTCGATATCTTCACTGATGATATTGTCACCTTGGAATTCCAGGTGAGCTTATAACAGAACGGCATCGCAGAAACTCTTTTATTACTGAAGTATGATAACTTTATGTCCCCTTTGATCTGTCTTATAGATCTAGCTGACTAACCTGAGAGAGATTTAGACTGAGGTGATTTACTCAACAAACACCATAATCCCTCTTGAAGGTATGAAACTGACACACATCACTTAAGCATACGTAGATACTATAAAAAGCAGAAGAACTGGGAATATTTTTCTGAGAGAGTGGGGGGGGGGGGGAAATGATGAGGAGAGTGGGGAGGGTAAAGAGGTGGGATGGGAGAGGAGGATAAAGGGGGGGAATATGGTGGAGGAAGAACTCGAAACACTTTCAATTACTCAGTCCTAGTTGCACTAGGTCTTAGTGGATCTGTCTTGCAGCTAGTGTCTTTGCCATTTTGCACATATAAGTTATACTAACAGAAGGAGGAGGAGAGAGAGAGGAGGAGAGGAGGAGAGAGGAGAGAGGAGAGGGAGAGAGAGAGAGAGAGGGAGAAGGGAGGAGAGAGAGGAGGGAGGAGAGGAGGAGAGGAGAGAGAGGAGAGAGGAGAGGAGAGAGAGAGGAGAGGAGGAGGAGAGGAGAGAGAGAGAGAGAGAGAGAGAGGGAGAGAGAGAGAGGAGGAGAGAGAGAGAGAGAGGGGGAGAGAGAGAGAGAGAGAGAGGAGAGAGAGAGAGAGAGAGGGAGAGAGTGAGAGAGGGAGAGAGGGAGAGAGAGAGAGAAGGGAGACGAGAGAGAGGAGAGAGGGGAGAGGAGAGAGGAGAGAGAGAGAGAGATTCGAAATGGAAATCTCAATATTACTCAAGGAGAAGCATCAGGCCCCATTGAGTCAAAAGACAGAAAAGAGAGAAACCCAGAGAAGTGGTTTGATTTATGTTTCAGTGTTGAAAGTCACTGGTTGGAAGTTGTTTTGATATTCATCAACAATCGTAGAATATATCTATCAACTGGGGAACAATAATCCTTTGACTCCTGCAGGAAGCTGGTGGATAGGGTGAGGGAGTCAAAGGGTTAATTTTTTTTTTTGCTTTGCGTGTATGGTTGACGTTGTGGGATGCTGGTGGACAGGGACAGGGTGTGGGAGTCAAAGGGTTAAGCATCGTTCTTCTTTGCTGAAAGCTATTTGAAATTAGTGCCATCCTAACACCAGTTGTGACGTCTCTTATCTCGTCAGGTCAAACCCGACAGTACGAGCGTATCAACAGTGCTCGGGTTTACCAGTGATGAAATCGTCACCATCAAAGCTGACGGCACTTACAAGCTGGTGATCAACGGATCCGTATACGACTCGGGTCTTTCCGTGGCGGCCAACGAGTGGAACCACGTGACTATGACGTATTTCAAAACGAATGGCTCGGTGCTGTTTTACGTCGACACGGAAACCGCCGACTCTGTGAGGGTATGTTTTCATTTTCTTTTGAGATGGACAGGGAAGAATGACAGAAAGGAACAAAGAGAGACAAAAATGGAAAACAAGAAAGTAAAAAAAAAAAAAAAAATAAAAAAAAGGGACAGGATGGGAAAAATGTCAGTGAAAGACAGAAGTGTATATATACACGTCCTGATATAACAAGGCAGACTAAATAATTCGTATTGTATTATAAAGTATAATATATAATGTACAATAATTCGTATTGTATTATAAAGTATAGTACATAATGTATAATATATAATGTGATAATGTATTACAGTGGTCTTGCTATTTCTAGCCCACAGTAAGAAAGAAATCGGGGGATTTCACTATTTCAGAGCAGCGTAACCATCAGTGAGGCCATCTTCAACAGCCCAGGCATTCTGACTGTCGGAGGCCTGACTCCCCGACCGGGTGAGAATATCAACAGTGTGCCCACCCCAACTTTTATTGGCGAGTTTGACGGGCTCCGGGTGTGGAACCGCTCCCTCGATGAGATCTTGATAAAGCAGAACAGTTACCAGAACACCAACGGCACCTTCGATGGCTTGATGGTGCAATGGAGCTTTTCTGAAGGTAGGATTTCCGTGATAAGAAATGTGGAAAGGTTATTTGTGAAGGGGAAGGTTGGTGCTGCACGCACGCGCGTGTGTGTGTATATATATGTGTGTGCGCGCGCGCGTGTAGGGAGTTGGAGGGGGAACGCCCAGAGATCGTGACTTTTACAATGTAATATGATTTCATTACTATAAGCCCTTCTTCCAAACGGATTACATGATTTCAAACTTTTGGATTTGCAACTTAAATTTGAATCGGCCAGACCAGCGTTCTAATTGTGTTTAAAATTTATCCTGAAATACAAAATGCCGGTTTTGCATTTTCTGTCACAAAGAAACAATGTTTCTGTTTGTATGAGTCTGCCTATCAGCTAGTCTCGGTCAAACATACACAGATACTCACGTTCAAATCACACACACACACACACACATACACACACGCGCGCGCGCGCGCACGTGCGCATACACAAAATACACAAACACAAACACACACACACACTCTCTCTCCCCCTCTCTCTCTCCTCTCTCTCTCTCTCTCTCCCTCTCTTTCTTCCCCGCTCTCCCCCCCCCTCTCTCTCTCTCTCACGCAAGCAAGCTTACACTTCAGAGATGACTTTAGATTAATTTTCTGTTTTTTACGTTTGATTATTTTGCTTTTGTTTTCGTTTCTTTTCTTTACTTCAGTTTGTGCTGTTCGCTCAGATTTGTCGCTTTTATTGTTTTTTGAATAGATTTTCGAATGATTTTCTTGGGGGGGGGGGGAGAGGGGGGCATTTCTTTTACTATCTTTCTTTGTTTTTTCTTGTTAAATAAACGAGAATAACCGTGACAAATCACCAGGGGAAAAAAACAACAAAAAACAAATCGTTGCAGGTCAGGGTAGCGTGGCGGAGGACGACATGCAAGGGCTGACGATGAACGTACCTCGGCAGGACACAGCACAGTGGCGGCTGTCTGGACCCACCATGAACACCATGAAAGGGGTGGACGTCAAGCGAGGCAGCATAGAGCAGCTGCTGGATGAACAGCTGGAGCAGACCATTACCACCTCCCCCTGGCTCAGCAGGATCAACATCACAGAGTACTACTGTCAGGATCTCATCTATAACAGCCAGGTGGGTGGAATGACGGGGACGCCGTAGCCAAGTGGGTAAACGTCAGAATTACAGTTGGAAAGTTCTGGGTTTGAATCGCCGAGACATCGCCTTCTGGTGGGTCTCACCTGTCTCACTTGTCGGCGTCACCGGGTTCGGTGTTGGCCGCTGCACATCTGGATGCCACCATCTCCCTCCAGGCCGCTCTGTCTTGACGTTTGTGGACAATTTCTTGAATATTTAGGCCACTGATGTTGGTTACGTTCTCGATGTATGAGATTGGAAGTCTGCGTTTCTTCCTTTTTGCCACTGTTTTTCCTTGAAAGATGGTTGCCATGAGTCTGTTTCTTGTTGTGTGACACATGGCCAATGTAT
>JAPXFY010000015.1:17059516-17072016 GCA_030674185.1 Monoplex corrugatus
CTTGGACATCCAATTACATGGATATCAAGCAACAACGATGACAACAGTGATGATAATCACATAGATAGTGATAATGACGATAGTTACGGTGCTTTGAAATGTATAAACTTGCGCGAGCGCTAGCACGTTGTATGGAGGCGTGTGGAGTTACATACACTCCCCTGCACGTGCAACATGTCCTGTTTCAGGTGAGGCTATGGTCCCAAGACCTGACCCTCACAGATATCCAGACCGGCTGGGAGCAGCCCGTGGATCTCACAGACCCCTCCTGGTGGCCCGCTGGACCTTCGACGAAGGTCAAGGCACCACGGTCAACGACTTCCAGGGCACTCATCTGTACGTCACTGACCACTTCCAAACTGGCGTCACCCCGCATGGATGTTGTCTGACGCCCCCGTGGCCTACACACCGCCCACCACCTCCACCACCACCACCTCTGGCCGCTCCACCACCTTCCTTACGCAAGCGCAGGACGTGTGTTCGTGGGTCGTGGGCAACTTCACCACTGGCAACTGCCCCGGGTTGAGCTCTGGCGTGTCCACGTTTTACGAGGCGTCGTGCAATCAGCTGGTTCTTGAGACCGGGAACCTCACCAAAGCCGCAGAGATCGCTGCCAGTATGGTGGCCTTGTGCAACTTTGGGGGTTCGTCGTCGGTTTCTGTGGCGGATTATTGGTGTGACAGTTATGCTGGCAGCTATGTCCTCGGTGAGTTGGGGGTGGGGAGGGATGGTTGGTTTAAATTTTCAGGATTTATGAGGGTTTACTTTTGTATATTTAAAAAGAGAAAGTGGAGTTTTTCGAGATGACAAAGGAGTGTCTTAGTCAGAGGACGTTTAAATTTCCGAAACACAGAGAGAATGCGAAGGGAAAATGATTCGATCAGAAGGCCTTAGCCCCTTGTGAATGGGTGCAGACAATAGCAATAATGCAAATTATACAAAAGTAAGTTACACAAACCCATTATCAATTCTAATGGCTATGGCAACCACACTGGGCTTTGGATTATCATGTTGTCTCGTCTTTTGAAAGACATGTACAACTATTGCAATGAATTATGAAGTATATTATCTTTTCTTGTGGGTAAAAGCAAGGCTGATATGAAAACATGGGTTTTGATAAAACTTTAGAATGATTTTATTGTTGTCCAAAATCGGAGGGAACAGGACAGCACAACACAAAATAATCCTCGCCTTCATTTCTTCATTTTTCATTAAACAGACTCAAAATATGAAATCTGTTCAGTTGCAATTTTTACATCTCGAGGAATGTATTATATGAGTCAATACAAATACGAGTACGATTTAATGTGTCATGCCTTTTAGCCCAAGGGAACATGGGCAGGAGGAGTGGCTTCATGATATGGGATCCAGACCATGGTAGTCAATGAGTGGCTTCATGATATGGGATCCAGACTATGTTAGTCAGTGTTTGTAGTTCATTCACATTATTGCATAGAGTGCAGTAATTGATCTTATGTACAGTTAGATGTAATGGAGACACTGGCATGTACAATAGGTTTTACGTTTGGTTCAGATGATTATCACTCTTACCAGCCAGGGCTGTGTAAAGATGACTAGAGACTAATAAGATCTATACGACCTTACTCGACAACAATACAAGATACAAGAATTTTATTTAGCCCAAAGCATCACAATGGGAAATTGTTTTGGCATTCGCATTAAAATACATATAAGCACAAGAACGCATAAACACATGTACACACATACTCTTACTCTCTCTCACTCTCTCTTTCACTCCTCTCTCACCCTCTTCCTCCCCTCATCTCTCTCCCCCTCCCTCTTTGTCGAAACAATATCAAAGATAATGACTAAATCTAAATATGTACGGTTAAAAAAGCACATCATAAGAGTCAGATGCCTTGGTCAGGACTTTTAACAATGGATAAAAAGGGCAATACTCATTGAAAAAACTTTGGTAGGTATAGAAAAAATTTGATTAAAGATGCAACGCGATATGCACATTAAAATCAAAATGAGTTAAATACAATAAAATGAGTATGTAGACTAAGAGGACAAGGTTAAACAAGAGAAGAACAAGAACAGGATTTTATTTCCCCAACCGATTTATCACAAAGTTCAGGGACTCTGTCCGATCGATAGAGACTGAAACCCTTCATTTGAATAAGATTGTCAGGGATATCCTTATGTAGCCATGTTTCCGTAAAGCAGAGAATCGAACAGTACCTGTAGTCTCTTCTGTCTTGTAGTAGTGATGCGAGTTCGTCTGTTTTGTTCCTTAGACTTCTAACATTGGACAGCAGCACTGCTGGTAGAGGGGGGCGTGACACGCCGTGACGTCGGTAGCGTGCCAAAGCACCACCGCGTCGTCCCTTCTTTCGTGTGATGTGTGTGTGGTGTGTATGATATGGCGATTGTGGAAATACCGTTTTGCTCGTTTGTTTCTTTCTTTCATTCATTCATTATGTTCAAAGTATAACAGAATACAAGATCAGTTTCATACTATGATAGGAACAAGAAATACACAAATAGAATCAAAACGCGTATATGATATAAAGCAGACAAAACAGGCGCAAATTTTCGGCCAAGTGGCCTTTGTCAAACGTATACAAAAGAGAACTAAGAATAAATGCACAGAACCAATTTGGTTAACCCTTTGACTCAGACACCCTATCCACCAACTGCAAAAACTTAACTCTTTGACTCCTTCACCCTGTCCACTAGCGCCTGCAGGAAGCTGCTGGATAGGGTGAGGTAGTCAAGGGTTGAGTTTTTGCTTTGCTAGCACGATGCAGGATGCTGGTGGACATGGTGCAGGAATCAAAGGGTTAAATTCAACAAAACTGTAGGAGACTTTCCTGACGTTTCACTGAAGAGGAGAAAATGGCAGATCATTCCCAAGGTTGACTGTGCAGGATGCTGGTGGACACGGTGCAAGAGTCAAAGAGTTAAATTACACAAAACGGTAGAAGACTTTCCTGACGTTCCGTGGAAGAGGTGAAAATGGCAGATCATTGTCGTGTTCGTTTCATTTCCTTCTGTGTCCTGTCCCGACAGGAACGGGCACGACGTGCAGCAACACGTGCATGTTCCCCAACACCACCCTGTCCACCCGCACCTCCTGTGTGTGCGCCAACGGGTACTGGGGTACAGGCTGTGACGGTATGTGTCCTGGGGGACCCAGCAACCCCTGCAGCAGTCACGGTACCTGCAATGTCGTTGACGGTTCCTGCACGTGTCAGGTAAGGAATGATATGATGTGTGTGTTTATGTGTGTGTGTGTTTGTGTGTGTGTGTCTGTGTGTGTGTATGTGGTGTGTGTGTGTGTTTGTGTGTTTGTGGTGTGTGTGTGTGTGTTGTGTGTGTTGTTGTGTGTGTTTGTGGTGTGTGTGTGTGTGTTTGTGTGTGTGTTTGTGGTGTGTGTGTGTGTGTGTGTGTGTGTGTGTGTGTGTGTGTGTGTGTGTGTGTGTGTGTGTGTGTGTGGTGAGACAGAGCGAGGATGACAGCTTGAGTCAAGGATCACATGCCTAACAGGATAAGTGTGCCCTAACTCAGCATCCTCTGTGTGTGTATGTGCGTGCTTTGATGTGTGTGAATGCATGTGCATATGTGCATTGCTTGTGTGTTTGTGAACACATGTATTCATTTATATCATTTGGCTCTTCTTTTTACCAGGGTTTCTTTTACTTACGTTACTATGGTTCCTAAAACTTATTTTCATTTCATGTTTCGTCGATATCTGTTTTTATTTGATGAAAATATTAATGATGTTCTATTCTGTTCTATACAACAACTATGCTTTTAACATGGACCGTCTGTGCCATATCAGTGAAAAATATTATTATGCCACTAGCCCATTTCACTAGGTGAACTGTTCTACTTAAGTGAAAAATATCATGCCACTTATCCTTTTCATTAGATGAACTGTGTCATATCAGTGAAAAACACACCCCTTACCCATTTCACTGTATCAGTGAAAAATATTATTATGCCACTTACCCTTTTCACTAGGTGAACTCTGCGATATCAATGAAAAATATTATTATGCCCCTTTGTCCTTTTCACTAGGTGTACTGTAGCATTTGGGGGGCCTGTAGTCGAGTGGTTAGAGCGCTCGTCTGCGGTGCGGAAGGTCGGTGGTTCGAATCCGCTAAACGCTGGTTCGATTTTTCGGCCTGAAAACTCCCTCTGTCCACCCAGCAGTGAATGGGTACCTGACTTCGGTCGGGGGAGGTTTAAAAAAGGCGGCGAAAGGAGAGGGATGGGCTCCGCCTTTCATAATGCCGTGCCCTAGACACGGTGAATCTTTAACAGTTCACCGCCCCTACGGCCATATTGACCATGGGACCTTTAACCTTTAACCTTTAACTGTAGCATATAAATGGAAAATATTATTGTGCTGCTTACCTTTTTCACTATGTCAATTGACACAGGACCACTGATACCACTGGCCTTTTTCCTTCAGGTGAACTGGGATGGTGCTGCAGACTGCAGTAACTGTACGGCCGGCTGGACTGGTTCTGACTGTTCTGTGTCCTACCTGTCTACCTCCGGCGACGCCATCTGTTCTGCCTCCAGCAATGGCAGGTTAGTTAAGTGGTGAATTCATTCGAAAGTAAGAGAGAGAGAGAGAGAGAGAGAGAGAGAGAGAGAGAGAGAGAGAGAGAGAGAGAGAGAGAGAGAGAGAGGAGAGAGGTGTTGTCATCATCATCATCATCAAGTGCCCTGACGCATGGCGTTGGCGATCATGGCCCTCCATATGCATCTGTCCCTTGTTGCTGCAAGCACATCTTCCACCCTCTCTGTCCTCAGCCACCTTGCAAGTCCGTCCAATATTTTCTCCTGGGTCTACCTGGTGTTCTCTTTCCCTTCAGCTTTCCTCAAAATTCATGGCTAGCCAAAACAACAAAGAATGTGTATTGTGACATATAACAACAATAATAATAATGATAATAATAACAATAATGATAATAATATAATACTAATACTACTACTACTAATAATAATACTAATAATAATAACAATAATAGTAATAATAATAATAATAATATTGATAGTTCCTGCAGGAAGCTGGTGAATAGGGTGAGGGAGTCAAAGGGTTAAATTTTTGCTCTGCTCGCATAGTTGAAAACGTAGGATGCTGGTGGACAGGACCATCATCATCATCATGTGCCCAGCCACGTGGCGTTGATGATCATGGCCCTCCATATGCATCTATCCCTTGTCACCGCAAGCACATCTTCCACCCTCTCTGTCCTCAGCCACCTTGCAATTCCGTCCAATATTTTCTCCCTGGGTCCACCTTGTGTTCTCTTTCCCTCCAGCTTTCCTGTTGTGACCAGGTGCTCTAATTCCCGTTTCCTCATAAAATGGCCTATAAATGTTGCTTGTCTTTTCCTAATCTTCCTTATCAATGAACTTCTTGTGTCTGCCTCCATCAAGATTGTCTTGTTTGTTTTCTTTGCTGTCCATGGAACTCTCAACATTCTTCTTAGAAACCACATTTAGGCTGCCTCTTGTTCTGGCTTTGCTCGTTGACTGTCCACTGCACTCCTCACAACCGTATAGCAGTATCGATTCTCTATAACATTCAAGAACTCTCTTCCCTGATGTTAATTAGTAGGCATTAAAAGACATGATGCTGGGGTCAAAAGGTTAAGTGGGAACGGATGGGCAGATCCCTGAGATCAGCCAGTAGTAAATTTCATACAGACGGGACGATGAGACCGAAAGCATGCTGAGCTCTTGTACGATATTCTCTTCTTCCAGATTCACCACATTTGACGGATCGTCAGTGCAGTACACAGCACCAGGGGCCTACATGTTGTACGAGGAATCTTCAGGACCGTCTCTGATCGTGGAGCAGGCTCCTTGCAGCATGATGCACGCTTGTGTCTACAGGGCCATCCTCACCCACAACGCCGACATCCTCGTCTTTGACCTGACCTCGCCTAGCCAGGGCCTCAAGATCGTCAACAACGGTGCAGAGATTTTCGTGTATAACGAGGTCTCTCTCGGCAGCGGTCTTCTTATCAGTCGTTCTTCGGCGATCTTGTTGACCGTGCGCTCTTCTTCCAATGATTTCTATATGGAAGTGAGTTTTTGGTTGTTTTTGTTGTGTTTAGTGTTGTGTTTGGGTCTGATTTTGGTTTATGTGAGCTAGTTTTTGTATCCCCGTTTCTGTCTTGTTATGTGCCCTTTTAACTCATTGACTCCCGCACCCTATCCATCAATTGCAAAAACTTAACCCTATGAGTATGTCACCCTATCTATCAGCAGGAAGCTGGTGGATATGGTGAGGGAATCAAAGGGTTTAAGTTTTTGCTTTGCTAGCGTGATTGACAATGCAGGATGCTGGTGGACAGGGTGCGGGAGTCAAAGGGTTAAACAAAAACATTATGTAAGCAAACAACTATTGACTGTTGGCCAGATGGTTTGTAATAGTATGACATACACTCTGCCTAGAAACCCGTTATTGTTGGTTGGTCTTCTTCGCTGTTGACTCGTGATCTGCACGCACACATAGACTCCACGTGATCACAACGTGAAAGATTTTCCAAGGGAGCCCACTCTGTTTGTATAACAGTCAGGCTAGTCTAAATCTGCATGGTATAATGATGATGATGATGATGAAGATGATGATGATGATGATGATGATGATGATGATGATGATGATGATCATCATCATCATCATCATCATCATCATCATCATCATCATCATCATCATCATTACTGTTATTGATGTCCTTATGATTATATTGTTAGTAATGTTTTCGTATATCATTGTTGTTGTTGCTGCTGCTGCTGTTGTTGTTGTGATATTGTTACTGTTTTGGCTATATAATGTTATTAAAATCAGTTGTCAAATCAAAGCATACAAAAAGCATATTTGTGATCAGAAATTGTAACTTTTTTCTCTCATGCTTCTTTTAGGTTTGTTTGCAACGACAAAAAATAACACAGACCAGCACCAAAAAACATTTGCAAATGCCACCGCAGTAATTGATATTGAGCCGATCACAACCATCAAATTAAACAGAACCACACCCGACAGTGGAGAGAAACGAAACTATAGTAAGCCACAACATTAACAACAGTAAATCTACAAGCGAAATGATAACATTAACTCTTTGACTCACGCAGCCTATCCACCAACTGCAAAAACTTAACCCTCTGATTCCCTCACCCTATCCATCAGTTTCCTGCAAGAATCTGGTGGATAGGGTCAGGGAATCAAAGGGTTAACGTTTTGCTTTGCTAGCATAGTTGACAATGCAGGATGGTGGTGGACAGGGTGTGGGAGTCCAAGGGTTAAAAAACTGATCGTGACCTCAAACACACAGGTGAGATTTATAGAGCCCTAATGTGGGTGTCAAAGGGTTAAAACACTGATTGTGACCTCAAAATACGCAGGTGAGATTTATCGAGTCCTACCTGCTGGTGGAACTACTGGTTGACAAGGTTCGATGCGCGACCAACACTGGAATTTGCGGACCCTGTCAGCCTCAGAGCACTTCGTCTTGTGGCGCCAACGATGTCAACTGCTACATTGAAAACATGGGGGTCAAGGACGCTTCTGGGGTCCAGACAGTGACCTCCACTGAGACTGGGGAGTTCATAGTTCAGCAGATGGTGAACGTGACCTACGTCGACCTGGGCTACCCTGGAGGGACTCCGTCTTATACTTCGTCCACTGTTGAGGTGCGTGTGTGGGTAGTTGTGTGTATGGGTGGTTGTGTGCGTGCGTGGGGGGTGGTTGGGTGGGTGGTTGTGTGGGTGATTGTGGTTGGTTGGTTGTGTGTGTGGTTTGTGGTGTGTGTGGTTATGTGTGGGGATAGTTGTGTGTGTGTGGTTGTGTGTGTGAGGTTGTGTGGGTGGGTGGTTTGTGGGTGGGTGGTTGAGTGTGTGGGTGACTGTGGTGTGTAGGTGGTTGTGTGTGGGTGTGTATGTGTATGGGTGGTTGTGTGTGGATGGGTTGGTTGTGTGGGTGGATGGTTGTGTGTGTGGGTGGTTGTGTGGGTTGTGGTTGTGTGGGTGTGTGTGTGTGGTGGTTGTGTGTGTGTGTGGCTGGTTGTGTGTGTGTGGTTGGTTTTGTGGGTGGTTGGTTGTGTGGGTGAGTGAGTGGTTGTGTGTGTGGTTGTATGTGTGTGGGGATAGTTGTGTGTGCGTGTGGTTGTGTGTGTGGTTGCGTGTGTGTGTGGTTGTGTGTGTGTGTGGTTGTGTGTTGTGCATGATTAATTTGTTAAGTAGATTAGGATTTGTGGAGTGATCTTTTGTAAATTTATTCAGTCCATATGTTTATCCGCCTATCCGTCATTGCATCCACCTGTACACGTCAGTCCCAGTGAGCACAACTGTATCAATTTTCCGGCCAAGTTTCTTCAGCTTGCTTCCATCGTCTTCCCATCTCTCTTAATTTCTGTCCGTCTGTCTGCCTGTCTCTCTCGCTCTCGCTGTCTGTCTGTCTCTCCTCCCCCCCCCTCTCTCTCCATTCCATCGTCACAAACTACTATTTACACACATCATCATCATCGTGTGTTCCGCCGCATGGCGTTGACGATCGTGGCCCTCCATACGGATCTATCCCCTGTCGCTGCAAGTACATCTCCCACCCTCTCTGTCCTCAGCCAGTCTGCAAGACCGTCCAACATTTTCTCCCTGAGTGTACTTGGTGCTCTATTTCCCTCCAACTTTCCCTTCATACACGTACAACTGATCATATCGTAGTCCCAGCCACCAAACACTATCAGCTTATCTATTCCAGGCGGAATCAGGAGCAGGTTACAGCATCCATCTGGAAGGAGAGGGAGGCTCCTCCGACCCGTTTCCCCAATCGACCATCGACACAACAAAGAACGTGACCATTGAGGCAGTGATCCTGGTGGATAACCCTGAGGGATGCGTGCTGTCCTACTCGGATGAGAACACCTTCTCCATCAACATCAACAACGGCTACTTTGAGGTCCAGTGCGAGGACCAGGTAGAGAGTACAGGTATGGGGCTGGCTTGTTTTAGGAACGGAAGGAAAGAGGGAGGAAAATAGGAAAGAAACGAAGGAAGAAAGAAGAATGAATGAATGAATGAATGAATGAATGAATCGTGTGTAAAAGAAGTGGCGTCGGGAGCTCGAGATGTGAGTGTCCCGAGAGTGGCGAGACATTGGTGCTCCGGGTCCCATCCGCACCTTTGTGGTGTTTCTTGTTAATGGTCGAAAAAAAGAATGACTAAATGAATGAATATATGAAGATTAAACTTTAAGATATTCATAAGTAGCAATATTTGATAAGAAATAACGACTGAATGAATAAATGAAGATTAAACTTAAGATGCTCATACATTGCGAATCTTTGGTTTCTCGCGATTTAAGAACGGAAATGAGATGATATGGAAAAGACGAGTGGCTAATGGAAACATGAAAACACCCCCAACAAGCACACCCACCAAAGACGGAGTGTGCAGCAACATGCTGCCTGCACAGTGTGGGCACAGCAACCTGCATACATATATCTGAGAAAAATCAGAACACCAAACTCAGATAAAATAAAATAAGGTACAACTCTGTCACACAGTCTCAATCCTAGATGGAACTCCATAGCACCATGATTGTCATCCTCATCGACATCATCATCACCATCATCATCATAGCATTGTTAAAAAAAACTGTGCCAGCTTCTGTGGCCATTAAGATGACGAAGAAAATGGGACGAGAAAAAAAAAGGTGAGCACAAAGGTAACCTCCCTAAGTGCAATGATCCGAAAAAAATCGTACCTGAAAAAAGATAAACTAAACTAAACTAAAACAAAATAAAACAAAACAAAATGAAATAAAGAAACAGAAAAATTAGAACACCAAACTAAGATAAAATAAAATAACATAAGATAACAAAATAAAATGAAATAAAATAAGATTGAAATAAGATAAGATAAAATAAGGTAAAATAAAATAAAATAAAATAAAATAAAATAAAATAAATAAATAAAATGAAATGAAATAAACTGAAACATGAAATGAAAGAAATGAAGTAGAATGAAATAAACAACAACACCCACTAACTCTGCATCCCAGGTATCCAAGCCTCGGTAGGCAACTGTAAAACAAAATTAAATAAAATGAAATAAAATAAAACGAAACATGAAATGAATTGAAATGGAATGGATTGAAACATGAAATAACATGACATGGAAATGAAATGAAATGGAATACAGTGAAATAGAATAAAATAAACAACACCACCCACTTACTTTGCACCCCAGGTATCCAAGCCTCTGTGGGCAACTGGTCGCACGTGTCAGTGGTGTACGACCCGGTGTCTGGCCGGACCATGTTCCACTACATCGACAGCGATAATGTGCCCAGTTACAAGGTGCTCAACCTCTACCCCAACTGCATCGCCGACGAAGGAGTTCTGGCTGTAGGGCAGTGGCAGCTCTCCCGTAACAACACTGGACCTACTCCTTCTGGAAATTTCCGTGGAGAGGTAGGGTTAATTTACTGGACTTACATATACTCCTTCTGGAAACTTCCGTGGAGAGGTAGGGTTAATTAGAACTCTGTCCATGGCTATTCTGATTGAAAAAAAAAAAGAAACAAAGAGATAAAGTAAGCAGCAGCTGCAACAATAACAAGAGCAACACTTATTCATTGCATTGTGTACTTGGAGTGTAACTTTATTGAAATGTGTTCCAAAGTCTTTTCTGACGGCATCCTGTAAGGTTTTGGACAAAAATGGGTAACAAAATATTGTACCTGAATTGACAAAGACTTGGGGATATTCAAAAAGGAGAGATTGTTTTGAAGCAGAAAGCACACATATATCAGATCATTAAAACTTGTTTCATTTTGTTCCTGTTGTTCGTTTTAATGTCTTCTGAATCGTGATTTTACGTTCAAGTTTATTCCGATTCTGCTCCTACGCTACAGCACCAAACCACTCCTCGCGACACATCACCACACCACGCCACACACACACACCACACCACGCCACGCCACGCCACACCACACCACACCACACCACACCAAACCACACCACACCACGCCACGCCACGCCACGCCACGCCACGCCACGCCACGCCACGCCACGCCACGCCACGCCACGCCACGCCACACACAAAACACACAACACACACACAACACAACACAATACCACGCCACACAACACACCACAACACAACACAACCAACGCAACGCAACACAAACAACACACCATACCATACCATACCACCAACCATACCAACCATACCATACCATACCATACCAACCATACCATACCATACCATACCATACCATACCATACCATACCACACCATACCACACCTACCATACCACACCACACCACACCACACCACACCAACCACACCACACCACACCACACCACGAGAGTCCATCCTAAAAAAAATATCCACTTTTGTCACCAGGTGGACCGTGTGGCGTTGTGGAACCGCAGGTTCGGCCCTGTGGATCTGATGAACCACTGGAAACAGGACTTTGATCCTACGGGAGAACCCGACCTGATCGCTTACTGGACGTTCAACGAGGGGCAGGGGGATACTGCCTACGACCTGGTGCAGGGGATACCCATCACCCTCCCGTCTGCCTCCTCCTCTCTCACCACCTCCACTTCTTCCACTGTCTGGACGGTCAGCCAGGCTCCTATTGAGGAGACCATCTATAACACTCATCAGGTAAGGTTTGTGTTTATTTCAGCAAAGGGATGTTGTTTGTGCAACGGGTTCGCAGGGGAAATGTTGACATGTGCTTTAGATCTTGATGTTCATTTTTAAACTTCCAGTGTATGAAATATCATTAAGTACATTCTGTACGCTATATGGAGTTCATATGTCAGCATTGTCTTTTCATATGCGTGTAATATTTGTTTGTTTGTTTGTTTGTCACTTTTCGTTGTCACATTGAATTTTGTCGTGAAGCAAAAAATTAATAAAAAAAAAAGTTAAAAAAAAAAGATTTGTGGTTAGAAAAATAATCAGTATTAAAAAGAATAGGGCCAGTTGACTTACCAGGTAAGATTTTAATTAGAAAATCACAAAGGAACCAGAAGAACACAAAAATGGAAAAGAACAAAATACGATTGGCGCGATTTTTCGGTTAATTGGCCTTTGCCAAGCGTACGCAAAAGAAAGCAAACGACAGATTAAAAAAAAAAAAAAAAAAAAAAAAAAAAAATTTCCGTGATGTTTCGTCTAGGAGGAGAAAAGCACATTTTATAAGAACGTTGGGCTATACGACGATATATTAAACAGAATCATTTCAAAAACGTTTGGGCTATATGACTGTACAACTCATCAGGTAAGGTTTGGGGTTCAAAAATAATTCTTGAAAAACGTTTGGGCTATAAGATTGTATTTGGTCCGATCTGGGGTTAGAAAAAATAACATTAAAAGCAAAGTTTGGGTTATACGATTCATATGTTGAGATAGAGAGAAAAATGTTTCCAAAATATTATGGCTATGCGACACATACGGTGAGATTTGGTGCAAGAAAAATAATGTTAAAATCAAAGTTT
>JAPXFY010000015.1:17077016-17172016 GCA_030674185.1 Monoplex corrugatus
ACTTTCTATATATTTCCTTTTTTGCAGGTAAGATACACATGTCATTTACATATAACCAAGATTACTCCAGTGGTAGGCTGATAAAATACCAGTATAAAATATTGACTGGGTAAAACATAGTCTAGGTAGGACCTCAGGACCTGGCCAGCTCATGGGTTTATGTGCAGGCTTAAGGCTTGTGCCATGATCACCATACACATGGCATCTGTGACATTAGTGCATATGGAAATCGTTCCGAGCGCGGACACGTCATCTTGAGAAACTGAAACTGAAACTGAAACTCGTGTGAAACTGTTGGAACGCAAATAATTCCGCTTGAATAACTTTGAATTGTCCTGTAGGTGTGACTTTGGTACCAAAGTGGACGGGGCTGACCTGTGTGAGTGTTACACCGGGTACTGGGGGACCAACTGTGACCAGCAGTGTCCCGGCAACACTGGCGGACTGGAATGTAACGGCCATGGCATCTGCGAGCAGGCCACCGGTGTTTGCGCCTGCACAATGCAGTGGCAGGGTAGGTTGTGTTTTGTATGAACTGAACAAAAGAGGGAGCAGACAGACAAGAGCAAACAAACAGACAAAGAAAGCAGCAACAAGAGCAAAAGAACACACACGCATACACACGCGTACACGCACACACATACACGTTACACAGACGCAGACACACACACACACACACATACACACACACACACACACACACACACACACACACACACACACACACACACACACACACACACACACACACACACACAAACACCACACACACACACACACATATATATATGTATAATTATATATATATATATATATATATATATATATATATATATATATATATATATATATATATATGTATGTATGTATGTATATATCCTCTGGAGGCGGAGGATGAAGAAACAGGGCAACATAAGAATTAAGTTCAATCTTGAGAAGCTCAAAGACCCCAACATAGTTGAAAACTTCCAAGCAACGATAGGAGGGAAGTTTGCTCCTCTCCTCGTCCTTGACAATATGGACACCGAAGTAGACACTCTGATCAACAACTTCAACACTGCCGTGACCGAAGCAGCCAACGACATCCTTGGAAAACACCGACCAACAAAGATGCCCTGGGTCACGGAAGAAGTACTAAAGCTGAGCGACAAACGCAGAGAACTAAAGCAAAAGAAGAGTACGGATGAAGGTGCTAAACTATACAGAAAAGCCAACCAACAAGTTAAAGAAGGCATGAGGAAAGCAAAGGAAACATGGATTGAAGAACAATGCCAAGATATTGAAGCAAACCTGCAGAAAAATAACAGCAAAAAAGCCTACCAGCTTGTGAAAGAACTAGCAAGCTCAAAACAAGGCAGAACCACTACCATACAGAACAAAGCAGGGAAATGTCTCACAGAAGATCAAGAGATTCTGCAGAGGTGGACAGAGTACTGCTCCGAATTATACACACACACAACAACAGGAGATCCCAAGGTGCTAGACGTTCCTCCACCAACCAACAACGACAGCTACCCCATCATGCGAGAAGAAGTTGAAGCTGCAGTAAAATCATTGAAGAAAGGCAAGTCGGCAGGAATGGACAACATTCCCTCAGAACTGGTCCAGGCAGGAGGAGAGGCCATGATAGATATGTTACTCATCATCTGCAATAAGATCTGGCGGACAGGTGAGTGGCCAACACCTTGGACCCAGTCCCTGATCATCACTCTCCCGAAGAAAGGCAACCTACAACTATGCCAAAACTACCGTACCATCAGCCTGATCAGCCATCCAAGTAAGGTCATGCTAAAAATCCTTCTGAGTAGACTGAAGCCACAAGCTGAGGAGATAATAAAAGAAGAGCAGGCAGGTTTCAGACCAGGAAGAAGTACCACAGAGCAAATTTTCAACCTCAGATTGCTCTGTGAGAAATACCTGCAACACCAGCAAGGCCTTTACCACGTCTTCGTGGACTTCAAGAAGGCATTCGACAGAGTTTGGCACGCAGCCTTGTGGGCAACCATGAGGCTGTACAACATCAATGCCAACCTGATCAGAACCATAGAATGCCTCTACGAAAAGGCGACCAGTGCAGTCTACCATGACAACAACATAGGCGAATGGTTCCGAACCACAGTTGGAGTACGCCAAGGATGCCTGCTCTCCCCCACTCTCTTCAACATCTTCTTAGAGAGAATAATGGCTGACGCACTTGAAGACCACGAGGGAACAGTCAGCATCGGAGGTAGAACAATCACAAACTTGCGTTTTGCCGACGACATTGACGGACTAGCTGGGCAAGAGCAAGAGCTAGTCAGCTTGATAAAACATCTTGATGAGGCCTCCACATCATATGGCATGCAGATCAGTGCAGAGAAAACCCAGTTGATGACAAATAATACCAATGGCATCAGCACTGACATTACCATAGACAACAAGAAACTTGAGACCGTCCATAGATTTAAATATCTGGGAGCTATAGTATCAGATGAAGGATCAAAGCCCGAGGTACTTTCCAGGATTGCACAGACCACAGCTGCAATGACCAAGCTAAAAGTCATCTGGAACGACAAGAATATCGCAATCGGCTCCAAGATCAGACTGATGCGTTCCCTGGTCATGTCAATATTTTTGTATGCATGCGAAACATGGACCATAACAGCAGACATTGAAAGAAGGATACAGGCAATGGAGATGAGATGCTTCCGCAAACTCCTTGGTATCTCCTACATAGATCATATAACCAATAAAGAAGTGAAAACCCGAATCGAAAACGCCATCGGGCCGTATGAAGACCTCCTGACCTCAGTGAAAAGACGCAAACTGAGGTGGTACGG
This sequence comes from Monoplex corrugatus, assembly GCA_030674185.1. Classification (NCBI taxonomy): domain Eukaryota; kingdom Metazoa; phylum Mollusca; class Gastropoda; order Littorinimorpha; family Ranellidae; genus Monoplex; species Monoplex corrugatus. The sequence continues at coordinate 17,079,836 of JAPXFY010000015.1, forward strand.
GCACGTCACACGATCATCTGGACTGGCCAAGACCGTCTTGCAGGGAACAGTTCAGGGAGGGAGACGAAGAGGCAGACAGAGAAAAAGATGGGAAGACAATATCAGAGAGTGGACTGGCCTTGAATGGAATCATTCTGCGGAAAGCTGAGGACCGTGAGGAGTGGAGGAAGTTGGTTGCAAAATCTTCAATGGTGCCCCAACGGTCAACCAGACTACGGGACTGATGATGATGATGATGTATATATATATATATATATATATATATATATATATATATATATATATATATATATATATATATATATATATATACACCGGTATGTATATAATATACATAATTATATAAACACAACGCAGCGTAATATAGAATAACACAACACAACACGAGACAAACACATGTGTAAATAAGAAAAGAAACCACGTGTATATGTATACGCATACAGAAGGAAACAACTCGCACCAACAACTACATTCAAAGCTGCCCTTCGTCTTGATTGGCTCATTCACAAATAAATAAACAAACAGATAAGTAAATAAATAAGTAATTAAATGAAATAACGAATAACCCAGAGAAGATCGTGTATATTTGTCTCTTCTTTGTTGTGTGCGTTATTATCACGTAAGGGGCGATACGTTTTAGGACAGTATATACCAGTTAATAATGGTTTGGCCAATTAGTGACACTAATAAACGTCACGCTGAGGATGTCTTTCCTTCTTTCTCTCCGTCCACCAGGTGACTCTAGCTGCGGCTCGTGCAGTTCGGGATGGACGGGTGCCGAGTGCACCATCATGGATCCTTCTTCAGGTAACCGTCCCTCCGCCATGTGCACCCTGGACCGTGGCGGATTCCTTCTCACCTATGAGCTGTATGGTGTCACGCTTGATGAGCCGTCTACCTTCGTCATGCTGGACATGACTAACTTCCAGATACAGGTACCATTCAGACGTTAACTCAGAATCCAGATTCTTTTTTTTTTAATTCTTTTGTTATTTGTTTACTTTATTTGTTTATTTATTGCTGTACTAACTTATGTGCTGCTGCAGTGGCATTTGTCCCACACCTCTAATTCCAGCTCCCAAAACATCAGCAACCCCAAGTTCATAACTCCACATTCGTTGATTTGTCATGAAAATCCTAACACGGCTGTAAGACACAACGTAGTTATAAATCAAATAGCGACACAAAGCCAATAACAAAAAATCCAAATAAAAAATAAACAAAACATAACAGAAATCATCCAACCAACTAACCAAACATAACAGTTTACTTGGAAAAATTATGAGAATAGACTTAAATAACAATCCCATATCAACAGAGTTTAAAATATTCTAGCCAAAAAGTCTATTCTCATAATTTTTCCAAGTAAACTTTTATGTTTTTTTCCTCTCCCTGTGTATGTGTGTGTGTGTGTGCGCGCGCGCGCGCGCGTGTGTGTCTCTGTGTGTGTGTGTGTGTCTGTGTGTGTGTGTGTGTGGTGTGTAAAATCACTATTGTGAACAGACATTAAATAAAGATTCCATTCCATTCCAACAAAAACAAAAAACAACAAATAAAACCAGATAGAAAGATGACATTTAATTATGAGACGCTTTTTGGCTAGAATATTTTAAACTCTGTTGATATGGGATTGTTATTTAAGTATATTCTCATAATTTTTCCAAGTAAACTTTATTCAGGTATTTGCTCTGTTGCTTCAGATTTAACATGTAACTTGAGAGGTGCGATTTTTTTCTCTCATGTTTTCGAGGGTGGTACTAAGCATGCATTTATTGTTTATTAGGTTCGGTATCATTTCATTAAACTCGGACCACTCTGAAACATTGATCATGCCCTTTCTGTAATTTTTTCCTCACCATTCTATATTTGTATATTTTCTTGCTTGAAGTATTGAGAGAAGTGTCTTCGGCAAACAATTGACATTTTGTTACGAAAAATGAAATGTGTAGAAGATAGTCATTTACTAATAAGCAGAATACCATAGGACCAAGAACGGAGCCCTGTGGTAAGACAGACTTTGATATCTTGTTTTCAAAAGTAATTACCGTGAATTTACGTCTTTTGCGTTTTGTTTCTGAGACAGGACTGAAGTGACTGGAACATTGTATTCCACAGGTAACACAAATCGCCTGCAGCATCGGGCTGTGTATCCATGGTGTGGCCATCAACTACCACGACCGTAACCTGGTGGTGTTGCTGGATGCAGATTCAATGCTGCAAGTGTATGTGGATGGGACGGTGGCTGGCCGCGGTGCTGCCCAGTCCTTGGACCCCACGTCCATCACCAGCTGTCCCCTCACTGTCACCTGGATAACCGACAAGGCTCTGAAGGCAAGTCTTTTGTCGGTGTTTCTTTTAATGCCATAGTTTTATTTCGTTCTTTGTGGTACAGTGACACATTACTACATAACTGGGGGAAAGCATCTTGTAGTCAATCTTGTTTCTGGAGATTTTCTTACACTTGTTTCCTTCTTTCTCTGTCGTTCCTTCTTTCAATCCTTCTCATCGTTCTGTTTTTCTTTGGCATCATTTTTGTCAGTCACTAAAGAAATAACACATTTTTGAAGGGTGGATGGGTATGGGGGATGTTTTCTGTTGCTCAAGAAGCGCAAAAAGGAGCAAAAAAAGCTAATTTTCACCTGCCGAATTCTGTTTTTAGTGCGTTTGGGTGTGTTTGTGGGAAGAGTTTTCCAAAAATGCTTAAAAGTTGTGATCCGAAATCTTTTTGCAGTCGGTCTATATTATTATGATCCGTCTGACTTTGATTGTTTATAGTGCGCCAGAGTCCGTCAGTTGCCTCCTGGAAATAAAAGTGAGAAATTTTTCATGCTGGAATGTGTTCCGAACAGTGCATCACATTTGTTTTAGATGATTGATTTATTCTTGTTTTTTGTTTAAATCAAGTAAATTCAAAAGACATGTATCAAATTATGTACACATACATTATAACATTTGATCAAAGTGTACGATCACGATACATAATGTAAATGGTGATGCATATTTTGAGTACGAGGTTGCTCAAATATTCAACATGAGTAATAAATGTAGTATACCTCCGCACACACACAAACACCAATTCAGGATCCCTGATATTTTGATGATACGACTAGTATTATTATTATTACCACTGCTACTTATAATAATGACAATAACAAATGGCTCTTGAGCAATGTATCATCACAGATAGATCTGTCTTTGAGAAAATCAGGAATTACTGTCACTCTGAAAACGATTATACTGTTGCTGAAGAATTGCATATCGATTTACTTTCAGATCGAGCTGGCACCTCTCAGCTTTATACTGCAGGTGAACGCAGTGGGCACCTCCCTGTCTGTGGTACTGAAAGATATTGACAGCGAGGCGTGTTGTGGAACGCGTATGGCCGGCCTATGTGGCTCGTGCGGCGCGTGCTCTACGACATTCACAGACACGTGCCAACTGACGTCAGCATCGCCTTCTCCAGCACCGGCCACGCCTTCCGCTTCCAGCTGCAAGTGAGTATGCGTGCTTTGTTGGTAAATGATCTGAGGTCCGTTTCTCTCAGGCTACGAAGGCAAGATTCTCGCCAGTTACGCCTGAAAAGTGTGTTTCTTTGTTCCACATGGCAACTAGGTACTCGCTAGGTAAGGCTGGTACTCCCTGTGGGGATTTTGCTGTCAGTGGGACGTTGGCTTAATGAAGAATAATGCAATACGTAGTTTTGGAATCGGTGGAATGTTGTTTTAATTTAATGTACTGTATTGTAATATTGAATTTTTAGATCAGAGAGACGTAGTATATCAGGTCATGTTTGCTTGCATTCACTGAAGCATAGGATACAACGTCGCTTAATTCAATTTCATGTAACGCAAATCAGCGTAAACGCCCCGTAATGTAATCTGAACGTTGTTATTTTCAGTGTGGCGTTCAACACTGGAATGGACCAGGCGACCCTGATGCAGAATGTGGATTGTACTGAGGTAGACCCTGGCAATGAGTTGTTCTCTGCTCTCCTGCCTACTGTCTCCCTGCTGGGCATCACCAAGGGATTCTACGAACCATATGAGGTAGCCATCCGCTTGTGTTTTTCATTCACTACCTACATAAGAGGTCAAAATGCATACAAAACAGACAGGCCGAAAAAGTAGGTACACGCAAGATATTATGGTGGGGTTGTATTGTGGCTTTGCGTTCACCCTTGGGATGAGCAGTCTGAATTTCACATGAAAAAAATTCTGTAGTAGTACTGGATACAATACGATACACTACATATAACACGATGCAATACAGTAAGACCACAGAGTCCAGATATTGACCTTTCGACATACATAATTATTGGAAATTTATTTAACGTGTCTTTCCTGTGAAGGTTGATAACTTGGATGATAAACTGAATGTGTATGTATGTATGTATGTATGTATGTATGTATGTATGTATGTATGTATGTATGTATGTATGTATGTGATTTTTTTTATACTTAATTAATATGTTCAGCGTGTGTGTTGATAACTTTGTTCAACTGAATTTGTTTTTACTGAATTTGCCTTTGGTACGTAGGTTATTAACTATATTGATCAGCTGAATGTTTAATACTTAATTTATCTTTGGTGTGAAGGCTCCGGGTGAGGGCATCTGCTTCGAAAAATCTTCAGCCCTGGTGAAGCATTTCCAACAGCTGACGACTGACTACGTGACCCTGGAGTTCTTGGTGAAGACCTGCGCCAGCTCGGACTGTTACGGCACGCTCATCTCCTACACCAAGGACAAGACGTTCAGCTTGAGACACACCAGTCAGGTCAGTGGTCTGGATCCTTGTGCCCCCCCCCCCCCCACCCCCACTGGGGATGCCGTGGGCTCTTTCAGTATGAATAGTGTCCCCACCTTCTGGGAATTCTGTGCTAGAAATTTCCTCTTTTCTGTCACTCTCTTTGTTTCTGCCTTGTTCCTTTGCTTTCTGTCATTTCTTCCCATCATTTTCTGCCTTGCTGGTCCATTCACCTGTATGTGTTCTATAAAGTCTTACGTACTTTTTCTTAGGATTGATAATTGGGTACATGTATTGAGTGCATTTTTGGCTCTAGGGAGGTGAGATATACGGAAGCAATTTTAGGTAATTTAGGCCCGTTTTTATATATGCTATAGTGCCCTCAGTTATGTATAAATTTGTGTCCAGGTATTTTTTTCAAACCCCCTGTGCGATGAATTGACGGAATGATCAATGCCAAGGGCATCTCTTTGGATTATGTGCGCAAATGCATTGATGTTTGTACTTAATTTTCTTTTCCTTTCCTGTTGAAGTATTGTGTATGTTTTGAACTGGTTATAGACCTGATATGGCTCTACGGTTGTGATGGTGATTGTAATGGTACCTGTAGTAGGAATGGTGATGTTGTTGATGGTGTTGATGGTATTAATGGTGGTGTTCTTTGTTTTCCTCTTCTCTCCTCATTCTCTTTGTCCTCTCCTCATTTTTCACTAATATTGATAGACTGATTAGTTCGTCTTCTCTCGTAACTCTGTATTCTTTCTCCAAGCCCCACTTTTGGATTAACATCATTACCATTCTAAAGGAGGCGGAATGGAAACCAATCCTTTAGTATTGTGTCCAGTGAACGACTGCAGGTAAGAAATGAAACACATACGAAATCGACAGAGACACAGACTCGTCTTAGTGGACATAAAACAAGTCTTCTAAGACGACGGATTTGCAGAAAAAAGGAGATTGTATTTGTTAGATAAAACTGAACAAGAACACAGTACTAATCATAAGACGCAGTGCCAAGTTTTCATCAAATACTACAACTCTTATCCCCTGATAACGCCTCCATTTGTCTCAGTCGTGCATTTCTTCTCTCTCTCTCTCTCTCTCTCTCTCTCTCTCTCTCTCTCTCTCTCTCTCTCTCTCTCTCTCTCTCTCTCTCTCTCTCCTCGCTTTTTGATAGAGGAATCTTCCCTGAGAAATGGACTGAGTCTATTGTTCTACCTCTCTATAAGAAAGGTGATGTTAATAACCCTAATAATTATAGAGGCATATCGCTTTGTGATGTAACTAGCAAAGTATACAGTACTATTATTAATCGTAGATTGCAGGAATGGATAGAAGACAATAACATCACTGGAGAATATCAAGCTGGATTCAGACGTAACTATTCTACCATAGATCATATGTTTACTTTAATGGCTTTTGTCCAGAAACAATTATCTCTTAACCGTAAATTGTATGTTGCATTTATAGATTTTGAAAAGGCATTTGATTCAATTAACAGAAGCATTCTTTGGTCAATTTTGTTAAAATGTGGTGTGAGAGGGAAGTTGTTCAGATGCATAATGAGTATGTATAACTGTGTGAAAGCAAGAGTCAGGTGGTGTGGAAAATTAACTGATTATATTCAATGCACTTGTGGTGTAAAACAAGGTGATGTGTGCAGTCCTATTTTGTTTTTGCTTTTCATTAATGAATTAACTTCCGAAGTGGTTTGTAGTGGAAGACATGGTGCTCAATTTATTGGAGATACATTGCAGTTGTTCATTCTTCTTTTGGCAGATGATGTAGTTCTATTGTCCGAAACAGTCACTGGTCTACAGACACAACTGAACAGTTTATATCGAGCTGCAACATCTCTTCAGTTGCATGTAAATATGTCTAAGAGCAATATCGTTGTATTCAGAAAGGGTGGATACCTAGCTGGCAGTGAACGATGGACTTATAATAGAAATATCATGCCAGTTGTTAATGTATATAAATATCTAGGAATATATTTTTCAACGCGATTAAGTTTTACTGCATCATGTAAAGACCTGGCAAGCCGAGCAAAACGAGTATTACTCTGTATCATGCAGAAACTGTCCATGCTAGGAAATAATTCTTTTGACATATTTATGAAATTATTTGATTCGCAAGTTCAACCTATTACACAGTATGGAGCTGAAATATGGGGTCTTGAGAGCTCTGCAATACACTGTGAAAAAGTTCATCTGTTTGCCATGAAAAAATTTCTTGGTGTGTCAATGCAAACTCCTAATGATTTGATTTACGGGGAAACAAACAGATATCCAATTTATCTTAATTCTATTGTCAGATGTATTTGTTATTGGTTAAAATTAACACAGATGTCAGAGAAGAGACTGCCAAGGAAAGCATATAATATGTTGTTCGACTTGGATGCTAGAGGGAAAACAAACTGGGTGTCAAGGGTGAGAATTAAGCTGCTTGAACTGGGATATGGTTATGTGTGGATGAATCAGAGTGTAGGAGATATAAACCTTTTTCTTCGTACATTTCGTAATAGACTGATTGATTGTAGATGGCAGGATTGGAGTGCTCATGTTCAAAACAGTAATAGATTTGAGTTTTATAGACAATTTAATCCATCACACTGTATTCCCACTTATTTATCGATTAAAATGGATAAGCATCTAAGATACATTATGACAAGATTTCGATTAGGGGTGTCTGAGATCTATGAACATAATCTTCATTATAGACAACATGATAACTGTGATCTTATATGTCCATTATGTAGAAAAGCAAGAGAAAATGAAATTCATGTCGTGTTTTGTTGTCCAGTACTAAGCAGTCATAGAGATAAACTGATCCCCAGAAAATATTATAAACAGCCTTCACTATTTAGACTGAGCTTGCTTATGGCATCTGCCAGGGAAGATCATGTTAAACAGCTTGCCATTTATTTGTATAAAGCCTTTAAACTCAGGAGCTCTTGTGCAAATTGATTGAATGTTTCAGTTTTCTATGCTCTGTATAATATTCATGATAAAACAGTGTATATTTAAATGATGTATGTTTATTTCACCCCTTCATGAGGGGCCATGGCCTTTATTGAATAAATCATCTGAAATCTGAAATCTGAAATCTGAAATCTCTCTCTCTCTCTCTCTCTCTCTCTCTCTCTCTCTCTCTCTCTCTCTCTCTCTCTCTCTTTTTCGTAGCCTCGTAGCTCATTTAGCTAGAGCACCATGCTTATAACGCAGGGGTATTGATTTCGACTCCCCAGCCCGACATAGTGTTTTTCTGCAGGCTGGATGTCTTTTTTGATAAAGCTGTGGAATCAAGATCTCATATCTACAGTCCAATCCTGAAACATAAAAGTTGGCTTGTTGATTTCCCATCTTAGGGTCCCGTTCCTTTCCCTATTTCAGCACCTTGCCGGCAGATAAGTTTTGTGCAGGCTTAAGGTGTCTGCTAGATAATCACTGGTATATTTGAATGGAGCTTTATGGAACTGTCTGAGCGCAATGAATCCCGCTTGAACAAACTCTTTCGCCATCTCTTTCTTTTGTATTTGCAAACAGCGTTTTATCTTCTGGCAACTGAAATAAACAATAGCGTCAATGACTTAATGGTATACATTTATAACGTGTTTCTTTGTATTGATTTTAAACAACGTGCAACATGCTTACAGCGAGAGAGCTTGGCGACTGACAAGTGTTTTTTCTTCTGGCAATTGAAAGAAATATTAGTGTCAATGACTAAATGGTGTACATTTATAACATATATGTTTATGCTGATTTTAAAAACGTGCAGCATGCTTACAGTGAAGAGAGCTTGGCGAATGACAGTGTTTTTTCTTCTGGCAGTTGAAAGAAACATTACTGTCAATGACTAAATGGTGTACATTTATGTGTGTACCGTATGTAAACAAAGTGCAACATGCTTGCACTGCAGAGAACCTTCTTACTTGGTGATTACAGAAACCCCACAAATTTCTGTGTTGTAACTCACAGGTGGAGATAACCTACGGCACCACCACATGGGCTACCACCTTCAGTCTGGAGGATCAAGCCTGGAACCAGATTTCCCTGGTATTTGACAAGACCACCAACGAGATGGACCTCTACTACTTCGACAGCAACGGGCTGGCGGGCCGCCATTACGAGCCGATGCCAGAAGATGTGCTGCCCAACGACGGGTTCCTGGGTATAGGTCGCTGGCAGCCTTCCCCAGACCCCGCCACCATCCTGCATGGGTCCGAGATCTTTAAAGGCTGTATTGATCATGTCAGGTTTTGGAACAGGTAAGAGAGAGGAAGAGAGAGAGAGAGAGAGAGAGAGAGAGAGGAGAGAGAGAGAGAGAGAGAGTTGTGTTGTGTTGTGTGTGTGTGTGTGTGTGTGTGTGTGTGTGTGTGTGTGTGTGTGTGTGCGTGCGTGTTGTGTATTGGTGTGTGTGCGCGTGTTCTATGGGGTGGGGTGGAGTAAGGTGGAAATGGGAGGGATATATGTATATATGGGGGTGAGTGGGCTTCCGTACGCCAAATTCCGTGGAGTTAAATTCTTAAAAATTTGGATTAATCATCTGGAGGTTTGCAACAGAGTGTGTGTGTTAACTGGGGTGGAGTGAGGGGTTAAGTGGAAATTGGAGGGGGGTGTGTTTATTGAGGGTTTAGAACAAGTGTGTTCGTTCCTTATTTCTGTTAAAGTTCATTCTTGTGGTTTCTTTTAGACGGTGTGTTTGTATGTATATGAGCACATTCGTGCGTGCGTGCCTGCTTCAAAAAAACTAAGGATAGGTCCTAATCATAACTATTTGAAGGGCTGTGAAGACATGAATATTGTGAAAAAATTGCGAATAACATTACTCACAAAATATAGAGTCAAATGAATAGAAGAGAGATGGAAGAAAGAATTGTGTGCATTCGTGCAGATGCATGCGTCCGTGCATATGTATTTTGGCGTATGCTTATGCACGAGCCAGTTTATTTGTATGTGTGCGTGTGCATATATGTTTGTGCACACGTGTTTTGTTTTTATAAACCAGAAACACATAAAGGTAGAATGAGGCAAATTTTTTTGCCATCTGGCCTTTGTGAATCGGACACGGAAAACAAAGAAACAAATTCACAAAACTTAGGACAAGAAGACTTTAAGAAAGTAGCGGATCTGCTGTTCTCATTGTATCGATATGTGTTGCTGGAGAATTGATGTAGAACTCTGGATGTCAGATTATGTTTCTGTTACCAGAAAACATGAAGATGAAAATAGAATCAGAACGCGTATTTAATACAATTAGACAAGACAGGTGCAAATTTTCAACCAGCTGGCCTTTGTCGAGCAAAAACACAAGAAAACCCAAAAACACAACAACAACAACAACAAAAGAAAAACATCAAACAACCAATACAAAAATTAGGAGAAAAAGAGCAAAACTTCCCTGTTGCTTCGTCCACAAGGAGAAAATGACAGTGTAGTTGTTTGTGTAGTTGAGACTTGACAGTGACAGCTGTGTGTGTACTCCTGTTGCAGGACCTACGACAACGTGCAGATACAGAACCATTGGAACGTGACCTACAACGGCACAGAAGACAATCTGATCGCGTTTTGGAAATTTGACCACAACAGAAGTGAGTCGATGTCCTTCTTCTATAGGAGCAGAGTGCTGTAGAGAGTTTACAATCCCAGATGTCCATGAATCGTAACCACGCTCACATTTTACATTTATTTGTTTTTCCAGTTATTAACTCATTTGTCACGCAAACCAGGTCATTATTCACTCATTCTCTAGATAGTATTTATAGTTAGGTTGCCGTTTTCATTATTTCTGTCCCATGATTTTTTTTTTTGTTTTCTCCTTCTTTTTGATTTGTTTCCACGTTTGACAATACAAGTATCAGTTAATTCAAACCCTTCATAGACTTTCTGTTTGTAAATTTTCTCGCGGATGTAGGATGCATTCTTTCACAAACACATACTCACATATAGGAGCCCATATATAACACCCGCACTTTCATTTGTTAATTATAAATTGATAGAGAAGGAGAGGGTTTTTTGTTGTTGTTGTTACAATGGTTAATTTCCGTGTGAGTTAGTTTCCAATGGGACAGAATACAGCCTGATCGAATTTTGCACGTTTGACCGCAAAGTAAGTTGGCATTCTTCTTTGTGGAGCAAGTTTGGTGGTTATTTGGTCAGTTCGTTGGTTGGCTGGTTACTTGGTTACATTAGTTAGTTATTAGATTAAGTGGTTCACACCTTCATTAATTTTTACTCATTTCAGTTAGTTCATTCATTTACCATTTCGTTCACTTTTTGGTTGATTTGGTTACTTGATTGGTTAGACTGCTTTGGCAGGATTTCTTGTTTGTTTTTGTGTTTGACTGGATAGTTTAGATTTCTACATCGTAGTCCTTTATCTCTAGATGTAAGTTTCTCTTGATGGCTAGTGTATGTTATTGCGGTGTAATATGCCCGGTATGTACCAAATAATCCTGTCTGATTGCTTAGTTTTTTTGGAAATATGGGGATATTATTGAAGAGGGCGTTGCACGTTTTCCGTACGTCTTTCTAATACAAAGTAAGAGGAGAGAGTCACTAAATTCCGCTCTTATTATTACGTTATCCGTTAAATCGTTCCTGGTTCCAACCTTTGCTTGGTTTCTCAATCATTGTTTTGGAAATGCGTCATTTCAGACGGCTACACTTATGACGTCGTCCACGACATAGAGATGCTGGTCCCTCCCGTACCGTTCCCTCCAGGGGAGATCGACTTCTCTGACGCACCCATCCCTTACACAGAGCCGGACCGGCGTTTCCCTGGTCCTGTCTCCTTCAATTTTGCCGGTCGTCGCCGAAAGCGAGACGTACTGTCCACCATTTCCATGAGTGACATCGTCAATCACTGCGAGTATATCTTCATCACCAGCAACCTGGCCACGTAAGTAAAATCGGCTGTAGTCGTTATCGTTATTGCTGTTTAAAGCCCAGCCGACCGTATCAGGGCTATAACCGTTTCAAAACATGTAATACATCAACAGGTAAAAAAAAGAAAAGAAAATTAAATACACATATCAGTGCATTCGAGCTCATAATCTAAGGAGATGCCCTAATGTTGACCACTCCGTCCAACTTATCACGCAGGGGTTTTAAAAAACAAACCTGAATACAAATTAAAAGATAGCTAAGGACACTTAAACATATAAAAACAGGCCTAAATCACCTAAAATTGCTCCCCCGTATCTCATTTCCCTAAAGCCAAAAATGCACATAAATACATGTACTCAATTGTCAATCCTAGGAGAAAGGACGTAAGACTTATTCGAACACATACAGGTGAATAGACCAGCAAGGCAGAAAATGATAGGGAGAAATGACAGAAAACAAACGAGGAAGAAAGAAACTAAGAGAGTGACAGAAAAGTGGAAATTTCTAGCACAGAATTTCCAGAAGGTGGAGCTCCTATTTGTACTGAAAGGGCCCCTCGGATTATGTGCACGAATGCATTGGCATGATAGGTGTATTGAATTTTTCTTTTCCATTGTTTTTTCCTGTTAAAGTATTGTGTATGTTTTGAAACGGTTATAGCCGTGATATGGTTGTACACAGTCGGCTGGGTTTTAAACAAAAATAACAATAACAATAAGCTGTCCTTTACTTTTGTTCGATTATTTCTTTTGCTTATATATCTAACCGAGATGTCGATTTAGAAGTAAAACACAATACTGCATTCCTTTTGTCGAAATTGGTTCATCAAGGTTTCTGTTGTTGAAGTTTCCATCTTGGAAGATTTGTGAAAGAGACTGTTGGGTTGAAAGTTTCCGAATATTTGATTATCGTTAATTTTTGAAAGAGGTATGTGAGTTATTTTTACGTTTGAAAGTAAATGATCGCTGAAATCGTTTGTGTTCATATGCAGGTCGTGCACAGGAGTGGGATCACAGATGACAGAGAAATATTTCTTCGACTGTCTGTCCGACTTGTATTACGGCGAGGACTTGAGTGACGCCTTGCCCTCTACATTAGCATATGCAGATTATTGTCAGATCACTTTGGGTCTGGGAACTTGGCCCGCCAAGTTTCTGTGCAACTATTTCCCGCTCAGTAAGTTGTGTGATCTTCTTTTTGGTATTTTGCTTACTAAATGTTTACAGCGTTGAGGATACAAAAGTGAAACTGACATGTAACAAACAAACATAAACAAAGCCAGTAATATTTAAAACTTGAAAAAAAACAGACGATACTGTCACGATGCTTTAAGGGGAAAAGTAGTGGGAAACAGATAAAGAGAACAGAAAATAACACCCCCACTCCTCCCCCACACTTGATGTTGAACTTCTGAGAGAGGCAACTAATTTCTCTCGTTGCCGTAAATTTTAAAACAATATTGTGTAATTACCATGATGATACCTTGAAAAATAACTCCATGAAAAACCCCCCATTAATAATACTAAAATTAATGACGATCTGTATAGCGCAATATCCTGAGAACACTTCTCAGCGTTCTGTACTTTATAGCAAAATGTTAGACATGTCAACGATAAAACAATACTATAAGCATGATATCACATAGAACAAGAAAAGAAAACAACAGACTCGTACGTTCATGATACGAAAACACTCTTCTGTTTGAAAGCATACGTATACACTAACACACAGTCACGAAGGCATACATGGACGCACGTAAAAATTAAAGCACGTACATAGTGACTCGTGTCAGTGAACGTATATTCACTGGCGCAGGCTTGCAAACATATCGATGAAAATATATACAAGTAGCGTTATCTCACACAATCAGTCATATAAGTACAACACGGTCAGTAAGGTGGAGAGGAGAAAGAAGTGAGACTACTATTGACAGTATTGTTTGAACAGATGTTTTAATAGCTCTCTCTTAACCCTTTGACTCCCGCACCCTATCCACCAAATGCAGAAACTTAACTCTTTGACTTCCTCTTCCTATCCACCAACTTCCTGTCCGAAGTTGTTGAATAGGGTGAGGGAGTCAGAGGGTAACGTTTTTGTTTTGGTAGCATGATTGACAAAGCAGGATGCTGGTTGGACAAGGTGCGGGAGTCAAAAGGTTAAGAGGACAAAGATTGCAAATGAATAGAGGTCTATGTGAGGGAAGCGTGTTCTAGTGTTATGTGCACAGAAAGAGAATGCAGTTTTGAGTTTGTTCAAGAGCTAATCATCGCGCTTGGACAATTCCATATGTGCTCCACCCAAATCTGCCAACTATATCTGGCAGACTCCCTACGCCTGCGCAAAAACCCTATGCGCTGGCAAGGTCTTGAATTAGCCTTTACATGAGGAACGCAGATAATGCGGTTATCTGTTCATGACCGGAGCTGTCAAAGATTATAAACGAGACGAAATCAGAAATTAGAGTGGGGGTGGTTTCAGAGAAAAAAAATGATAAGAGAGACTTGTCATTTCCAGGTGCTGGCTTCCCCAACTGGATCGGCGACACCTGCAATGTGCCATGTGTGTCGGGCAGCAGACATCCCAATGACAACAACACCTGTGTGTGTGACCACGGCTACTACAGCAGCGACTGCTCCCTCCTGTGCCCGGGCGGCACCAAGGACGCCTGCTCAGGCTTCGGCACCTGTGATGTCCTGACAGGGGCGTGCCCGTGCCCGGTGTCACGGCGGGGGAGTGCCGACTGTGGCACGTGCCAGAGTGGGTGGGAGGGTCGGACTGCGTGCTGACTTCGTCACCTTCATCGTCTTTCACTTTGCCCGTGGCTAAGGTATGTCATCGTGCGTCAAGGTGTGGGTTTTAAAACTCAATGGGATCGGAGGAATTTTGTTGCAAAAATTTCCCTCAACTCGCAGGATTTTTGATGATTTAGAAAAAAAGTTAAAAATCAGCCATGCAACATAAAAACAAACAACAAACATGTACAGAAAGATCAAATTTTACTGAACACAGGCAGACTTGCTCCAGATGTCTTGTCTGTGGTGGTGTATTCCTACTTCAGTCCAAATAAGGTATCCGAAACAGCTTTTTCAGGACAAAGTGAAATGTCGGCACATAGGTATGCACAACAATTTCAGGATCATTGTTTTGAATCTGGTTTCTTCATGCTCTCATTATTTGCATTTTATACTTCATAAATGCTAAATGTAACAGTCGGGATATCCCAAATGTAAATAAAAAGCGCACAGTGAGTACAGCTGTCGCGTACGACGTGGTCGACTGGACGCCATCATGAAATACCTGCAAAAGTCGGTCAACACGGTGTCTGCAAAAAAGAGCCAGTCACTAAATTAATGATCGACTGATAATACGGTCTAAGGGAATTATAATACAGTGATTATTTCCCTTGGAAACACATTCATATTACCGGGAAAAAAATTTGTTTTTTAACTAGTAGATCTAACCGTCAAGACTGGAACTGTTGACACCCTCGACGAGTAGAATAACTCATCAAGACTGAGGGTGATGGATAAACTTTCTTCTGTCTGCTGTTAAGATACGACAGTCTGATTGTAAGATTGTTTCAGTAAGGATTTCGGATCAAAATTTGAGTCCAAAATGAAGTGACGACTGTGTACTTTAGAATGAAATCACTGAATTTTCAAGGCTATAGTTTTGCCAACGTGTTCAAAAGCACCCGTGATACACAAGATGGTGCAAGCAGACAGAAAAAAAAACAGTACAAGAGCTCACACACATACACAAAAGAATTACCAACACTGTTATTGGCCATCAACTTGTTTCCTTTTAAATTTCATATTTTAGGGTAGAGTGGCTTGATTATCTTGTTGCTTTGAGATGGTTAGCGTAAATTCAAACTCTATGGCTTTTTTTTCTTTACAAGAATTAGGCATTTGAAGTTTAGAATGGTTTATTTGTGTTGTTATGTCTAGTTCTGTCCGGATATACGACTTGCAGGTGGTTAGAGTGAATTGAATACCCTTGTATATTCATGTACTACACTTCTAGATTATCAGTATGGCTTTGCCTCTTCTCGTATTCGTTTCTTACCAGAAATGGGGGGGGGGTATTGTAAGAATAACTTAACCGTACTATTTCATTTCTAACTGCCTGGGGATCAGATCTATATGTATGGATGATTAGAACGGCTGGAATATCATTTCGTTTTTCGTCCTACCCAGGTGTCAGATTCCAAAGTAGTTACATTGGCTGGAACAGCTTGTTATGTCCGTTTCTTGCCAGGTGTAAGACTTAAAGGTGCATGAAAACAATTTGACCGCCTATATCAGACATCTAGATAATCAGAATAACTTTGCCTCTTGTCACGTTCGTTTCTTGTCAGGAATCAGACTTTTAAAGTTTTAAGTAGGCTTTATCGATTTTTCCTCTTTGTCATTGCTCAGGTGTCAGACCTGCAGGTATTCCCGAAAACAGAGTATGATTGCCTACATTTCAGGGTAAAAAAAAACCAAACAAACAAACAAAATAGAACAACTCCAGTAGTCTTACACGTTAAAGACCACTTGTGAAAGTTGCAGCCTCGGAACGTAGAAGTCCTGCAGATAATTAACACTTGCGGACTGTCTTTTGTGCTCGTCTCTGACAGACGTCAAACTTTTAGATAGAATGACTGGACTGTATTGATACATAGGTTTGCCTATAAATTGTTGCTGTTTGATTCGTACTATGCAGCTGAAACAGCTTGACCATTTTCTTGTGTTCTTTCTCTGACAGGTATCAGACCTGGGCCACATTCTCAACTTGGACGGCGTAGGGTTCGGATTCCAGGGGATCGGGGAGTACCATCTCCTGCAGCTGTCGCCCAACATCGTCCTGGAAGGCAAGTTCATCATGTGCCAGCAGAACTTCTCCTGCCTCAACTTCGTGGGTATGCGTGTTGGCACCAACGGTGACGGGTACGCTGAAATCACCGTGCAGGCTCCCTACCTGTCCACCTCCGAGCTGCCCGTGTACGTGAACGGCGCAGTGAACACTGTACGAAAGGTGACCTACTTCAGGAACTTCGAGATCCGCCGAGAATCTATGCATGAGATCGTTCTGGATATTTACAACACTGTACAGGTGAGATTTTTGGTGCTCATCAGATAATCATTGTTCTGATTTTTTTTCAGGGTTTTCGTTTTTTGTATTTTATTTAGTGATACTAGTACCTTTTGTCTACTCGTACCTTGCCAAATTCCGATTTTATGTTGTCATCTGTTCTTAATATTTGTGAATTGTGTTTGTGTTGTGTTAAAGTCTATATCTGACTGACTGTGTTTATACTGCAAATAATGTATGGATCCCGTTTTACTGGTACACGCGAAAGTACATCGAGCATATTGTGACATGATCTGTTTGCTCTAACTGAATTGTTATTGTATTATTCATTGGTATTATTTTCATCATTACTGTTATTATCATTGTGATTATGTGGTGTGTTTGTGTGTGCAACTGAGAATAAATCAGAGAGAGAGAGAGAGAGAGAAAGAAAGAGAGAGAGAGAGAGAGAGATGGATGGCTGAGAGAGAGAGAGAGAGAGAGAGAGAAAGAGAGAGAGAGAGATGGATGGTGAGAGAGAGAGAGAGAGAGAGAGAGAGAGAGAGAGAGAGAGAGAGAGAGAGAGAGGATAGCTGTGAGTAAATTATGGATACAAATTGTCCAAAGACAATTTTTGCCTACGTTGTTTTCGTTTATGCCCTGACATAACCAAAAATTGTAGGTTTCTCCACAATGGTGATCATAATAACAACAAAACAAAACAAAACAAGCCATTATGGATGACTATAATGTACGAGTATTCTCACCATCACAGATTTTTATCATCCCAGGTGACCATACGGGCAAGGAAGAGACTGCTAGACCTCACAGTCACCGTCCCGTCCAGCAACGTACCGGCAAGCGTGGGTCTGCTAGGGGGCAGTGGGTCCACCAGCTGGACCACCAAGTCCAACTACATCGGCGACTACTCTCGTATCAACCCTTTCTTGAACTTGTGCTCCTCTGGCGCGAGCACCCAAGGGACTCGCAGCTCGCAGTACTATTCCGGTACCATGTCCCTGCCCACGTCGTCCGTCCTGTCCGGTCCTTCCACCCAGACGGTCAGCTTGGATGACTACTTCGGTCAGTTCACTGTGCATTCTTGCGACTCAGTTTTCCACTACCCAGACACGGACTTTGCCAATCAGCAAGGAGATGGCTACACGCTGAAGCTGGACAACACTGCTGTCTTCTCGAGGTTTGATACGGGTAAGTGTTAGGAAAAAAATTCTAAGGGTTAAGGTTTATTAAAACTTAGCCCAAGAGATAATGAAGCTAAGATTTAGGTTTATTAACACTTTTGAGCCAATGAGATATTGAAGCTAAGATTTAGGTTTATTAACACTTTTGAGCCCAAGAGATTTTGAAGCTAAGATTTAGGCTTAATAAAACTTTTGAGCCCAAGAGATATTGAAGCTAAGATTTAGGTTTATTAACACTTTTGCTCCCAACAGATATTGAAGTTAAGACAGGCGAAACATTAGCAGCAAGTAACGTAAAAAAAAATCTGACAGCCCCGTCTTTTTTTCTGCGTTACATTTGAATAATTTACGGTAATCAGTTGATTTCACGTTCGTGATCTCATGCAGTTTAACAAAGAGAAGCATTAAAAAAAAGTTGAAATTGCTTAAACATTCAGATGATCTTTTCAGTATGCTGTTACCACTCTCATGCTAATATGAAAACCACAGCCAGACAATTCATCTTCACTGCTAAGCTGACATCAGAATCGAGAAAAACGTGATACTTGAACAATCTTAACTTACGGTTGTGTTGTATTTGCATGAGAGTCAAACCTCTTTTAAAAAAATCAAAAACCTCAATCTTCAAAACATGTCTTCGATAGAATTTGAGAGACTTCTCCGTACCATTTAGGTTACCGTAGCACTAACACACATGCCACAGTCGCCGTTGTACCCAGCTAAGCTGTAGCACCAATACATATACCATTCTCTCTGTCTCTGTATTCAGCTTCTCTGCAGCATAAAAACACATGTCCTTGTCTCTGTTGTGTCTAGCTCGTCTGTAGTACAAATACACGTGTTCTTTCCTCTATTGCGCCCAGCTTCTCTGTAGCATCAGTACATATGTCCTTATCTTTGTTGTACCCAGATGCGCTGTAGCACCAGTACGCATGTCTTTGTTGTACCCAGCTGCGCTGAAGCACTAATACACATGTCCTTATCTCTGCTATACCTGTAGCACAACTACACATGCTCTTGTCTCTGCTGTACCCGGCTATGCTGTGGCACCAGTATACATGTTCTTATCTCTGTTGTACGGGTAGCACTGATACACATGCCTTTGTCTCTGTTGTAGCCAGCTACACTAAAACACCAAAACTCATGTCCTTGTCTCTGTTGTGTCCTGTTACACTGTGGCACTAATCCTTATGTCCTTGTCTGTAGGAACCCAGCTATGCCGTAACACCAGTACACATGTCCTTGTCTTTATTGTATCTAGCTACACCGTAGCACTAGTACGTATGTCCTTGTCTTTAGTGTATCCAGTTACGCCGTAGCACCAGTACGTATGTCCTTGTCTTTAGTGTATACAGTTACGCCGTAGCACAAGAACACATGTCCTTATTTTCAGTGTATCCAGTTAGGCCGTAGCACAAATACACATGTCTTCGTCTCTAGTGTACCTAGCTATGCCATAGCACTATACACACGTCTTTGTTTGTGTTGTACCCAACTGTTCTGTGGCACTAATCCACCTGTCCTTGTCTGTTATGTACCAGCTACCCTGATGAGCAGCAACCTGTCAATAGAGCTGATGGTGAAGGTGGACTCAACGGGTCAGGGCGGTGTCCTGCTGTCTTTTGCCACTGACGTCGCCTTCACCATCTATGTGGACTCCAACTTGGATTTGCAGCTTGACTACAACGGTACCTCCTACTCTCCGGGCCTGCAAGTCGAGACGGATGTCTGGAATAAGGTAGGAGAAGATGGTGAGAAAGAAGAAGACAAGGGGGAGGGGAGTGAAATGATTCTTTGTTTTTCAATTCAAAATTTGGAAATAACAGACAAAAAAATAATGAAAAAAACCAAACGGACATGAAAAAGAACAAAAGAACCAATAAAATGAGGAGGGAGATACAGACAGACAAACCTACGGATAGAAGACAGCTAAACAGATTGGTAGAGAGATAGATTATATTGGATTGAGAATCAAGATATTTCTCTTCTAACTGAAGAAGCCAAACTTTTGAATATTGACAGACAGATTTCTATCTTTATAAAGTGCATTTGTGGTTACAAAAGTAGATTCTACACAATTTTTTGAAAAAAGGTTATCTTCAGAAATTATCTCACGTCATCTTAGCCAGCACTACAGAAGAGTCTTTACCTCCAAACGTGAAATTTTTGTTCTTACTTCTAGAGACTTTTGTAACTTAAACGAAAATCAAGAAAGAGCGGTAAAGAGGAAGAAGACGACAAAATCATACCCCCCTCCCCACTCAGCTTTGTTTATACGACATTCAACAAATCAGTACCCAGTGATTTATAATTCAAAAATCGTTTTCCACTGTTCTCCAGACTCATATGGCCTAGTTTGTTGTTACACAGTCTGCATCTGTGATAGGCGTGCATACGGTGTGTTTTCGTGTTTCCATACGCCAGCCACTGTCATGACTTACAGGATCCCTAACGTGCATGTGTGATAGTCTGCATGCTTGTACACGTGTCGTGGTTTTAAGTACTGGCAGGTCTGCATACATTTTGACCTGGGAGATCGGAAAGATCTGCACCTTTTCCCACCTTTTTTGTTTTTTGGCGGATTGAACACAGGATCTTCCGATTAAACCTGACGTTTACCTTCTTGACTACATTTAGGCCCCTTCTGTCAGGAAGACCTAGGAAAGCTTTGAAAACTGTAAAGGTGTTAACTGTTTTGTGCCAGGTGCTATTTTGAGAAAGTTGTGCAGTGCATTTAGAACTGTTTTGTGCCATGTGCTATTTTAAGAAATTGTTTTGTATCAGGTGCTATTTTAAGAAACTGTTTTGTGCCAGGTACTATTGTAAGGGACTGTTTTGTGCCAGGTGTTATTTTGAATAATGTTTTGTGCAGGTGCTATTCTAAGAAACTGTTTTATGCCAGGTGCCATTAAAAAACTTTCGTGCCAGGTGCTATTATAGAAAACTGTTTTGTACTAGGTGTTATTCTAAGAAACAGTTTTGCGCCAGGTGCTATTTACAACAACAAAAAACAATTTTTGTGCCAGGTGCTATTTTCAAAAACTGTTTTGTGCCAGGTGCTATTTGTATACGAGAGCCCGACCGGGGAGGTGAACATGTACACGTTTGACCAGAGCAACGCCATCAAGAGGGCCACCTTTTACATGCCCACCGCCATCTTTGACACTTCAGGCCGCCTGGCCCTTGGTCAAGCTCTTCTCCCTGATGATGGCGCCTACTACGAGTGTCCAACAGCTTTAAGGGCGAGATGGATAACTTCAGGTAAATAGACAAAGCGCAAAAGGGACGGTACAGTGTCCATTGAAAGAAAACACCTTCCAGTTTCTCAGATACCAATTACGAAGGTACTGATTTTGAAATCTCATCGAGTTCAGGTTGATCGAGTTTGGAGTTTGTTCAAGAGGAATTCATCGCTGTTAGACAATTCCTTCAAGAGGAATTCATCGCTGTTAGACAATTCCTTCAAGAGGAATTCATCGCTGTTAGACAATTCCTTCAAGAGGAATTCATCGCTGTTAGACAATTCCATATACGCTAAACCTTGTGCGCTGGCAAGTTGACTCGGGTGGAAAAAGTAGTAGGTTTTCATGTAATTAAACAATCTTATATTGTGTTATCTCTCGATTTAAACTTAAGTTTAAAGTGAATACAAAACGTGATTTAAGGGTACAGTGCGTGGAAAAGAAATCATCGTTCAGGTTAAGAACTTCCATAAATGTACAACTTAAAAATCAACAGAAAAGGTACATAAGATCACAACATGTTGTTTGAAACAAATATTTAAACGGGATCTGTAACTTCATTGAAAACTTAAGATGAACACACAGAGCACTTAAGGACATGACACACGCTAAAAAAAGGATATTTAAATTTACAATCCGTAATCAACAGCTTCACACAATCACAAAGAGCGAGTAGGGATACAGTTTGCACAAAGAAGTACCCAGGCATACAGTGCATGCTTTGGAAAACTTTTCCAGGATTTAACACCTGAATGGTGTAGGTGACGCTTAATGGTTAGCAGAGAGGAAGAAAGTTAATTGGTTGATTAAATTCTTACAGGTAGACAGTCATAGAACACATGACGACGAATTAACTATCGCCATCGTTGTATTTCCCAGGACGTGTCTCAGATTCAGAATTTGCATTTTCTCTTTTTGCTCAGGTTATGGAAGATCCTGATAGAACCTACTATGGTGATCGACGTGATGGACATGGGCATGTCACTGACAGACCACACCATCCGTGCTGCCTGGACCTTCGACGAGGCTGAGGGCGACTACGCCTACGACCTCATCCAGGATGCCATCCTTGCCCTGCCCCCCAAACCCTGGGCCGCCCCTGGCTGGACTGCCTCGGACAAGACCAACACCTATCAGGTGACCACCTCCCCGCTCGTGCACTACTTCGTCAACAAGACGCTGGAGGCGGACGCAGAAAGCTTGTGCGCTTCCCTCATCTCCGCTGTGGCAAACCTTCCAGCCTGTTCTTCGCTGTCGGCCGGCACGCAGAGCTTCTATCTGATGCAGTGTCTTCAGCAGGTGGCTAAGGCCAACGACCTGGACGCGGCGTATCTAGTTATTTACGATCTGGGCGACATATGTTACCACCAGCTGGGCGCCGGGTCCTGGCCTCTGTCCTCGTATTGCACGGGCAACGACCGGCGAGGTACCGACTGCATGGCCAGCTGGTGTTTGGGGATTGGGACGGCTTCACCTGCACCTGCTATGATGGATTCTCTGGTGAGTACAACTGGGTGAGAAAGCGAACTGAATAGGCAGAGGGGCTGAAATTTGGCTCGTATCAAGAAATGACCATTTGCTCATATCATAGCCAGTAGACAGTACTATATTGTTTTAGCAGGGGCATGAATAATGTCTGCGATTCATTCTCAGCTGAAATCATCCGATTTTGTATAATTGTTTGTTTGTGTCTGTGTGTGTGTGTGTGTGAGTGAATGAGTGAGCTAGTGAGACAGACAGATATACATGTGTGTAGATGTCTATACATGAATGTGTGTAGGCCTACATATGCTTTATGAACGATTTAATTCTTATTGTTACACAATTATTTTGTATATGTATGCATGTAGGTATTGCATGTTTCGTTTGTTGTGTGTACATAGTCTGCTTGGGTGTACTTTGGTCTGTTTAGCTTAATCGCGTGGGAAATGCTGTTTATCATGATTAATACGCTGCCCATACGAAAATCATCCACCACCATCCAGTCGCTGTGGTGTAGTGGTTAATGCAACGGACTACCGACTGGAAGGTTGTGGGCTCGAATCCCCATCAATCCCTTCAAAAATATATCATTGTGGGATTTTTCGGCTCTAACCGGCTCCTACCCAAAATTGGGCGTGCTATGGGCTCATTGGGAAGACTGGGACCACACAGTCGAGTCTCATCCACTTCACGGATGCGTCATTGAGGGTGTTGCTCAGATCTTCTGACCAGCATCGCTGGTGTCTGTATCTCTCGGGCCTGGTTGACGTCAGGATATGTTACGATAATAAGCAAAGAGTACAACCCTGTTACGCAGTCTCAGTTCTAGGTGGAACTTCATAGCATCATGATTATCATCCTCATCGACTTCATCATCATTGTATTGTAAAAACGGTGCCAGCTTCTGCGGCATTTAAGTTGGCGTAGAAAATGGGACAGGGAAAAAAAAAAAGGGTGAGCACAAAGGTAATCTGTTTGAGTGTGATAATCCTAAAAAAAAAAATCACCCACCACCCTTTTTTTCTGTCCACTTTTCTCAAAGGTGCGGACTGCAGTAGCGCTTGCCCTACAGCCAACGGTCTATACTGCAACGGTCACGGCACGTGCTCTGGCGGCGCGTGCGTGTGTGACCACAACTGGAGTTCCACCGACTGCTCCTCGTGCGCCTCTGGCTGGACAGGTTCCGAGTGCACTGTGCACTTTGGTACCCGAGTGACTAACGACCCTCGTACAGGTCAGTTTCTCGTGCGTGGACAAGTGTACGTATGTGCCTGCGTGTATCTATCTATCTGTCTGTCTATCTATCTATCTATCTATCTATCTATTTATCTATCTATCTATCTATCTATCTATCTATCTATCTACACACACACACACACACACACACACACACACACACACACACACACACACACACACACACACATATATATATATATATATATATATATATATATATATATATATACACACATATATGTGTGTGTGTGTGTGTGTGTGTTGTGTGTGTGTGTGTGTGTGTGTTGTGTGTTGTGTGTGTGTGTGTGTGTTTGTGTTGTGTATGTGTGTGTTTGTAAGTGTTTATGTATATGTGTGTATACATACATATATATATATTACATAATATAGATACAAACACACATATATATATATATATATATATATGTGTGTGGGTGGGTGGGTGGGTGTAACTGTGTGTGTTTGTATGTATGTATATATGTGTATATATGTGTGTGTGTGTGTGTGTGGGTGTGTGTGTGTATGTGATGTGTGTGTAGTGTGTTTGTATGTGTGTTTGTGTGTGTGTAGTGTGTATGTATGTAGGGTGTGTGTGTGTATGTTATGTATGTGGTGTGTGTGTGTGTGTGTGTGTGTAAGAGAGAGAGAGAGAGAGAGAGAGAGAGAGAGAGAGAGAGATGATGGATGACAGCATTAGTCTCAGCTGTCGTAAGTAAGCTTAGGGTGTGTGTGCATGTGTGTAACTCACTGTGTGTGTGTTTGTAAGTGTGTATGTGTATGTGTGTATATATGTGTATGTGTGTGTGTGGTGTATGCGTGTGTGTATGTGTGTGAATGTGTGTATGTGTTTGAATGTATGTGTGTATGTATGTATGAATATATATATGTGTGTGTGTGTGTGTGCGTGCGTGCGTGTGTGTGTGTGTGTGTGTGTTGTGTGTGTGTGTGTGTGCGTGTGTGTGTTTAACTGTGTGTTTGTAAGCCACAAGTGTTTATGTGTGTATGCATGTATATATGTATGTGTGTGTATATATGTGTATGTATGTGCGTGTAGTGTGTATGTATGTGTGTGATGTGTGTGATGTGTGTGTGTGTGTGTGTGTGTGTGTGTGTGTGTGTGTGTGTGTGTGTGTGTGTGTGTGTGTGAGAGAGAGAGAGAGAGAGAGAGAGAGAGAGAGAGAGAGAGAGAGAGAATGATGTTGGTGATTATAGCGTTAGTCTCAGCAGTAGTAGTAAGCTTAGTCGTTGTAGATTGGTTGGTGAAGAGACATACAGTTTCTGCCTTACAGTTTTACTGCATGGGTTTAAGAAAAGATTTGTACAGCTTCCAGTCCTCCCAGCTGTGATCGATTATCTTGTTCAGGGTTGTAGAAGGTAAAACAGCGAGGGACAAGAGATGGGTAACACCTTATAGCGCTGAACCAGAGATATGTTGAAGTCTCTTCTAGCTCCATCTCTACTAACATCCATGATGTAATACATCGTGACAGTGGGAATCGACACTACCGGAATGCGTTTCTTGTGGGTCTTGACTATGGATATCATTTTATGGGAATCAAGATTTACTCAAATCACGACCATGGAAATTATGATCATGAAACCGTAAAATGTAAAAAGTTGTGGTTATTCAGGTGCAACCCCCCCCCCCTCCCCAGTCCTTTTCCATGAAAAGCAAGAAAATCTTAAGTTCAGTCTCCGTCCGACAGGGATTGTTTTCTACCTCCTCCATTATACCTCGGTCTGGTGGTCTGGGTGCTAGCCTGTCGGATGGGAAGATAAATGTTAGTGTGGTATGCAGCATGCACTTTGCGTTCGTAAAGGAACCCACGGCTGTAAAGGAATGGCATGTATAGAATGATCCATTAAACAGAAAAGAAAAACACAATACTCCTTGCAGGAAGAGTGGCTCAAATTTCATACGACAAATCAGTTGTGACAAACGCACATACACTAGTAACCTACTTACATACTTATTTTCTATTATGCTCCTGCCCTGTAGAGCAGCAACAAAGGTTCTCCAGTTCTGTCTGTTCTGGGTCAGCCTCTGTATAGTAAGGCCTTGAAGTCTGCTTCTATTGTTCACTACAAATTTACCCCAAACCATAGATTACGTGACCTGTGTAAACAAAAACATTTTTGTCATCAGGTTTCCTCTCAGCCACGGGCGAGGTGGTGACCTTTGATGGAGCCAGCTTTACCTTCTCGGGGGTAACGGGTGTGTACCGAGTTGTGCAGGACACCGGCGACGGAATGTACGTGCAGGCTCACACAATCTTCTGCGAGTTCGGCACGTGCGTTGATGCCATCGGCGTGCAGATGTTCTCCCTGAAGGTCACCCTGTACGCTCCGCCTCGGGCCTACGCTTTACCTAAAGTGAGGGTGGACGGGACGGAGATTAGCATTACAGGTGAGCTTCTCTGATATTAACAAAGAGCCGGTGTAATGTGTTATTTTGTGTTGTTTTGTGCTGTATCGTATCTGGTTTTTTTTAAAAGGTATTTTGTATTATTCTGCAGCGCTGTTGTGTTAAATCCATAAGATGAAAGACTCGAGATTGTTATTTGGTCTGCAGGCATGTCACTTTCATATACTACACACACATGCACACATACAGACATACAAACGCGCGCATACAGACAACTCAAAATGTTCCACATCAACAGTTCAACCATTTATTGTCAGATTTACAAATATGACAAGAACATCAACGAGGTAATTCATGATAACTGAAAGGGTAACGCAAAAAGAAACTTAACGTGTAAATATGGGAAAAAGGAAACACAATAAGACATGGATTCTTTACTGACATTATTACAGCAAGGAAACGAAATGATACATATAAGATATTGATAATTTACGCTAGCTGCACTTCAGTTTATTGTTAGTGTTACAGAAATGTAATTGTGGCAGACAAAGAAATCAAACTTTACCAACGGTAAGGGTAGTAGCGAGCAGACCAACTCACATATCTGATGTTGCTAATTTGATTGTATTAAAACTAGTGAACAACAACATACTACATAAGGACTGAACTTCAGTTTAAACACGAACACACTGAAAAGATGTTAAGACATCTGAGCATGATTTTATAAAAAATATGTGCACATACTGTGCGTGTGTCAAAAATGGTGACATCAATAGCAAGTGCTTTCACACACACACATGCACAGAGACAGGCATGCGTGCGTACGTACACACACACACACACACACACACACACACACACACACACACACACACACACACACACACACACACACACACACACACGTACGTATACATACAGGCAATCTAACCCCATCCCCACACACACACACACACACACACACACACACACACACACACACACACACACACACACACACACACACACACACACACACACACACACGTATACTACAGGCAATCTCCTAACCCCATCCACACACACACACACACACACACACACATATATCAGTCTCGTCACTCGAGTAGGGAACCAACCACCAGACGAGCAACTACAGAAATAATCAGAAAACAGATTACATCACAATCCGTTTATAACCCAGAACCGAACCTCTGCCCCCTCAGGTACCGAGTACACCGTCCACTCCTACATGACGATCTACGTGATGAGCAGAAACAGCCTGAAGGTGGCCATCACTTACCCTTACCAGTGTGACATCACCGTGACGTCAGCCGGCAAGTTTCTACAGACGGGTGTCTACGTCAGGAGCTACATGTGCAGCTCCAGCACCGGACTGATGGGCAGGTGTGACGGTTCCAGCAGTAACGATCTGGAGTACACGGTCACCCACTACTCTCAGGCCACCGTCATGTCTCAGCTGAGCTCGCTGTATGAGGTCACCTTCTCTTCCAGTGTCTTCTACTACGACTCGGCTACAGAGGTACCTTATTTATTTCTTTATGCGTCTATCTTGTTTTTTGATTAGACGTTTAGGTTTCGTTCGTATGTTAGCACTGGCGTGAAGTCAAAGTCTGAAAACCAGCATCATACATCACTAGAAAAGTCCTGACATAGAACACAGAGGGGGAGAAGAGAAACGGAAGCCGGCTGAGAAACATCCGGCAAAGAGACCTTCAAGTAGGCTCCAGGGAAATGGGCCTGACCTGGAGACAGCTATAGGCTAAAGCACAGGACAGAAGACTCTAGACATCTCTTATGAACGACGTATAATCCAGGGGGTGAAGGTCCTAGCTGTAACTACTAACTAGTGTAAAGTACGACTTCCTCCCATCTTCCTTTCCTTGTTATTTTTCTCTGTTTTTTTTTCCTTTCTTTCTGCTTCCTCTTCAGCTTTTCAGTATCTGACCGAGTAAAGCCACTCCAATCTTCCTTAAAAGTTGGCTGTTGGCTGCCTGCCTTAAGGCTCCAGTCACTGTGTGTTAGTATTTCACAAGTCCTGTCCTCCCCCCCCCCCCCGCCCACCTTTCCCCGCTCGTTTTCAAGCCCTTGCCAACACACAGGGTTTTGCGCAGGTTGAAGGAGTCTGCCAGGTAACTGCTGGCAGATCTGGATGAACCACATCTGGAAATCGTCCCAGTGCCATAAATCAATTTTGAACAAGTTCCGAACTCAAGTTTGTAAGCTCCTTACTGACTATGGAAACCACTGCGGTGGAGTTTTTGCCGTTTCTGTGCATTGCATGTAATGCCGTTAACAAGAGAAAGAACTATCACGATAAAAGGTAAAGTAAATGCCCCATAACACCGACATCCGCAGGGGAGTGATGTTTGATAGTCATGAACTTTTGTCAGGGCCGGCATCATGAGGGTGCCGTCCGTCGCCTTCCCATGCTGCTATACTTCCTCATCCCTGGAGGGGGGGAGGGGGGAGGCGGCAAGAAGTTGTAAGCACACAGTTTTTGCCCTTTCCAGCTAGACTGGAATACGTCAGAATATGTATACACATATCCGAAAGTTATTTGTGGGGGGTGTTCGCACGCAGTGCAAGCTGGACTCGAACCCGCGCAGAACTCTACATACATTAACCACAGACTTCAGGTGAACAACGCTGTGTTAGAAACGTTTGTCAGTCTGCAAAAATGAATGTTTATTGAAGTCGTCACAATGACGATTATTGTATTTTTCAGTTTAACGGGTGACAAAGAACACACGGGCTGGCTTTTCCGTGGACATGGCTTCCACTACCCTACAAACGGCAGGAAAATTGGCGCACTCTTTGGCAACCAACCAGAGCCTCACTCTAGTCTTCAGCTATCGGCCGCGCAACACGGAGGGCGCCATCTTGACCTATTCCCGCAACGCCTCCTTCGTCATCGCCAACACCAGCCCCATCGACATCCGCATTGGCGGCGTCAGTTATGTGACGACAGCTTCCAGCACGCTCAACGAATGGAACCAGATCATCCTGTTGGTGGACCGGGCCAACAACGAGGTGAGAGACTTAATTAAATCTTGGCAAAAATTAACAGAACATCTAGTTGGGTGGATAAAAATGCACGCAGACATGAAATGAAGTGGGGATGTACAGCAGCGATTCGTTTTCTATGTCGATATCAGCTGGAATTTTAGATGTAACGTTCATTATCATCATCGTCATCGTCATCATCATCATGTGCCCTGCCGCACCGCCTTGGCGATCATGGTCCTCAATACGGATCTATCTTTTGTTGCTGCAAGTACATCTATACCATCTTTGTCACCCTGTCTGTAACGTTACGTATAACAAAATGTTTTGTAGTGCAATACAATACAATACAACTCGGTACAATACACGACAATACAAAACAACACAACCAGTGATGGATTTTACCATCCGTCCGACGGATAGGTACTCATACGGGTCATTAATGTTCTGGTATGAGTCTTCAAGTGGGATACAATTCCGGTTCTGAGGAGCATGTTCTTGAACAGGCACAGCATGGGAAGGAGTCCTGTGGCTTTGGATTCTGCTTCCGCCTGTTCCTCTTTTGTTGAATAGCAGCTGTTCTGCGCCATCCAATGTGATTGTGCCCTGCATGCACCGCTACCGCCTACTTACTGTTGTAGGCAACATCTTCCCTGTTGGTGGTGTTGATGCTATTTGTACAGTTGATGAGGTTGGCTTTCACAATATCCTTGTATCAGTTTAGCGGCCTTTCCTGGTCATGGTATCTTTGCTTTAGCTTTCTGTACAGAAGCATCTTTGAGATGTGGTCGTCTTATAATAATAATAATTACAATATTTATATAGCGCAAAATCTCGACAAAATCAAATCTAAGCGCTGAAACAGACACACACGCACGCACGCACGCACGCACGTACGCACGCACACACACACACACACACACACACACACACACACACACACACACACACACACACACACACACACACACACACACACAACCACGCACGCACGCCGCATGGCTATAAATGGGGAGAAAGAATAAAAGCAATAAAAGCAAGAATAAAAGCAATGGAAAATTATAGAGAGCATATCATATACAATTATATATTATAACGAGGGACAACGAGCCCTGTCCAACAAAACTGGCATTTGATGAGTAGGTGTTGTATACATGGCATTCTACACTTTCTCAAGCTGGACGCTCGATTTTTCCACGTGATTTTATAGATCTTGCTCGGATATCTTCGGTAGAACCGTCCCACCTGTTGAATGTACTATTAGTAGACAGTCCAGTTCTTGCACAGCAGTACATCACGGCGCTCAAGACTACTGCTCTATATACAGCAAGCCTTATGGCCAGCCTAACGCCATGTCTTGCTACAACCTTTTGGTCAACCTTTCAAAGGCAGAGCTAGCCTTGTTGATGCGCATCGCCACCTTAGCATCAAGACATCCATTACTGCTCACTGTACTGCTCAAGTTGCGGAATTTGTCTACGGTGTTTGTCTTCTGTTGATGACAGTTAGAGATAGTGGAACACCAGAAGCCTGAAATGGTGTTACCTGTTAACAAGAAACACCACGAAGGTGCGGATGGGACCCAGAGCACCAATGCCTCGCCACTCTAGGGTCAGTCACCTCCCGAGCTCCCGACGCCAATCGATAGTCATTTCATCAAGCAAAGTGGGGCTGTCCATGCGTTGTATGACCCATTCGGACCCGGTCATCAGTTACCTTGTTTAAAAACCGAATGACAAGGTGGGGAGATGACAAACCTCGGGACACAGCCACACAGCGCGCACCCACCAGGTCCAGCCTAGCTTCCGGACCAAGACAGAATGGAAAACCCCTCTCTCACCCTACTCTGGTCTTCATATCTCTTTCGAGCAGCCAGCCCTGCCATCAGCTCGCATAGCCGTTATCACCTGTCCCTTTACAGTAGTCTCGACAATTAGCAGTCGGAAGCTCACAACGTTGCCTTACTTCAACCACAGGGGTTGTTTGAACAGCCGCGAAAGTGGCCAGACATGATGCTGCAAACAAAGCTCATTTCGCTGTTCAGCAAGGACTGATATGCCCCGAACGGGATCCCCTAGTTGCCGTCTTCCCGAGCAGCCAGCAGGCCTTTCCTTGTAGTCACCAAGGCCCGATTCCCTGAAGTCAGCGGCTAAGCTTCAAGCCCAAATTTACTTCGGCTTCTAGCTTAGCTGCTGACTTTCGGCCTGATGACAACAGGGACAGACCTGGTTGCTCGGAAAGACAGCAATCTAGGGATCGCATTCGAGGCATGTCAGACCTTGCTCAACAGCAAAATGGGCTGTGTCTGCAGCATCACGCCTGGCCACTTTAGCGGCCGTTCTAACAACCCCTGTGGTTATGGTAAAGCAACGTTGGGAGCTTCCGACTGCTAACCGTCGAGGATATAGTAAACGGACAGGTGATGACAACTATGCGAGCTGATGGCAGGGCGGGCTGCTCGAAAGAGAGATGAAGACCAGAGTTGGGCGACAGAGGGGTCTTCTATTCTCTCTTGGTCCGGAGGTTGGGCTGGACGTGGTTGGTGCGCGTTGTGTGGCTGTGTCCCGGGGATTGTCGTCTCCAGACCTTGTCATTCGGTTTGTAAACAAGGTAACTGATGAAATGATTATCGACTGGCATCGGGAGCTCGGGGATGGTTCTTCTGCATTTCCCTCGTTCTCTTGCACCTCGGCTATCGTGTGCCATTGTGGAAGTAAGCAAGTCATCAGAGAGACAAGCTTCTGAGGGTAACTAAATATTTTGTAGTATTTCCCAAAGGTTCTTACAGTTAATGGTGTCAAATGCTTTGGTCATTTATTAACAACTCATGGAAATCCTTGTTTTCTTCGCAGCTCTTTTCTTACCGTTGGCGCATTGCAAATGTCATATCACTCGTCCTTTTTCCTCCACGAAAGCCACACTCAGGAATGATGGGCTTGGCTATGTGTGTGATGACTCTGATAGGGATAATTCTAGCAGGATTCTTCCTTGCATTGCACAGGAGGGATATCCCACAATGATTATCGTATAGGGTCTTATCGCCCTTCCTCTTGTAAATGTGGATAATCGTAACATTACAAAGTATTGAAGAACTTCGTCCTTTTGCCATGTAGACTGTACAGGGTTGTCAGCTTTTCCAGGAGCATCTCGCCTCCATTCATGTAGATATTTGCAAGAATATCATCAGCTCCAGGTGCCTTCCTAGACGTGGTTTGCCTCAAGGCTTTGGTAATCTAGGCACAGGAGGGTGGGTTTGCCAGAGATTCCGTTATTGGCAGATGGAGGGGTTCTTTAGTGACGCCCTCCGATATTGTTGACTTCCTGTTTAGCAGTGTGTTAAAGTGCTCAGCGTGATGTGAACTTTACCTGTCAGCAGAATGCAGTGGTCAGAGGTATGGATTAGTGTTGATCCAGAAGCCTTTGGTCCGTACACTGCAAGTAGACCATCATGGAATGACTTCCATGTCGTTGGCATCAGCAGCCACAGGCTGTAGTTCTGCAGCTTTCGTCCCTGATCATTGGTTGTTCATCCGCCGTAGTTTTTGTTAGACGAGCTGCTTTGTTTGCGAACATGTTTGTTCCTTTTCTCACAGGTCTTGTCACTGTGGTGTTACTCGTGTGTCGTGTTGAGTTTTTTGTCAGCGAGCTTGCTGATCTCTTCATTCCATTCATGCAACTACTCCTTGTTCTTACGATTTACATAACCAAGGATATCAGGCGCAGTGTCCTAGGTAGTTTCTTTAAAGGATTTCTATTCTTTCTCTACGTCCCCTCCCTCAGGTCTTATGTTGGATATTTTGTCCTGGAGCTTCTCTTAAAGGGAGTCTTTGCTGTTTTGCACTTGGGCAATATTAAACTCCACAGAAATTTGTCCCGGGCTGCCTCAATTTTCCAAGCTAGCAGAATATTATTCTTGCTGCGCAGAAAACCACGGCAGCCAGGAACAAACCTCCGTGGTGGTTAGATAGCGCCCATCAGCAAAATAGCTAGGACCCCCTCGAAGAGAATCTCCTGGACAAAATATCCAACATAACGCTTGAGGGAGGGGACGTAGAGACAGAACAGAAATCCTTTAAAGAAACTACCTAGGGCACTGTGGCTGATATCCTTGGTTATGTAAATCGTAAGAACAAGGAGTAGTTGCATGAATGGAATGAAGAGATCAGCAAGCTCGCTGACAAAAAACTCAACACGACACACGAGTAACACCACAGTGACAAGACCTGTGAGAAGAGGAACAAACATGTTCGCAAACAAAGCAGCTCGTCTAACAAAAACTACGGCGGATGAACAACCAATGATCAGGGACGAAAGCTGCAGAACTACAGCCTGTGGCTGCTGATGCCAACGACATGAACGACATGGAAGTCATTCCATGATGGTCTACTTGCAGTGTACGGACCAAAGGCTTCTGGATCAACACTAATCCATACCTCTGACCACTGCATTCTGCTGACAGGTAAAGTTCACATCACGCTGAGCACTTTAACACACTGCTAAACAGGAAGACGACAATATCGGAGGGCGTCACTGAAGAACAACTCCAACTGCCAATAACGGAATCTCTGGCAAATCCACCCTCCTGTGCCTAGATTACCAAAGCCTTGAGGCAAACGACGCCTGGGAAGGCACCTGGAGCTGATCACATGTTTGCAAATATCTACATGAATGGAGGCGAGATGCTCCTGAAAATGCCGACAATCCGTACTAGTCTATATGGCAAAAGGAAGAGGTTCCTCTAGACTTAAAGATAATAGCCTTTAAGTAGAATTCTGTTACTTCGTAGTAAAGTGAGCGGCAATGGTTCTCTTGATGCTGGCGTGGCTTTGAGCATCTCTAAGACTAGCTCTGCCTTTGGAAGGCTGACTGAGACGACCACGGCATCCAGGTCTGCACAAGTACTGCTGTGTGCAGATCAATGACTGAGCGGCCCGCTATACTGTGTAAACCACAGACTATCTACCAACGAAACACTGAACAGATTTAATGCTTCCACCAAAGGTGTCTACTTAAGATTCGCAAAATAACGTGGCAAGATCGAATGTCCAGCGGTCATGTTCTTAAGAATGGCAAATGTAGAGATTCTACTCATCAGATTGCACCTTCTTGACAGGACACGCGTCCGTATGGAAGACAATAATATTCCAAAGATCCTCCTGTACAAGGAGCTGAAGCAAGAATACGTGACCAAGGAAGACCACTAAAGTGATACAAGGATAGTACCTCTGAAGGCCAATCTCAACTGTTGCATCAACGCCTGGAATTGGAAAGGCATTGCTTGCGATAGAATGAGCTGGTAACAGCAGTGCACACGGAGCTCAATCACTTTTCAACAGCACAAAACAACAGCTATTCAACAGAACAGGGACCAATTGAAGCAGAACCCAACGAAAACATGTGCCTTGAGGATCAGTTTTGTATCCCACCTGGAAACCCATACCAGGCGATAAGGACTAGTCCATCACAAGCTCCTCCTCCAACTTTCTCGAAGTAGAGTCGGCATGCAAATTGGGTCCTACTCATGGCAGCTGTATTAATCGTATAGCGATCCAACACCTTGGCGATCAAGGCTGTGTACAGTTGTAGTCTATCTACAGTGTGGCATTCCATGCACCAAAGGTTAAGAGGTCTTTTCTTTCTTTTCTTGTTTACACGGTTTCGATTTCCGAGTTAGATGATCATGCAGACGCAGATATATGCCAGATTCATATGTGGCAGGTTTTGTTTGTTTGGAGTTTCTTTTCGCATTACCCATTTGAGGAGAGCAGTGCTGTCCCTGGAAAGGGATTTCTGTCGCTGTGGGAGGATATGAACACTGCATTGCCTCAAGTCTGTGGTGGATGACCACCATTCCTTCAACCAACTACATGCATAGTCACAGCCAGGGACTTTCAGTAGCATCCATCATCTCCGTCACCAATTCTCTATAGACGCAGGGCTTTGACATAGCTGTCGTTGAACGCCCCACTGTTCTGGCTTGCCTTATCAGCATAGAGGACTGTTCAAGTGTGGAGTAAGTGTGCATTCCTTTTGCCTACTGACGCTCGCAGTTCCACAGGTGAAGGGACTGCCACATGTAGAACGGCATCAGTAGGTACAGGTTTGTTGTTCAGAGCGTCCATTTCATAGCCTCTGGCTCAAGCTCCTTCCTCGTATGCACGGGGGCATTTGTGAAAGATCATTTTTTGTACAGCTACATCTGAATGGGACTCGTTGCGCGTCAGTTTGCATGACCAGCACACACCTAATATAAAAACAAAGGTAAAGACGCACTCTTTCCTGTAGGTTTTTCTGAAAGTATATTGTATAATTTACTTTGCACACCTGCTCGTACTTGAGTGCACTGAATTGTTAAAAGATAGTGCGGAAGTACGCTATAACAGCTGTTTATTGTTATTATCACCATTGTTGTTTTTGTCATGGACAGGTGGAGTTTTTTCATTCGAGCGTCGACACGTCGACTGCAACCCGAATGCTGTCTTACAAGAAACTGTCGCTTGGTAGCCATGAATTCTTGGAGCCCAGTGGCTGGCTTACTTTTGGACAACTGCAGGTTAGTGGAAGATACGCAAAGGGGAGAGGGGGAGAGTGAGGGGGTGGAGAGAGGGGTGGCAGAGAGAGAAAGGGGGAGAGGGGAAGAGAGAGAGAGAGAGAGAGAGAGAGAGAGAGAGAGAGAGGAGGTCTTTTTATTATCATTATTAAGATGTACTCGCATTTAGTGACATCAGTCATTTTTTTGTTGCTTAGACTTAGGATGTAAACTAGCAATTAAGTCTCAAGACGACACCGAAAGTTATTATGAATAAAAATAATCGGCATAACAGCCCTATGAATTTATAAATATCCCCGCATCGCGAGATCACAGTCCAAAGCAACCAACGACGTACAAGTGACAGGTCTCAAGATGGAACGGAAAACTAATAAGACCAACCCTCAACCTTATAACCACACTTATTTGGCGGTTTTGATTTATATGTTAAACATCTAAACGTTATTGATTGCAGGTGTCTATCGATGAACAACCCTACAATCTATGGGACGGCAGCAACATGTTCGAGGGCGATGTTTCCGATATCATTCTGTTCAACGGTCTCTTAGATCACGTGGTGGTGACCCAAACGCTGCAGTTGCGTACCGACATACTGGCCTTTACCTCCTCTGAGGTCATATATAACTACAGGTGAGAGTAGAGTGCAGAGAGTAGGTATACCTGTGTGTGTGTGTGTGTGTGTGTGTGCGTGCGTGCGTGCGTGCGTGCGTGCGTGCGTGCGTGTGTGTGTGCGTGCGTGCGTGTGCGCGCGCACGCTGTTATATTCAATTTAAACGTGTGATTGGAATAGTTATAAAGGTACCTTTTTTTTTTTAAACTGCACTTTATAAAAAGGAATCGGAAAAAGTGAACGTGTGTATAGTTGATGTTCGTTTTCTATTTGTTCACTGGAATGTAAGTGCGCCTATAATACTATAAGCGTGCGTGTGCACGCATGTGCGGACGTGTGCGCACATTCGTATAGTCGTGCCCATTTATATTTGTCAACGTATTGGTGCTGGCATTGACACAGTGTTACAGGTCTACGCACTTGCACACCCTTACTAGACTATTTTTTTCTAAAGCATATAACCGACTTTGTTTTCAGGATGAAGGAAGGAACATCCTACGTAGTGGGAGATATCACGGGAACTACAGACCTCCAGTTTGCTTACGCCCCATGGCAAGCAACGACCTGGGAATTATCCGACCAAGTGGTAACTCAGTTACCTGCCCGTGACGAGGACCAGTGGTCCATGGCTATCGACTACGACGAGCGAAGCAGGTCAGTTATTCATTCACTGAACGTTGGTAATCATAGGTTGGACTGGTCATTGTTTTGCAATGGTATCGATAAAAGCTGGACCCTCCTGTCGATCTTACAGCTGATTAAGCATACTGGTCATTATCACCTGGCTTTACGCATATGGGAGGGACTGACCCGAGAGTGCATGTTCTTTCCCAGGCGCTGCATGGGTAGGAATTTTGCAGCCTTGCGTTCTGCTTCTGCTATTCCCTGCTGTTCTTTGCTATCCAAATGTGATTGTGCCCTGTGTGCACCGCTATCGCCAGCTTACACTGTTGAGGACAATGTCTTCCTAGTTGATGTTGTTGCTACAGCTGATGAGATTGGCCTAAGTAGTATCCTTGCGTCACTTTAGTTGTCTTAACCTGATTATGGTGTCTTTGCTTAGCTCTCCGTTTAGGAGTATCTTTTGGATGCAGTTGTCTTCCATGCCGACGTGTCCTATCCAACGAAGCTGGCATTTGCTGCTTTAACACCCTGTACTTGTAAAGCCAGGTAGACCTTGCACACACATCTTTGGTGATACGATTTCATCTGTTGAATGTGCTGTCGGTAAGTAGTCCAGGTCTCGCAGCAGTACAGCATGGGGCTCAGGATTACTGCTCTATACATAGCCAGCTTTGTGGCAAACCTGATATCGTGGTCTTGCCACAACATCTTGGTCAGTCTTCCGAAGGCAGAACCAGCCTTGGAGATGTGCAGCGCCACCTCAGCATCAAGAGATCATATCTGTTCATTGTACTGTTCAAATAGCAGAATGTGTCTACAGTTTTGATCTCCTGGTTGTTGATGACAGCTGAAGGTGGTAAAGCGCCTGGAGCCTGACATGGTGTTGGCTGAAAATCGCTACCTGCCATATACATATGAGAGTGGCCATCTACTAGATATACATACAAGACAGACTTTGTATATGATTTCTTTAATTCCACCTTTCCCCGATTTGGGGAGAACAATGCTGTCCTTGGAAAAGGATGCTCTGTCTATGTGGGAGGATTTGAACATCGAATTTGCCTCAGGTCTTTGGTAGACAACCAGAGTGCGATCCTCTACCCTTTCTCTCGCCTACTAACGCTCGTGGTTCCACAGGTGCAGTGACTGCCGCAGGTAAAACGGTCCCAGCAGGTGTAGCTTTGTTGATCAATCTCAGTCTGTGACTCGAGAAGCTTCATCAGAGACACGAGGTCATTTACCCGAGACTGGGATAGTTCATGGGTTTGAGTCAATTTTTCCCTCTTCTAGACAGACCGTCTTGACAGGACTAACGACTTCCATTCTGTGTGCAGGCTTAATGCAAACTTGATGGCGCTCATAACCTTTCCAAATACTGTGAAACTGCTCCCAAACCGCTGTTGAATATCCCACAGATGGGGGCCAGGAAGAAGAGAAATCTGACAATTCTTTTTAAGGATCAGACGGTTCGAGCCTAGGCGTATCGAACTTGCCACTTCCAAGTACAGATGCGTTGTCCATAATACCTCACTCCCCGTTTATCATAGCGACAGTAATTTCACACAGAATATCCGCTATGACCGGTATAACTGACTGTTATTATCATTGTCAGTATTTAAAGTCTAGCCAACTGCTCAGAGCCACATCAGGGATATAACGATCTCAAACAAACAAACAAAAAACACACACATACATCTAAACAAATCAGTAACCACGGAAAAAAATGGGAAAAGTACACATATCATCGCATTAACGCAAATAATCTAAGGACATTCCCCTGGCACTGACCATTGTGCCCGAATTGTCACCAGGGGGATAAAAGAGCAGCCCTGAGTACAAATGCATGAACACAGCTAAGCACACAACAACAGTACTTAAAACTGGCACCAAGCAGTTCACATTTTCTTACAGTAAAAACGACAATATGTACCCAGTTATCTGTCCTAACACAAAATATTTAATACACTGTAGAAAACATTCAGGTGAATATAGATCAGCAACGGAAAAAAATGAGAAAAAGATGACAGAAAGCAAAGAAGCAAGCTAGAAACCAATTGTGACAGAAAATATATTTTTCGCAGAGATTTTCCAGAAAATGGGGATACTGTTTATACTGAAAGAGCCACCGGCATCCCCACAGGAAAGTACAATTGCTCAGTGAATAACGTCATTCATTTACTGATTTAAATAAGTTATGAATGCATATCAAAGAACAGCCGTAAATTCTGGAACTTTGCTTTACTTATTTATGAATTAATTTGTGTAAAAGATGTAACATTCTCTCTTACAGGGAGGTAACAGCCAATACACTGTGTAGTGGATTCTTCCAACACGCAAGCGTTACAAGCGCGTGCAGCAGCGTGGATACGGACTTCAGAAATCGGCTGGAGAAGCAGTGCTATGACAGCTACGTGGACACTGGGCTTCCAGAGGCCGTGCTGCACTCCATGATCGCCTTCCACGACCTCTGCCGCTATGTAGCTGCTGTTGATGTCAGTGCAACTACCATGTGTGACACCCAGGTAGGGACTGGTTTTATATGTCAGGGATGGTTGGGTGTGGGGGCTTGGGTGAGAGGGAGAGAGAGAGAGAGAGAGAGAGAGAGAGAGAGAGAGAGAGAGAGAGAGAGAGAGAGAGAGAGTTTTCTTTAACCATCGAAGTTATTAGCCAAAATCGATTTTTAAAACCTGCAGTTGCAACTTGGGCGTTTTCCCTTTTCTATAAGCCAGCCACGGACATGATATACAAGATCTTTAACGTGCACGTTTGATATTCTGCATGCGTGTATACTCCAAGGGGTCTAGGCACTGGCAGGCCTGCAGACAAGTTGACCGGGTAGATCGGAAAAATATCTCTACCCTTTACCCACCTGGAGGTGGTGTCTGGAAGGAGCGAACACAGTACTATTGGACTAGAGATCTGACATTTACCGAGAGAGAGAGAGAGAGAGAGAGAGAGGAGAGGAGAGGAGAGAAGAAGAGAGAGAGGTGGACAAGTGGTATGCATTGTCTGTTTTGTCTTTCTTTGGCTGTCTGAGGGAAAAAAATCTTAGTCATCAGCACATTAATGAAATATATTGTGTGTGTCTCAGTTCGAGAACGTCACGTGGGTAGAACTTCGGTGCATCGGATGCCAGCATGGGTACAAAATCGCCGACGGCACCTGCCAATGCTACCTGGGCTACTGGGACAACGACTGCAGTGGTACCTGCCCTGGAGGTGTGGACACTCCTTGTAACCTGCACGGTACCTGCAACAAAGACGGTACCTGCACCTGCGACATCAACTGGAGTGGCAGTGATTGTTCCGCGTGCGCCACTGACTGGACGGGAACGGACTGCAACACGTTAGTGGGCAGCTACATCAGTGGCGCCTACACCACAGCTGTGGCCCAAATTCGCAGCCAGACGTGGGTGACGACCTTTGACGGCAACACATTTTTCCTCAGCAGCAATGACACCTACCTCCTGCTGCGTGTCCACGACACCAACTTTTACGTGTACGGGCGTCAGACCACATGCGGTCAGGATCCTAAGACCTTCACCTGCTTCGATGCCTTCATGATCCGCCATGACACGGATTATTACTTCGCCGACTGGACCAATCAAGACGAGCACGCACTGACCTTGAATACATTACGTGGATACGTCACAGTGCTGACGAAACGTACGTTCGGGACGTTGACCATCTCCAGGACGTCTCTGAACTCGTTCCAGTTCCTTGAGACCCAGGCCGACTTGCTGATTGACGTGACGCTGTACGACCATGGGCCACACATCACCATGCGGTTCTTCAAGAAGACAGACCTGGTGGATCTGACCTTGTCAGGATTACTGGCTTCCTGTGATACTCAGTTTGCCGCACGAGCCACCACGTGTGGTGCCATCACTATGTGTGATCCCGTTCTGGCCACCTCGTCCATCGGGCATTGTCAGACCTCCGTAAGCTCTGCCAGTTTCGCCACGCTGGCCACTCAGGCCATCAGTACGGAGAAAGCCACGTTTGACAGTCTGGCCGGGGCAGTGCCTTCCCACACAGTGACGGAGTACATGCTGTACATGAACAGGACAGGGCTCATCACAGCCGACAACCTCACTCTGTCCTCTACCACGCCTACCACTTTTGAGATCATGTACAAACCCACGGGTCATGGAGGGGTGCTGTTCTCGTACGGCGATACCAACTTCCATGTGGCTCTTGTGGACAACGACACCTCCCTCAACATCGTCTACATGAACAAGGTTAGTCTGTGAGACTGATCATGTCTACGTCTTCATTACTGAATAATCACACAAGACTGGTTTTTTGTATTATAGTTTAATCTGTAAATGTAATTTTGACTTGTCGTTTTTAACTTTGAAAAAATATGTATACTTGGCTGGGTTATTAACGTGACCAATCGATTGATTATTGTTGCCTTAAATTAATTAACTATTTTCAATTGACAATTACCTACTGCTTGAGTGACCGGTAGCTCAAACACCTGCTGGTTTCACCAAATTTTCTGTTGCACTGTGTT
The DNA here is from genome assembly GCA_030674185.1 of Monoplex corrugatus. Taxonomy (NCBI): domain Eukaryota; kingdom Metazoa; phylum Mollusca; class Gastropoda; order Littorinimorpha; family Ranellidae; genus Monoplex; species Monoplex corrugatus. The sequence continues at coordinate 17,121,364 of JAPXFY010000015.1, forward strand.
TACACAGACACCTCTTATTTACTTCACCAGGTGGTCCCGCTGAATGAGACCTCTGTGCTGACGGAATGGAACCAGGTGAACTTGGTGTGGGACCCTGTGGACTACCACGTGGAGCTGTTTCTCACAGACTACCTGTACAACGTGCACACGGTCAGGGCAAAACTGGACTCGGACGCCTTCAAGTCTGGCGGCAAGGCCACGCTCGGGGAAATGCTTCCGCATGCCACGCTGTCCACAAACGACCACCTCACCTACTTCGTGGGCTACATGGGCGAGCTGAGGATCTACACCCGTCCCCACAACCCTTCCGTCATCACCCAGAACGCCTTCATAGACGTGACGGAAAACACTCCAGATCTCCAGCACGCCTGGAACTTCGACATCAACGAAGGCGACTACTTCATTGATCTCAAGTACTCTGTGCACATGATAGCCATCAACGTGTCCGAGACCCCCATCTGGAGCAACGGCGACTACTCACTGACCACCAAGGACGGAGTGACAAGCTACTGGGTTACCCTGCCTCGCTACGACCCCTTCGAGACTCTGGCCACCCAGAAGTGCGACTCCTGGTTCAGCAACGCCACCCTCCTTTCCAACTGCCCTCTGGGCTCCGCCTTCATCGAGACCTATAAACAGCAGTGCTACGATGATCAAGTGGCCCGCCGTAATCATTCTGAAGGCATGAAGTCGGTACTGCAGTTTGCCGAGTTCTGCCGGCGGCTGGAGGTTTACAGTTCTTCAGCCAACTCCACTGGCTTGGATACGCTGATGCACAACGCCAGTGAGCTGTGTCAGGAGTTCCCTGAAGCTACGTTCCAGGCTTACTGGGGCATCGACTGTCTCACCCGTTGTCTGTTCGGTCATATGAAGGTGAGAAGGAATGGGAAAGTACGGGGAGAGTATGTTGACAGGCAGATAGTTTGAAGTATGTTTTATACATTCTCGTACACGAGCGCACATTACCTCCTCTTTCTTTCTGTCCGTCTGTCTCGGTTTATCACACACGCACACGCCACTTAACCAAATGGACCAGCAGCCAAGAATTATAGTGTGTGTAAATAAGTGTGTGTGTGTGTGTGTGTGTGTGTGTGTGTGTGTGTGTGTGTGTGTGTGTGTGTGTGTGTGTGTGTGTGTGTGTGTGTGTGATAAAGTGCATTATCTGAAATGTAACGAGCAAAAGACACCGCAAATGACAGAAAACGAAAGAGGACACACACACACACGCACACGCACACGCACGCGCACACGCACGCACACACAAACACACAGACACACACACACAACACACACACACCACACACACACACACACACACACACACAAAGATCACATCGAAAAGCAAACAAAACGCCGTACTCACCGTCTGTCCAATTCCTCCCTTCATAGGACGGTGAATGCCACTGCACGGATCCATACTGGGGAACCGAATGCGACCAGGCCTGTCCGGTCTCCAACACTTCCAACACCGCAGTCTGCGACAGTCACGGCCATTGCCGCAAGACGGATGGCGTGTGCGTGTGCCAGTCTCGTTGGAGCGGCGTCACGTACAACCTCACCCTCTATCCTTACGGTTACGTGGACGACAACGACCCCGACTATGCCTGCACCTCCTGTTCCACCGGCTGGTACGGCATCGACTGTTCAACTGCCCTCTTGGAGCGGTACGTCAACGGCTCCGATGGCTATGCCGTCATCTCCAGCAGCGTCATCATCACCCTGGATGGTGCCAGTATGGAGATTAGTCGAACTGGAGCTTACAGGTGAGGGGTGGTTAGTTAACTTAAATGGACGGGGGTACTGGTGATGGAAGGTGGTGTAAGAAGGGGGTGAGAGTGGGGAATAAGAGAAGAGGCATGGGAGGAAGAAGGGAAATAGAAAGTGAGTAAACGGAAGAGAGAGAGAGAGAGAGGGGGGGGGGAGAGAGAGAGAGAAAGGGGAGAGAGAGAGGAGAGAGAGCAGAACTTTAAAATATTTTTTCTTCGCTCTTTCAACGTCTGCGAGTCCATTTTATGTATGCAAAGGGTGTATGGCTAGAGGGTGAGATCAAAAATTTGAACGACATACCTAACGTTCGAACAGTAACCAGAAAATCAAACCAGAATTGAATCAAAACGCGTATTTACTATAACAAAAGAAGATAGGCGCAAATTCTCGGCTAACTGGCCTGTCAAACGTTTACAAAAATAAAGAAAAATTTGAGGGAAATCAGCAAGACTTCCCTAATGTGGTATCCATTCGGAAAAAAATGAGTGTGATAGATACGTGTGTGTATGTGCGTACATACACGCGCGCGCACGTACACACACGCGCGCGCATACATGAAATATATACACATATGATCGAATGAATGAAAAAATATGAATGTGAGAGGTATAGCCAATGTAAATGGATTGTGCCTAGTGCAACAAATCCATTTTGAAAGGAAGAAAAAAATTAAAACATCCTAATATATCCTAATCCAACAGCCAAGGGATTGAAGGGAAAACCGGACTACCCAAAGAAAATCCGACTGTGCCTTTCTTCTATTAGTAAGGAATTGAAACAGATAAAAAGTATTAAGACGTGCAGTAACAAAGTCAAAACCTCACTGGGGTTAAGGGGCAGTCAAAGAAGAATGATACCATCGCTTTCATTAGGATAAGACATTTGCGTGTCGGAATTAAAGTATCATCATCATCATCATTCTCCTGCCCGTGATGGCGTAGAGGAGAGATGAGAGACACTCTTGAAGCCAGCCGTCGCCAACCGGTCCTGGTCCTCCGCCTGTCGCACCAGCGTGGGGCCATCCAACCTGGTCCATTCTTTGATGTTGTCCATCCAGCATTTGGCTTGTCGTCCCTTCGTCTGCCGCCTCCCAGTGTACCCTGGGGACCGTTTTGGCAGTGAGTTTGTGGCGTGTGACATGCCCGAACCACGACAGCTTCCTGTTCTTGACTGTTGCCAGGAGGGTTCTTGTGGGCCTGCGAGTGTTTTATTTGGCTCCACACAAAGTCGTTTGTCTTCCGATCTTGCCAAGAGATCCCGAGCAAGCGCCTGAAGCATTTAGTTTCAAACGTCTGGATTCTCTTGGTGGTCTCTGCTGTCATGGTCCAGCTCTCGCATCCATACAGCAGGATGGGGAGCACCAGGGACTTGTACAGCTTCATCTTCGATGGAAAGCCGATCTCTCTGCTCTTCCAGATCTTGTTTAGCTTTACCATTGCTGCTGTTGCGATCGTAGTCTGGTCTTGATTTCAATTAAAGTATATCACTTTGTTAACATTTATATTAAGCATGCATGGATATGCACACATACAACCACACACTTTAAGGAGACTGTATGCATAAATTCGCGCTCGTTTTGTTTTCTATATCAAATGCGCGTTGTAATTGTATTTGGGTGTTTATCTGGTTTCTAGTAGCTTGAATACGGGCAGTCTCTTTGGTCTGGGTTTCACGAAACCACAGCAATATATAAATGGAAAACAAACCATACCTTCCCCCTGACAGCAGTTTAATTATGCGACAATTTTGTGGATCATTACACATGATCAGTCATGAGCAGTAACAAAAATCTCAACAAATTTCTTCACACAGTACGGAAAGAAAATTTGTCAGACGGCTATAAAAAGAGTTTTACGTTTTAGGACTATGAACTAAAATATCCTTACTTAGTCTGACATGTATTTCAATGCCTTTAAATTTAAAACACTAATTTCGGCAGTTGTTCAGATGTTTTCACCTAAATAATACAAGTTCAGATTTCTGTCAGCCAGGTAAGATACAGTGTAACAATAAATAAAAATAATTATACAAATATTGAAACTCACGACAAACAGTTTTTCCATTTTTTTTCCTGTGGTTTCTTCGTTTTGGATGGCATTTCCACCCGACACATTTGTGCTTTTAAAGAAATTGCTTTATTTTGTTGTTCATATACTTAAAAATAAAATATTTGGAGGTCAGCTAATAGTGTGTATGGTTAGTTGAAGTTAAGGCTGGACATTGATAACTTCACTTTGTTGCCTGGGTTGTACGAACACCTTGTTAAGTCAGATACTTCTTCCAGAATGCTCTGTTCAACTTTTGCGGTCCAGCAATATATGACATAGAGAAAGAGGGAGAGAGAGAGGGGGAGAGAGAGAGAGAGAGTGCGCGTGTTTGTGTGTGTGTGTGTGTGTGTGTGTGTGTGTGTGTGTGTGTGTGTGTGTGTGTGTGTGTGTGTGTGTGTGTGTGTGTGTGTGTGTGTGTGTGTGTGAACCTGCGCGCGCGTGAAAAAGAAACAAACTTGTAATACTAGTGTCATCAACTGTTCAAGACATGATGTTGCTCGTTTTCAGACTTCTGACTTCCACCAACATCACTGTGGACGGCTTCTTCAAGCAATGTCAAGGTCGCTACGACTGCCGAGCCCTGCAAGAAGTCTCCATCGACTACAACGGTGATCTGATCTCTGTCAGTGTCAAACCCGACGGAGAGCTGAAAATTCACAAGACCGTGACTTTGACGGCCCCATCCTGGGTGGCATCATTCAGTACTTTGAGTGGAATGCTCCAAGATATGACAACAAAGGCGACATGCTGATTAAATGCGACTCAGCCAGGCTCTGCAGAATTACTGTGGACTACGGCATTGAGGTCGTTATGGAAGCCTTCAATGGAGAGATGATGGCTGGTTTTATCGTGTCTCAGAACCTCACAAACGTTGGCGTCGGGGGCCTGCTGGGCAACTTTGACGGCCACTGGCTGAATGAGTTCTACACTGGAGGCCACAGCGACAACTTCTACATTGCAAACAATCTGTCTGCCATCACCAAGTACCAGGAGGCAGAGACCTACCACACTGTGGCCTCCCCTTCCACTATCCTCAACAACACCGACCTCGGTGTTGCCATCACGGCCACAGGAGGGTTCATGCTCAAAGGCAACAACACGCAGGTGACCGCCACCTATTCTAACATCAACCTGACAGCAATGGACGAGTTCACCGTGGAGATGTGGGTCTACATTTATGAAGACGCAGGACACTCATACGAACTGTACACCCTCTCCACGGAAGTTGGTGACCTGACGCTGTCTGTGGTGAACGGCTATCTGACGCTTGACTGGCAGAAAACCTACACGTCACACGTCACCGTCACCAAGATGACGTGGACCTACGTGGTGATGACGTGGCGTAACTCTGACGGACTGGTCTACCTGTACCGTCTGGAGTCTGGCGGCGCCTACATGATGGACCTGGAGTGGGGCTATCCCTATGGACAGAACATCACCTTCCAGACCATGACGTTCGGAGGCACGGCCACTGACGTTATAGGCATCGACTATGTCAGGATTTGGAGCATCGTTCGGGACCTAGTCGACCTGCAGGCGGACCTCGACACCTACGACACCACCATGCACTATGGAGTGGAGTTCCTGGCGTTGTTCGATGAAGGCTTCGGCTCTGAAACCCACGCCAGAATAGTCCACCCGAACGACACGGTTCTGATAGTGCAGGGTACACTGACCAATACAGAGTGGGCAGAGTCTGACATCCCGACCATCCTCATCACCTATCCTGCAGACTTGCCGGCCATCGTCAACCAGACATGGGCCGTGGACGCCTGTCTGGCGGAGTTTGATAAGGAGTTCAGCCTCCACTGCCCCGACTTCGGCTCCATCAGGCAGCTGATGGTGGAGCTGTGTATCAGCGATGTGATTCGCTTCAATGACACAACCTTGGTGAAGATGGCGGCCAGCGCCTTTGTCTTCTACTGCCAGGCGGTGACCCAGGACGACAAATGTTACTACCAAGGCTATCTGGACTTCTGCCCCGGAGACCCGAGCTTGTTGCCTCTTATACTGGGCATCATCTTTGGCATTCTGGCTTGCTGCTGCTGCTGCATCATCCTTGCTTTGCTTAGGAGGAAGCTCTTCGGTGATGATGATGAACCACCGCCGGAGAAGCCAAAGGAACCCGAGAATGGGCCTGAAGGAAACAAGAACAAAGACTTTGAGGAAAAGGAATTTACAGGCGGCGACTTGCCCCCTGATGCCGTACCCCCTGTACCTCCGCCATCCACCAACATGTACAACTACCTGTCCAAAATGGACGGCGTGGATGCTGATGACCAGGATTTGTTCAAGAAGTACAACCGTTCCCCTAGCGTCAACAGCATCGCTCTCAGTCTGCAGAACTACGGCATCGGCAGTCCCCAGCCTCCAAACTTACCAACTTCGCCGTCAAGAGCCAGTCTACACAGATCGCCATCCAGGACTAGTCTTGGACAGATAAAAGAGGAGCAAATCCCTCCAGTATATGTCCCTAAGTAAACGCTCCACTGTGCGGTCACTGAATGACTTAAACTCGTAGACATTATCCGTTCGTAATTGTAGATTTACTTTTTCTTGTAGTGTACTCGAACTCCTTGGTGATTACTGTTTAAATATCTGCAGACAGTAAATTTCTAAAATGTTTCAAACCTTGTTGGATTATGAAGGGCAAAAAAAAAGTGAATTACAAATTTTGAAGCGGAAAAGAAAATGGAAACGACTGGTAACTCTTTTCAGTTTTGAGCGTGATCGTTAAATCCAAGTTCATACTATGTTGGGGGTTATAGTCAATTTAGATTTCATTTGTATTTTGCAAAGCATCAAACTCTGTAATTGTTACATGTGTCAAGCTCTGGTGTAAATTTCGCGGGTATGGTACAAAATTTTATATCATACTTATTTTAAACTAAGTAAGGAGAAATGCATTTGATAAAATTTTATCATATAGTTCACGATGACACCAAAGTCAAAGAAATAATAAAAAATTACGTAGGTTCATCAAAGGTGTTGTACAGTTATGCGGTTTACAACTATTTTGTAATAAAATCATTCAGTGTATAATGATTATGACATAAGCATCATGGTAACGCACGTTTCTGTTTCATGCAGAATTATTTTCAAAGCATGTTTGCATTTATAAAACAATTGCTTGTAATGAAATTAAGACTTATGTTTTTGTGTGATTTTTATTGTATTTTACTCTGTTTTGTGCGATTTGATTTATAATGTCTAAAAAGCACTGTCTTCAGTAAATGTTACCGAGGTAGCGTTGCTACGTACACTATTGTTAGTAGTTCGAATTTCTTGCCAGAAATGAATACAAGCATCTGATGTATGATGTCACTTTACACATTTATTATGTTTGTCATTGGATCATGCTGAGCCCATGATTTGTACATATTATATAACTCATTATGCTGAATAACATACATTGTGTTTTGTCCAATCAAAAAAATACTAAATAAACAAAACAAAAAAGAACACTAAAAATAATGGCTGTATTTGTATTCATCTTCAAAGCATGTGATGTATACTGTTCTGCTCAGCTCTGTATCCATACTTTGTTCCGATGTATTGACAGGTTTGAAATTCATAATTTCTTTTAAGGTCTATTCACACATGTGCTATTAGACAAAAGGTTTGAAATTAAGACTTGTTCACAATGCAGTTGATTGGGTCCACGTTTTGTAGTGAGTTTCTGACAGCCTGGAGTTTTGACTTCTTGTTTTTGTGCAACCAAGTCTTTATCTTCTTGACTACATATAAAGTCTGTGGGTGTAACATTGTTTTTAAATAATCAAATCAGATGTCAACAACTGGCCTAGGTCATTGTGTAGGATTATTGTTTAAACATATTTCTGAACTTTTTAAAGAATCAAATTCCTTGTTGTTGTGGGGTGATTGGGGGTTCTATGTGCAAGGTGTGCTCGAGGGCATGGCTTGACACGGTACGGAAAACAAGTCTTACCAGTATTGGAGGACTGAACCTGGAATCTCTCGTTCCATGTGCGGGGAGTCTTCCACCAGACGACTTCTTACAGCTTCACTTCGCTGTGTCCAGATACAGCTATGTGTGATCAGCTGCACACGAAATGTGTATAGTGTGAATCGTTTTATTCTTAGTCAACATAGAAAGATTTGTTTATGAAACTGATCAATTCTTTTACACAATAATGTGAAGAGACCTTGTGCCTCACACAATCTGATTTTCTTACACACACATTGATGTAAACATACTTTGTAACACACCCAATCATGTGAACAAACTTTGGAACACACCCAATACCGTGGACAGACTTTGTAACACGCAATAATATGATTAGTCTTTGTAACACACACTGCACAGTGAATACGCTTTGTAACACACACACACACACATATGTAAATAGATTCTGTAACACACATAATAATGTGAACGGACTTTGTAACACATAAGTGTGTTGCACAAAACACACACCTTTGTCTTTCTGTTTGCGACTTGTATTAAAATGAATTCGATGTGAGAAACTGCTTTTGTCTGTTTTGTTAAAAAAGAGCTTTGTCTGCTTTAACTGTTGGTGAGAAAATAGGGCTAGTCTGTGTTAAAAATAATAATGCTTATCATACGTTTGGATGGGTGGCTGTTTGGATGAGTGGTTGCTCGGATGGTTGATTGGTTGGTTGGTTGGCTGGTTGGTGTGTAAGCACATATTTTCTTTACAAATTCAAGCATCCCACTTGACATTGAAACACTGTCCTGTTTCTGTAGGTATCACAGTCACTCTTTGTAAAATAGCCGTGTTTCTTTATCCAGCTGATCTTTGTTACAGTAACACTCTCTCACCATGAATCAGTTAATGTTACCCAGTGTATAAACATAAACAGAATCATGGAAAGCTACTACATACTGGTCAAATACTTAACATATGTCGATAAATTTTATGTCTCAGTGAAGTCCATATTGTGAACTCGTCCGCTGTGCGTGTCACAGAAAAATAAAATAAAAGAAACTCGACAAAACATACGAAGGATGAATACGTGCGCGTGCGCGTGTGTATGTATGTATGTATGTATGTGTGTGTGTGTGTGTGTGTGTGTGTGTGTGTGTGTGTGTGTGTGTGTGTGTGTGTGTGTGTGTTGTGTGTGGTTGTGTGTGTGTTGGTTTGTGCATATGCATATTTTTGTATTATTTTAAAAAATTACAATATATTTGAAAAATTACAATAAATTGTAAAGAACAATGTAACTGTTTTCTTCTTTGTTATTTTGCTTTTTCCTCTCTCAGTTTGCTTTTCTTTTCACACCTTTACTGTTTACACCTCTGGGACCAAGACTAGGCCTTCTTTTTCATCTGGCACATCCTATCATCCTATTTTGACAATCTGTGTTGACTCAATGCCAATTATAGTCTATTATTGTCTGGCTCTCTCTCTCTCTCTCTCTCTCTCTCTCTCTCTTTGTGTGTGTGTGTGTGTGTGTGTGTGTGTGTGTGTGTGTGTGTGTGTGTGTGTGTGGTGTGTGTGTGTATGTGTATGTGTATGTGTATGATTAAGAGTGCGTGTGTGGTGTATGTATGAGAGAGAGAGAAGAATGGATGGATGGTTTACACGTGTCATAAGCCATGGCCCCGATAAAGTGGGATGTGAACAACATACAGCACGATAATTTCTTTGATTACAAGCACGTGTTTTGAATGACTACAAACAATTCTTGAGTTATCACAAAATAGTTCCGAAAGAGACAAAATAGTGACTAATACTATTAAATGACTATTTCTGTGCATTTTAGAACATTGTGGGAAAAAAATAAGAAATGATGGATAACTTCAGCGTTCGTTGATGATATCAATAGCTTATTAAATTTAAACCGACAAAATTATGTTTAACACCGAGTTTAAATCAACTTTTCTCTAATATAAATTAAGTACTTGCCAACTGGGAACAAAAGCGTATTTCATTTTCTTTACATTTGCATAAATAACAAGTCAGTAAATTCTTTGTATCTATAACGATGTACAGCCAGATCAGGCAAATCAAATCTAAATCACATCGTTGCACATTTCATATGACGATCGATATTCAATTGCAGATAAAACTTCGCGTCAAAGCGTATTACGAAATGTTCCTCACGTACTGTAAGTCTTTTGCTATTATCAGTATGATATTCCAAGTCTGCCATCTTCATTCTTTCAATCGCTGACGAAAACCCCGCATAAACTCATTTAATCTACCAATAATCTGATTTTGCCACCTACATCCAAATCCATATTTGTCTGGACACTATGTCCAAATCCATATTTATCTGGACACTATGTCCAAATCCATATCTATCTGGACAACTCACCTACATTTGTTACCCAGTTCTTCCTAACACTCGCATCTAAATCATGTATTTTGTCTCATACATTTTTCAATTTCGTGGCCCCATGGCTCAACTGTAAGAGCGTCATGGACATAAATCAGGGAATTGAGTTCAATCCTTGGGGTGTTCATTGTCTGTATATAGCGGGCTGGCGGGCTTTGTAATAAAGCGGTTGACTCAAAAGTTGGTAACTCGAGTTCAATCCCAGCCCTTAACATAAAAACCGGCCTGCCTGCTGCCTTTCTTAATGCTCCAATCATTCTAGTGGTGTTAACCTAGTGTTTCATTGGTCCTGTCCCACATTCACTTCCCACTCCCTACCCTCTATTTAAACACCTTGCCAATGTATAATTTTTTTGCGCAGATTCAAGGAGGCTTACATAACAGATGGCGTATATCGGTTGTTCTAGGATGATGGTTCCCTTCTTGAACAAACTTCAAATTTTTAACGTAAGTCAATGACTAACATATTTTTGTACAGTTCTCGTATATTGGTTATCGGTTAGGTTCACCGTCTTGAAAATCGTTTGGCGGTCCCTTGTCCACTCACAAGAACTTTCTCAAGGCAAACAAAGGAATCGATTGGCAGTAACACACAGATTTTAGTTCCCGTAATTCTGAACTATACTGCACACCTATTTGTATCTACGAGTCAAACAATATATGACAGAGAGAGAGAGAGGAGAGAGAGTGTGTGTGTGTGCACGTGTGTGTGCGCGCGTGCGTGCTCGCGTGTGTGTGCGTGTGTGTACGCACGTGCATGTACTGCGCCATCTTTTAAATTTCAGTTCTCTCAACACATCTTCAATTCTATCGATATTGAAGTCGTCAAAATGACAGATGGACGTCTGCGACATTTCTTCACAATGCTAAAATGGTAGATGAGAATGAAGATGACGGTAATGATGCTACAGGGCTGTACTCGACGTGTTTTTTTTTTTCAAAATAAATCCTTGCGTCAAGATATCCTGGGAGAAACAGACACCTGCCCTATCAATCAGTCAGCAAATTTGAATAACACCCTGAAATGTGAAACGAACGAGACTCGACCGTGTAGTTCCAGTTCTATCAACGAGCCCATCGCATGTTTTACTCTGCTTCCTGACTGAAAAACCTCAAAAAGATACGAACGTTTGGAGATATGACCCTCCAACCTCAATCTGATCAGTCCGTTATGATAACCACTTCGTCACGATGGCTGTCGTTGTCTCCCCCCATTCTCTACCCCCACCCCCACCCCCCGCACTCTCTCTCTCTCTCTCTCACGATCTCCATCTAACACAATTCCCCATTAAGATTTAAGATTTAAGAACACAATAAATGAATGTAGTCATTATGGAGACCATTTGCTCGAGCAGTTTTATCCTTAATCATTTTGACTTGTGGCCTCAAACCCAATATACCAGAGGCCTTCCAACCCGACTGCATGAGTTTAAATCACGGCCGAGATCAACTTTATGAGTGGGATGTCCAGTACACCCATCAGCGAATGCGTACTTGACGTTGCACCGAGTTGAAAAAGGTAAAGCATCACGTAAAAAGAGATCGGCAACAACCTCACAATGCTGGCCTTGAGAAAAGTGGAGGTTTTTTTGTTGTTGTTGTTCAGTATGTTTCTATTCCTCATAGGAATCACAACGTAAAAGTTTTGGCTGCTGTTTTTTATCTATCAGACTTGCTCTCTGCATAATTTTGTCAAGACTAACTTACTTGTTACCGTAAGGATTTTCTTCACTGGGCGCAAGTGTATGTTGTACACTGGACCGTAGTTTAGCGTCTCTTGTAAAGCTTAGGTCTCTACCACATCACTCCTCAATGACCTCAGGGTTATGGGACAACCTTATTTTTTAAATCAGTCTAATATCAGCTGGCATGAGATATATCAGTTACTGGTGTCATCAACACTGACCATCAATGCGTTATCACCCAGCTCATTATCAACATCTTGCATCCTCCTCAACCCACTATTGTGACAGCTAGTGACATTTGGTCTACTTACCATGTTGCCTTGAAGAATGACCATCACCGCTCTCTCTCTCTCTCTCTCTCTCTCTAGTCATCAGCCTGCAGAGGATTTTTGACTCCTGTCTCTATGTAACACTGGACGTACACATTTCTGCCACGCAATGAACTGTGTCTGGGTGGAGTGGTGCTGCTTGGGTCAGGGAAGCCAGCATGAGGGTCAAATCTGCCACACACAGTGAAGACGTACTGGAAAAACATCTGAAAACTGGACTTGTCGTTCACAAGCACATTTGCATTTCTGTACACACACACACACACACACACACACGCACACACACACACGCACACACACACACACACACACACACCACACACACACGCACACACACACGCACACACACACACACACACACACCACACACACACGCACACACACACGCACACACACACACACACACAACACACGCACACACACACACAGACACACACACACACACACACCACACACACACACACGCACACACACACACGCACACACACACACAGACACGCACACACACGCACACACACACACGCACACACACACACACACACACACACACACACACACACACACACACACACACACACCATACCCAGGACTAAAAACATGCTACCTTTCAAAACAGAGTATGGACAGTTCATCATGTAAACAGCTATCCGTTCACTATCCGTTTACCGGAAAAGAAAATGACAGAAACACCCCACCAAAAGCAACAAATCCATCCAATGTAGTAAAACGAGTCCAACAATCTTGTCTTCTAGTGTAACAATTATTCCAGAACATCAAGATTCTGCACTTCTCAGTCACTGTGACCTTCAAGTTCACGTTCATATTGGTTATACCCAGCCGACTACTAGAGCCATATCAGGGCTAATACCACGTCAAAAACGACAACCAGATTAAAATAAAAGACAACAGTTAAAAACCATGCTCATCGTTAACCTTGCAAGCCTAAAATGCAATTTACAGAGGACCAAAAACATGCTACTTTTCAAAACAGTTCATCGTGTAAACAGCTTTTCATTTCACTAAACGTTTACTGGAAAAGGAAAACGACAGAAACACCCCACCAGAAACAACAAACTCACCCAATACAATCAAACGATTCCAACGATCTTGTCTTTTCGTATAACAATTCAAACCCTGTCCTTCCGCCAGCATGTGAGCAACGTCTGTCGGACTTGTTTTCTTGAACTCCGCCGAATTGCTTCTATCCGCCACCTCCTCTCAGAAGACACGACAAAGGCTCTTGTCTGTGCATTTGTTCTATCCCGTCTCGATTACTGTAATGCTCTTTTTTCTGGTTCCCCCTCTCATCTCATTAACAAACTTCAGAAAGTTCAAAATCATGCTGCCCGTCTCATCTTCCGCTCTTCAAAATTTAACCATGTTACGCCATTGCTCTGTTCTCTCCACTGGCTCCCTGTTCAGCAAAGAATATCCTACAAGATTGCCTGCCTCTGCTTCAAATCTATTGAGTCTTCCTGTCCTGAGTATCTCACCCATCTGTTACATCTCTACACGCCATCTCGAGCTTTGCGGTCCTCATCTGATACCCGTCTCTATAGTATCCCCATAGTCCGCACTAAAAGGTTTGGGCAGCGTTCTTTTTCCTATCAAGCTTCAACCATCTGGAATCAGTTACCTCGCTCTCTTAGATACTCACCCTCTCTGTCCACATTCAAACGCTCCCTCAAAACTTACCTGTTTCCCAAAACTGGTAATCTCTGCCCCCTTCCCCCCATGTAATGTAATGGTGACATTATAGTGTCTTAGTGTCAATGTGTCATTGTATTTGCATGTCATGCTGTGTGTGTGTTTGTGTGTGTGTGTGTGTTTGTGTGTGTGTGGGTGCTTCTGTGGGTGTGTGTGCTTGTGATTCTGGTTATATGTTTTGCCATTGTAAACGCCTAGGGCATTAATTTGATTAGGCGTACTAAATGTTCATAATAATAATAATAATAATAATTATTGCAGAATATCACGATTCTGCACTTCTCAGAGTCAATGTGAACTTCAAGTTCATATTGCTTATAGCCCAGCCCACTACTAGAGCCATATCTGGGCTGATACCTCTTCAAAAACAACAATCCGGTTAAGATAAAAGACAACAGTTAAAAACCATGCTCATCGTCAACCTTGCAAGTCTAAAACGCAATTCACAGAAGACCGAAAACATGCTACTTCTCAAAACAGTTCATCGTGTACACAGTTATTCATTCCACAAACCGTTTACTGGGAAAGAAAAACGACAGAAACACCCACCCAACAGTCAAACCATTCCAACAATCTTGTCTTTTCGTAAAACAATTATTACAGAACATCAAGATTCTGTACTTCTCAGAGTCACTGTGACCTTGAAAAATCAAGATGACTTGAAACTTCATGTGAAGCAAGGTTAATGATAGACTGTCACAACAGTGAAAACAGATTTTAAAAACTGTCAAGAATGTTTTGAGAAAGTGCACGTTTTAGGCACTGTATGCGACTTTGACCTTAACGCCATGACTTCCAAATTCTGCACTCGTGAATCCTTACCGGCCCACACCTTTGACCCAGAGCAATCGATATTACTGCTGCTATTGCCGAAGCTGGAGGGAAAGACAGCACCAGGTAGACCCAGGGAAAAAATACTGGACGGACTTGCAGAATGGCTGACGACAGACAGGGTGGAAGATGTGCATGCGGCAACAAGGGATAGATACATATGGAGGGCCATGATCGCCAATACCATGCGGCAGGGCACATGATGATGATGATTGCCGATGTGGTTATCAGTATTACAATTGCTGTTTCTGTTTTTATCGTTAATATTACATGTGTTGTTTTTGTCCCGTCCCTGTGGCAGAGCGGTTTGCTGAATGCATGCAAGGACTCTATGAGAGAAGAGCCTGGTATTGATGTGCGTGTCTTAAAACTTAAATTAATTTGCGACTGTATTTAAGCGTGAAGGGTAGATGAATGTGCATCACTGGGAAGAAAGATTTTTTTAAGAACGAACTGTGGTTATGCGAATTTCTGTGGTAGAGGGACTTGAATACACGCTGGACCTACAGAGGAAGAGTCTAGATGGGAAAAATAGTAATTACTGCAACAGGGCCTCAATCTCACGAAAGCCTTAAACGCTTCACAAAGCATGACAGACAGGCAGACACATAAAACAAACAGGCCTACACGTCAACCGTTACTGCTATGACAAAAACAGATGAACGATAAATGTTAAGGAAGCACAATAAAATGAAATCTAACACATTCATTTTAGATGTATATAAAAAAAAAAAGTGTGGGTGTGTGCCGAGTGTTTTGTACAAGATTATTTCATGAGATCGTCGTTCTGGTTGGTATCGTTGTTAGTTTTATCATTATCATTACTATTACTCTAAGACTTACCAAACATACACTGAGTTCTATATCTGAGATGACTCCATCACAAGCGGTATCCCCGTCTGTGACGGAGTTCCGCATCACTGGGCGTGCAGCCACTGAGCCACATGACTGAACTTGTCACTGTGTATCGGCAATTTCACTGCACCTCTTTCATGCAGGAAGGTCCACAGCCATGTCTTCGCACGGGTGTCGGAGGTCTTCCCCATTGTCGAGGGCCACCTGCCACTTTGTAATTTCCATATGTGAGTTTTGTTTTCCAACTGATGTGCAA
This sequence comes from Monoplex corrugatus, assembly GCA_030674185.1. Classification (NCBI taxonomy): domain Eukaryota; kingdom Metazoa; phylum Mollusca; class Gastropoda; order Littorinimorpha; family Ranellidae; genus Monoplex; species Monoplex corrugatus. The sequence goes on from JAPXFY010000015.1 coordinate 17,137,166, forward strand.
GTGCCAAGAACACCTTTCCTTTTGTGAAATGGCGCTATGTAAGATATAATTATTATCATTTTTGTTTTTACTATAATCATTACTACTACCATCATTATTATCATCACTGTTATTTTTTTCATTATCCGTAGTAGTAGTAGTAGTAGTTGTAGTAGCAGCAGTAGTATTACTAGTAGTAAAAGTAGAAGTAGTAGCAGCAGTAGCAGTAGCAATATTAATCATTGCTAAAATACATGGAAAGATATGTCGTGAGTGTGGGTCCAGATGGTCGGTTTGTGTCGATATTGCCCCGACGTTCACAGCTGTGCTGACTGGCTCCCAAAACCTGTGATCATTTTGGAGAGTTATGCTGCTGAACAAACGCAATACAGGAAAGTTATTGGCCAAATTTCTTTGAACTCTCCAGTCATATAGAACCATGAAATGCTGAAAAAATACGAGGTGGGGGTTCTATTTCCAATGTAAAAAAAATACAGCTGTTTTTTTTTTCAGTGTTTCATTTCATTTCATTATCATTCTGGGGTAATTAGGGTGAGGTGGGTGGGTGGTAAATGAAAACGATCGTTATGAGCTTTATGGTCGAAGAATCAGGCTTGAGCGAAAAACATGTGATAATCCGTGTGTGCGTCTTCTACTGGACTCAAGGAGCATTTGTCAATGGATAACCTCTTGTTTCTTTGTTTGAAATCGGACTATCATTCGCGAATATGCTGTAGTGTCCATAAATTTACACAATTCTTTTTTCATTAAAATGCTAAAAGCTGGACACAGATTTCCTCTGAAATTTTGAACACAGGATGAATATAATCTTTTACAGCATCCAGATGTGATGGGTCACTAACTTACCCTCTGAGCATCTGTCGTATTTACAACCCTGTCCTTTTAAAGGGGAAAACCGGTGAAAACATGACCTGTCATAGACTTACTTGCTGAAATTTATTACACTGATATTCCCTACTTCCAGTTTTCGACACAGACCAAACTTTTATCACTATTATTAATAAAATCATCAATATTATTGTAAATATTATCATTATTACTATTATCATCACTATTATTTTCAGTAGTAGTAGTAGAAGTAGCGATAATAGTATTGCTGTAAAAAGCCCAGCCGACTATGCAGCGCCATATCAGGGCTATACATGTCTCAAAACATACGCACCACCTTGATGACCCTGAATCAAACACCTGGAAAAGAAAATTAAGTACACATATCAATGCAGTCGAGCACATATTCTTAGGATATGCCCCTGGCGTTGACCATACCGCCCAATTTATCAACAGGGGTTATAAAAAAACAAACAAACACGAATAACAGACCCGAGTACATATGTAAACATAACTAAGGACACTCAAACGTAAAAACTGGCCTAAATTACCTAAAACTGATTCTGCACATTACATTTTCTTCCAGCCAAAATACCTATACCCAGTTATCAATCCTAATAGAAAGTACATAAAGTTTTTATTTAAATAACAGGTGAATAGACCAGCAAGGCAAAGACACGAAAAGAATGACAGAAAGCTAAGAAGCAAGGCAGAAAGAAAGAAGTGACAGAAAAGAATTAATTTCTAGCACAGGATTTCCAGAAGGTGGGGATACTATTTATACCGAAAGATCCCCTGATATCCCCACAGGGAAAACACAGAACATTGATTCAGCATGTGTGACGAGAAAACCCAACACCGAAAAATCTCGTGAGTTTTACAATAATAAGAAAAAGAATAACAACATTATTTAATTCGGCTGTTTTGTAGACCATCAGGCCTACAGGAAGTATGCGATTGAACACAGTTGGGGGTTGCAGACTGCCTTGTCGTTACATATGTGTAGCCAGTAACACAAGGCGTTAGCGGCAAAGTCGACGCAAGGGTTATAACCCTGTCTGGCCTATTGGCTTGCTCTGACGCAGGGGTTGCTTCTCTTACATCATCGGCACCACTCTCTGTGCCTCCCGGTGGGGACCCATGCTGACGCACGATTTTCACGGCTCTGGGTATCGTTTAGGTGCTGCCTCCCCCCTCCCTTCAATAGCTCCACCGAGCTATCTTCTTGGCCTAGGGGGGTTGTTTCTGCAAATATTGTCCTTCTTGGGCATGTTCTTGCAGCACATGGCTGGCTGGAGGTCCTTATGCCCCCCAGATATGGGTCCCCAAGTCATGACACATGGTCCTCCTCTCACTGTGGACAGGGACATCCACACAATTGCACAGACTGCCCAGCCTCTACAGACTGAGTGTCCAAGCCTTAGATAACAGAGCCAGCTGCCTTCAGGCTCTTCCCCTTGGGCTTTGGCGCTTTCCCCGCCAGGTTTCAACCTACCTTGAGGCCACCCCGACTCCTCAAAGAAGTCCATGTGTTCATCAGGAATGCCAGACTCTGAAAGAGGAGTATGAAGAGGATCACACCACTGACTCTTTAGGGTTGTCTGTCTATGACTTCCTTAGTCTTATCACAGGGGCCCCCCCTCTAGGGGGAAGAAACATTCCTTCGAGTGACTTGGGAGACGAGTTAATGAGGTGGGTGTGCTGCAGATCAGGCCATCCATAATTCAACTGGTCACTCAGTTATTTCCATTCGGACAGGGTCTAGCGCCCACGTGGTTCTCATCCATCTTTAGTGGGCACAAAAGGCGGATGGCCTGAATTACCAACATTCCTTTGACCGACTCGGTAGATGAGTTAATGAGGTGGGCGCACTGGAGATCACGCCATCCATAAATTAATTTGTCACTCAGCAATTTCCATTCAAACGGGATCTAACTCTCACATGGTTCTTATCCACCTTTAATGGGCACAAAGGGTAGATAACCAGATTACCAACATTTCTCAGCAAATACCAATGCCCAAGCAAATTACGGGACTGTGGAATGATGACCATGGCCGCTATGTCAATATCGCCATCACTGTCCAAGAAAATTTATAGGTATGTTGAATGATGACCATGGCCGCTATGTCAATATCGCCATCACTGTCCAAGAAAATTTATAGGTATGTTGAATGACGACCAAGGCAGCTATGCCAGGATCGCCATGTTCCCCAAATTTGAATTGCCCAGTTTTATTGATATCGACAGCTAGAGGGCAGCTGGGAATGTTTGTAGCTGAGACAAAGACCGGTAAATGGGAATCGCACTGTATATAGGCTAGCAGTCAGTCGTTAGGAGTCACTTACTGGAGTGGGAGACTTACTAGTGGGAGAGTAACTAGAGTGGGAGAGTCAGCACTGAGTCGGCATCCAGTGTGACAGTGAGTCAGTGAACGAGAGAAGTCTCCAATCTATCTTAAAGGTATGTGACTACATTTCATCTTATACTTTTGTTAGGGTAGGGATAGAAGTAGGTAGTATGTTTTCTTTGCCAAGAAGCAGAGAGAGAGAGAGGGAATAGAGTAGGAATTATGGAAGTGCTTAGTATTCCAGTGATAAGTAAGTTAGTGAAGATTCGTAGTGCATCTTAGGGTTTTAGGACTATTAGGATTCATGGCACGCACGAATGGTTTTTTGCTTAATTGAATAAAGGCTTTGTAGTTATCAATTTATGTGTGGACTACTTATGAGAATCATGTCCAGCGTATTTGTGCATTTCTTCTCGTCACTCCCCTTTCTGGTTGTATGTGATGTTTGAGACAGAGTGACCCTAAATTCTCCTATGATAAAAAGAGACTAAATTCTTCCCTCATAGATGGCAAGACCAAATTCTCCTTGCGATACTTCAAAGTAGAGAAACAATTTCTCATTCTCACCCCCAATCCCCAAACGTATCCCCCTTGCGATGCATGGTGGACACACAAACTCATTCTTCCTGCGATACATGGTGGAGTTGCAGTCTTTCCCCTTTACCTCAAAATCGCAGCCTTCGAGTATTCCCCATCTTAAAAAAATTCTAGATAGAATCATTGTGAAAGTCGAAGTGTAAGTCAAAGATAGCCGAGAACCAAGATGTGTTAGGCCTAGTGTTCCGACTTCAATTTTCCAGCACTGCCACACAGCACAAGTGTTAGCCAAGAGTAGGCCTACTGCCTGAGCTGAGCGAGCATAGATATAAATACTAATGCATCACATAGATTGGCACTTAGGGGAGTTCATCTTCTATGTTCAGAGTCATTTCCCATAGGTTGGTTGATGCCTTTATACATCTATAAAATGTCCAGTCAAGTTAACAGATGTGTGTTGGATACCATTTTGTACGCAAAGTGAAGCAAGTACGTCATAGACTGCACCAAAGCTTGTTGCTTGTCTCCAATATAGTGTCTGTGATTCTATCAGCGAGCTTATCTCCAGCGCGTGTCAGTTGTGAGGTTTGGGCCTACCTTGACCGTAGCATGTTACGCCTACAGCCCCCCTCCTTCCCTCACTCCCCACCCTCCCACCCTCTCAGAGTCATTCATTATCTGTTGCCCATTCTGGTCACTCGTGTGTGTGGTTTTGTAAACACGGCTTTTGACGACTCGGTCTTCGCACAGTCAACAGCCTATTTGTTCATTTATTAACGCCTTAGTGTTTGGATACAGTGTTGAGACAAGTTACAGATGACTGTTGGGCAAGGATGTTCTATTATTGGCTATGATGCTACTAGTCTCATCAGATGATTGTGGGGCAAGGATGTTCTATTATTGGCTATGATGCTACTAGTCTCATCAGATGATTGTGGGGCAAGGATGTTCTATTATTGGCTATGATGCTACTAGTCTCATCATATGGTTGTTGGGCAAGGATGTTCTATTATTGGCTATGATGCTACTAGTCTCATCAGATGATTGTTGGGCAAGAATGTTCTATTATTGGCTATGATGCTACTAGTCTCATCATATGGTTGTTGGGCAAGGATGTTCTATTATTGGCTATGATGCCACTAGTCTCATTCTTTCTTCGATATTGTGCAGTTTTGATGACGAATTCTCGTTCTATTTGTTTTTCCACTGGTTGCTTGTCTTACGCGCGTACCTAGTGACAAAAGATAGTCACAGACCTTGAGGGTTGTATATCTGTTCATTCAGTCACAAGGGTTCAGTAATGGATACAGACAGTAATTTTGTTCTAGGGCCACATATGTTTAAGGCCACAACCGTCCACATTCCTGATCAGTTTATTCCTGAACCATTCACAGGCCAACCTTCTCAAGATATCGATCTATGGCTCAAAACGTTCGAGTCTTACACCCTCCTCCATGTGTTGACAGATGATCAGAAAGCCCATCTCCTACCTCTTTTCCTTAAGGATCAAGCCCAAATCTGGTTCTATAGTTTAAGTTCAGAGCAGGTTTCTTCTTACCACACTATCACTGATACTCTTTCAAAGAGATACAGGCCTCATGACTCCACAAAATGGATTCGTGCCAAGCAGTTTCGGGAGAGAAAGCAACTTCCCCATCAGTCAGTCGAAGAATATTTTGATTCTATGCGCTACCAGGGCCAACAACTAGGTAAAGACTCAAAAGATATAATGGAAACGATTGTCAGTGGTCTCCGACCCTCGTTATCTAAATTTGTTATGACACGCAACCCTCACACCTTTGAAGATGCGTTCGACCTTGCCCGTACCGCGGCTACCTTTACTGATAATGTTGATGACCGGGTAGAGATAAATGTTGCCACCCTGGAGACTCAGCTGGATAAACTGCAAGATGAAATTTCTAGTATGTCACGTAGACAGACACAGCCCCGCCGCCAACTTCAGTCACAGTACTGTTCTTCAGGTACGCAAAGGTGGCACTGCCCACCTGCAGGAAAACCGAGCAAACATGGCTCGCTCTTCAGGCGGCGGCTGTTACGGACGAATAACAAGCAACAACGGTCAAGTTCATTTCCTCCAGATCGTTACTTCCCGTGTAAATCATGTGGGGGTGATCATCCCCGCTACACATGTAGGTTTCGTCATGCACGATGTCAGTACTGCCATAAAGATGGACACTTAGCACGTCATTGTTTCCGTCGTGCTAAACAGGGGATTCCCCGTACTTCTACATCTCGTAAGATTGACAGGACAAGGAAAGGCAAAAGACCGAAGTCACAGAAATCCCTCTCCATCCCTCACATCCGTTCCTTTGCCAACTGCAGTAAGATCAGGCTGTTCCTTAAAAATCAGCCATATGTAGCTCTGATAGACACAGGTGCTGATGTGTCCTGTATTAGCAAACAACTAGCTGATGTCCTTGTTGATCAACGTGTTGTTTCTATGCAGTCGTGTTCTCTTCCTTTGATCAAAGGTGTTGGTGGTGTCCCTGTTAGAGTGACAGGCAAAATTGATCTTTCCTTTAAAGTTTCAGGTTTACAGGTATCACAACCTTTCATTGTGATCGAACAACTAACGTGTCCCCTCATATTAGGGATTGATTTTCTGACCTCTCATCAAGCTTCCTTGAACTTTGCTAAGCACCAGCTGCAACTGTATAATGGATTTACTGCCATTCCACTGCTCAAAGATAGGCCAGACAGCTCACCTGTACAGGTGCTCAAGACGACAGTTATTGCCCCCCACTCTGAGGTATTGCTACCTGTGCGAGTTGTGTCAAAAAGTGATCACACCACTGGTATTATTGAGCCCTCACAAGCGCTACTGTCCGACAAGAAAGTGATTGCTGCAAGGACCTTGGTTACACTGCAGAATAGCCAGACTATGTGTACCGTGCGTAATACATTTTCGTCCCCAGTTAAACTTCGACCTCAGGATATTTTAGGGCATTTTGAAGACATTTCAGAAGTACTAGGGGAACTGTCCGACCAATCAGCTCAGATCATGTCCGCCACCACCGACTCAACTTCTCAACAACTTCCCCAGGCACAAGCCATGCTTAATGACTTAGGGATTAATTTCGAAGATGCTGATCTTACTGCTGAGCAAAAGGAAAACTTGACCCTTTTTCTGGCACAAAACAGAGATGTATTCGCTGCCGACATGTCAGAATTGGGGGAAACACATCTCATGTCCCATACCATCGATACAGGGGATGCTGCGCCCATCAAACAAAGACCATACCGTACAGCCCCCGCCCTCAATGCTGAGATAGAGAGACAAGTGAATGAAATGCTTGACCATGGGGTTATCAGGCCATCCACTTCACCATGGTCCTCCCCAGTTGTATTGGTGAAAAAGAAAGACGGTACGTATCGCTTTGCGGTAGATTACCGTAAATTAAACAAAGTCACAAAACCGATACATTTCCCACTGCCCAGACTGGAGGACGCTCTTGACATCACGGGTCAGTCCACAATATTTTCCACTCTAGATTTGTTCTCTGGATTCTGGCAAATTCCTCTTGACGCTCAGTCACAAGAAAAATCGACCTTTACCACACATTTTGGGTCGTTTGCTTGGAACAGAATGGCCTTTGGATTACAAGGTGCCCCAGGATCTTTCCAATCATTAATGAACACAGTCCTTGCAGGACTTACTTTCAAAATCTGTCTGGTATTCATTGATGACATTCTTTGTTTGTCTAAGAACTTTGAGGAACACCTGTCTCATCTATCATGTATCTTTGATAGGATCAGGAAAGCAGGTCTCAAACTGAAGCCTAGCAAATGTCATTTCGCAGCTGCTAAAGTTCACTATCTAGGCCACATTGTCTCAAAAGAAGGTGTTTCTGTGGATCCAGCCAAAGTGGAACTTGTCAAAAATTTCCCCACTCCCCAGTCGCAGCATGATGTTCGTTCATTTTTGGGTCTAGCAAATTACTACAGGCGCTTTGTCAAGAACTTCTCAGCCATAGCTGCCCCACTCAATGCCCTTTTGAAAAATGATTCAAAATTTGAATGGAACGACAAAGCAGAACAAGCTTTTCAGACGCTGAAAACTGCCCTTACCACTACTCCAATTCTGGCCTACCCGGATTTCTCTCGTCAGTTCATTCTATACACTGACGCAAGCAAACAAGCCATTGGCTATGTGCTCGGCCAGAGAGATGAACATGGCAGAGAACGAGTCATTGCTTATGGCGGTCGCGCATTACGAGGTGCGGAACTCCGTTACGGAATTACGGAAAAAGAGACCCTGGCTCTCGTAGATGGTATTCGTCACTTCAAGGTGTATCTCTCCCATGCCAAATTTCTAGTGTACACCGACCATTCTGCCACAAAATTCTTGCAGAATGTTAAAGATCCCACGGGTCGTTTGGGACGTTGGGCTCTTTTTCTACAGGGTTATGACTATGACATTGTGCACAAACCAGGCAGGGTGCACAATAACGCTGATGCACTCAGCCGTATGCCTCACGCTGTCAGTGACAGGCCACCGCCTGACTACGACCCGCCCACACCGACCTTGAAGGGCAGGTCAGCACCGCAGGTGACTTCACCGGCGGGTCAGTCTCTCCCTACCATCCCACCCCTGGCCGGGGAACCAGTCGTAAGCAAACTGACTCATTCACCTACCATCGTTGACCCCACCTCACCTCTCCCCGCCACCACGCCCACCAGCACATCGTCTGGATGGAGCAATACGGTGAGTGAGAGAGAGATGGTTGTCTGTCAGGTAGACAAGGTCGATGATACAGACTTACGGCAAATGCAGCTGGCTGACCCCCAGTGTCGTCCTTTTATTGACTACTTGGAAAACGGTCAGCTTTCCCAGGATGATAAGATTGCTCGTCGTCTCATCCTGGAGAGTCAAGACTATCTGATGTCTAACGGCATTTTGTACCATCTGTACTATCCACGTGGTCACGGTCATAGAACTGAACGCATGGTCAGACAGTTAGTGGTTCCTTTTGAACTGAGAAATGATATCCTGCTGTCGTTTCATGATTCTCTGTTGGGCGGTCACTTTGCCACTGAACGTACCTACCAGTCAGTCAGGCTGAGGTATTTCTGGATCGGTATGTACTCTGACATCTTGGAGTATGTAAAGTCGTGTGAGGCTTGTCAAAAAGCAAAACGGGTTATCCATCCTCAAAACCCGCAGTTAACCCCCTTGCCTGTAGCCCCAAATAAGCTGTTTTCTAGGTGGCATTGTGACATCTTAGGTCCACTTTCACCAGGCAAAGAAGGCTACAAGTACATTCTGTTGTTTGTTTGTTCGTTCAGTAAGTGGGTGGAACTGATTCCATTGAAGGATGCAACAGCCTCTACCATTGCCTGGCATTTGTACGAGACCATCATCTGTCGTTATGGTGCTCCTGACCACTTACTGTCAGACAGGGGACAAAACTTTTTGTCCAAAGTGGTCACTGAGGTGTGCAAAATCTTTCAGATCACTCGTTTGCACACCAGCAGCTACCATCCCCAAACCAATGCCACATGTGAGCGAACAAACTCCACTATCGCTCAGTCTATCAGGGCACACTGTGCTAACAACCCACACAACTGGCCTTCTCTGCTGCCTGGTATTGCTGCCGCACTTCGTACTGTGCCTTCTACGGAATCTACACTATTTTCGCCTTTCTTTGTTTTGTTCAAACAAGAGTGTAGACTTCCTATTGACACAGCTTTACGTTCTGATGATCTTCCAGCCTCTGCACAGACATGTATGGAAGATATCATCCAGAATGCAGAGCTTACAAAAAAACTGGCCAGCGAAAACATTCAAAAAGCCCAGCAGCGCTATAAAACCCAGTATGATGGGAAAGCCCGTCCCCCTCAGTATAAAGAAGGTCAACGCGTTCTGGTGCAGTGCTCACACAGGATCCCAGGGGTCTCTGCAAAACTGCAGCAAAAATATGACGGACCATATTACATTACCAAAATCCTGTCTAACAATGTGTTTGTGCTCCGTCATTGCCAGAACAACAAGCTGCTCAAATCGCCAATCAATGCGATGCGCTTGAGACCCTATCATTCCCCTGAAGACAGACCCACTAACCCACTGCATGAGCCAGTGCAGACAGGGGACATGGACAACACTGGGTCCACTCAGCCGGGACAGACTACTACTGGTACAGAGCCTATCACTGTTTCACAGCCTCAGCCAGACCATCTCAGTCAAACAGAACCTGCTGTTGCTAGCCCCTCTACTTCTGAGGAACAACGTGAGAATCAGTCAGACAAAAACATGTACTTTGTAGAAAAGATCCTTGCTAGCAAGGTCATTAACAAAGTCCGCCACTACAGAATCAAGTGGCAGGGTTACAAAACCACAACGTGGGAGCCAGAGTCACACATACCAGCGGAACTCATTCGCGACTTTCACGTTCATAAGACTGCCAAAGGCCGAAATCGCCGACGATAGTCTGCTTGGTCAATGATGCCACTCACTTCTTATGTGTCCTGTGTGTTGTGTCTTCACACTTAGGCCCGTTTACATTCTATTAATATTCACCTTATTATATCATGTAAACCACTTATACGAATGGTTTTGGTCTGCTTAGTATGGCCACTGGATTACGAATACCATGTTTACTTTGTACACATACGTATACTGAGTCATTATGATACAATGTCTGCTTTGGTATCTACGATCGACCTGTGTACCTTATCGCTGCCCAGTGACGTTAGTTTGATTGTTTTCACGTCTCCCTCAGCCGCACGGATGGTCGTTCATATTGTTCCTATGCTTTGTTTGGTCAGCATGGTGACAGTGGTAATGGCCATAGTAGAGAGAAAACATTCCCATGCAGTCTGTGTAGTTTACATTGGAATCCACCTCTGTGGACGATACACTTTGGACTATTGGTAACAGGTGCACATGTTGCCAGGTGAATTATTTTCTTCTCATATTTTACGGCATTGGTATATTAGTCATAAATCCGTCGGTCAGCACAGAGGCTTAACACTGGTAGTCTCCCTGTCTGTTGATCGTGTTGTCCACTAATGTTCATAACTGATATGTCTTACACTGGGTATGTTGTCTCACTGTCTCAGTAGTTATTCATTGATAATTAAAAGCACATTCTTCATATTTTCTATGGTTTGTATGCAATAGCATTATGCCTCAATGCCTCATACCGCGTACTGTTCATGCTGTTTTTTGCTTCATGTTATTTTGCATACGTCTTGGGTCACGTGTTGGCGGCCTCATATTACTTCCTGTACCCCAGAATGCGTGTTTCGGGTCGTACACGAGAGAGTGAGGTGAGGGCCACCTCAATATTGTCTGTTAAAACATGTACTACTCATCACATGATACTGTGCTTGAGGACCTAACAGTGTACGCACCCGTACTTGTCCGTCTTTGAGAACCTATCAATTCACGTCGTGTGACACACGACGTCAGAGATCTGTAAATGTGATGTTTATTTGAAGTCGCCAACACTCTCTTCAGAGCTATTACGATAGCTCTAAATATTGGATTGTTACCGAGCATTGCATTTTCCAGATAACTCAATGTTTTCTTTATATTCTGTATGTTCTGGTATTAATGTGTTTCCTTTGTTGCAGGAAAATCTGCCGTATAACCCTGTGACCATCATGATTTCACTCCAGTTCTTGATATTCGGTTGTATGACGGCCATCGATCCGGTCGTTTGTGCCGCCTTAAACTCCGGACCGTTAATTTAATCGTTCGTGATTAAATATTAAGATGTATTTCATCAACCGTTACATAGTATGTTCAACGTTTCCATTCTCTTCTGAGCATTATCGCAATGGAAATCCGTTGCAAGGGCCAGTGCCCTGCTGTCCCTATCTTACCCCTTTGCGTTCATCCTCATTCGTTACGGTATACAGTCGTTACTATAGCGACACCGTCCTCAGAATGATTGCTCGCGCTCTAGAGCTCATTCATTTCATTCACACCCTTTTGTATTCCTTGCATGATTTCATTCTTATGCTCCTTAAGCATTTCTGCTCAATGCAAATTCTGCGTTCATTTTTAACCTTGCGTTCATAAAACGTTCATGTGCATATTTTGTATCTGCGTTCATTACATGTTCACCACGTTATTCTTCTACTCATTTATTTTCATGCAACCCCGGGGTATCATTTTTATCATTGCGTATTATATATTGTCCTCTCATCCTCTGGTATCAGTACATGTCGTATGTTATAATCTAATCATACAGCATCATCTTGTATCATTTCGTATCGCATCGTATTATCTCTTATCCAAGGTATCAGTTCATGTTATTAAACGTCATACGGCACCGTATCATTTTTGTCTCCCAGTGTTCTTCTCCTGCTTCTGAGAACTACACTGGTGTCTATTGCGTACAACAACGCATGTGTTGAATTTTTTTTCCTAATCGTACTAACCCTACTAACGATTATCACATTGTTCAGTTGATTGTGAACTTTAGCTTCATAAGACCAACATGTTCTATTTCATTGTCATTCATTTGCTGATCGTGTAGTAATATGCCATAAAACAAAATTGGTATGATGAACCTCATTTGAGCTCTGTTACAAGTTTGCAAGACTTGTTATACCCTACCCGTACCAAGGACACATGCCACTTTATGTTACTTCATTTACTTTTTCAGCGTGCTTCGACCATGTGTATTCAAGTGCTATAAGCTAATTATTGTGTGTACACCATTTCTGATGAGCTTCATAATTTGCAAAATGAACATTGGCAACATGAAACCTTGAGTCGCTGCTTCTTCCTATGTGATGAACATTATACGTGCTACAGGTGCACTCACTTCTTCACTCTTGTTTATTCATGACAGTCGGCAATGTGTATTAGTGTTTCTGTTGATAGTTCAAGTGGCACTTCTCTTTGATGAAAGCTTTTCGCTTCCTTGCAATGACTTTAAATTGTCATAATGACTTCACGGTGCAGTGCAGCTTACCACTGCTTGTCGTACAATCATGTAAGGATATCAAGCATCAGCCTGTCAATGATCTATTGCTGCATGTCATTCATTCTTCTGAAATGATTATTATGGTTGCTTACATGTATGAAGTGTATTTTCAGGTATTGGTTATATACATTATTAAGATGTTTTTTTCAACCTGCATTTCTGTTTCTGTATGTGTATCTTGTGTTTCCAGGACATATTTCTCCATACATGCATTGTGTTTTCAAGCTACGTTGGTTTTTTCTGGAACAGCATTTTCCTTGTATTCTTATTTTGCATTTTTCATGCCATGTTATGCCTTCTTTTATGCCTTCTTTTATGCGTTACATATCCTTGTTCTATAGTATGATATAGTAAGACTTTGTATGCTACTACAGAAAATGTCAGTTATATTGTAGTTGTGTTTCTTTGCTATACATTGCCTAGTCAACTTATTCTTGACGTGGATGACAAGCGATTGCTTTATTTGAATGCTGAATTTTCCCATCCCATTCCCTCAAAGTCCCATGAATCAGAACACATTGTGCAATAAGCTACTGATCTTCATTATCGGGATGATTCCACGCAACTACTTCTGCTCATCATCCCAATGTCCCGCTGCTGGCCTCTGCTCCAGTCATCTCAGCTCAACAACGTTCCTGAGCCATCTTCCATCCTGACTAAAACGTCACATGGACTCCTTTCACACACCATCATTTTACCAATTCAGTCAAAGTTTGCATACGAGACACATCCACGCACACATATTAACATTGCTGTTATAGAGGGTGACACAGAGTGTGATGGCATGACTCTGGACATGGTCTTTGCCATATGTATCGCCACTTTCACGTCTTCGGTCAACAGGCAGTCTGCATTTCTTCTTTGTCTTCAGCCTGACTGCTTGCTGACACACCAGTTCGTCTCCCTCATCCACGTTTCTTTGGACGTCCTTCGGCATACGTCATATGGACATGAACTCTGTGTGCATGGTGTTCTCATAGTGCAAACACGACATATGTACACGTGTGAGAGTCTTGACTGTGTAAACAGAACTTTGCCTACCACAGCTGGTGAACGAGATCTACCTGGACCTGACCTGCCCATCCCGACTGCTACAGTGTGCCGTCAGCATGCACATGTGTGTTCAGATTCATCCCATTTCCCATTAATCCTATGATAAAATTCCTTATTCCCAAACCTTCCTATCGCCTGTCATTCATGTGCGAGAATATGTGTTGAATTGTACCTTATTTCCTCATGTTCCCATTCCCCCAATACTGTTACATAAAAAAATGAGGACATTTTTTGTCGAGGAGGGGACATATTATCACAGGGGCCCCCCCTCTAGGGGGAAGAAACATTCCTTCGAGTGACTTGGGAGACGAGTTAATGAGGTGGGTGTGCTGCAGATCAGGCCATCCATAATTCAACTGGTCACTCAGTTATTTCCATTCGGACAGGGTCTAGCGCCCACGTGGTTCTCATCCATCTTTAGTGGGCACAAAAGGCGGATGGCCTGAATTACCAACATTCCTTTGACCGACTCGGTAGATGAGTTAATGAGGTGGGCGCACTGGAGATCACGCCATCCATAAATTAATTTGTCACTCAGCAATTTCCATTCAAACGGGATCTAACTCTCACATGGTTCTTATCCACCTTTAATGGGCACAAAGGGTAGATAACCAGATTACCAACATTTCTCAGCAAATACCAATGCCCAAGCAAATTACGGGACTGTGGAATGATGACCATGGCCGCTATGTCAATATCGCCATCACTGTCCAAGAAAATTTATAGGTATGTTGAATGATGACCATGGCCGCTATGTCAATATCGCCATCACTGTCCAAGAAAATTTATAGGTATGTTGAATGACGACCAAGGCAGCTATGCCAGGATCGCCATGTTCCCCAAATTTGAATTGCCCAGTTTTATTGATATCGACAGCTAGAGGGCAGCTGGGAATGTTTGTAGCTGAGACAAAGACCGGTAAATGGGAATCGCACTGTATATAGGCTAGCAGTCAGTCGTTAGGAGTCACTTACTGGAGTGGGAGACTTACTAGTGGGAGAGTAACTAGAGTGGGAGAGTCAGCACTGAGTCGGCATCCAGTGTGACAGTGAGTCAGTGAACGAGAGAAGTCTCCAATCTATCTTAAAGGTATGTGACTACATTTCATCTTATACTTTTGTTAGGGTAGGGATAGAAGTAGGTAGTATGTTTTCTTTGCCAAGAAGCAGAGAGAGAGAGAGGGAATAGAGTAGGAATTATGGAAGTGCTTAGTATTCCAGTGATAAGTAAGTTAGTGAAGATTCGTAGTGCATCTTAGGGTTTTAGGACTATTAGGATTCATGGCACGCACGAATGGTTTTTTGCTTAATTGAATAAAGGCTTTGTAGTTATCAATTTATGTGTGGACTACTTATGAGAATCATGTCCAGCGTATTTGTGCATTTCTTCTCGTCACTCCCCTTTCTGGTTGTATGTGATGTTTGAGACAGAGTGACCCTAAATTCTCCTATGATAAAAAGAGACTAAATTCTTCCCTCATAGATGGCAAGACCAAATTCTCCTTGCGATACTTCAAAGTAGAGAAACAATTTCTCATTCTCACCCCCAATCCCCAAACGTATCCCCCTTGCGATGCATGGTGGACACACAAACTCATTCTTCCTGCGATAGTCTCCTCGACGACTGGATCTCAACCACGGTGGGAGTATCCCCTGTAGCAGGCTCCCTATGCTTCTACACAGCTGATGCTGCTCTGGGCGCTTCTGCCCAAGCTTCATGGCGTTCGCCTATCTTAAGAGAGTCAATGGTAGCTGATGTTACCCGTCATGTTCAGGAGAAGGTCCGGGGCTCTTCTCGGTCAGCTGAGTTTTCCTTGAGTACTGTTATAGGTTTTCCCCGCTACCCTTTCATGTAGAAAGTTCCTGAGGGATGACCTTTCATAGGTATCTCCCCCTCTCATTCTGGACTATCCCAGTCTCCACCCTCCCTCTTCCAGTATGCTTGTGATCTACTTCACGCTCCACGCCCATCTCTAAGCAGAACCTAGCTTAGTGGAAGAGTCAGACCAGAAAGGACTGAAAGCGTCTTGGTTGTGGACTCCTTCCTTAAGGCCTTAGTAGATGTCCTTCAGAATCTTTTCTCAATTTCCTCTCAGCGGAGGTTTTCTAACGCTACGAGAACCTGGATGCTCAGGTTAGGTCCTTTGCGTGCTTCCACATGAACATGGTCTTGGTGCATATGGATTCAATCCTCAGAAACCTCCTTTATGGCCCAATTTGTGGCCTATTGCTCTTCCCTTAAGGATCAGCCCATTGGGGATGGCTCACGTTTTGGACATCATGTCCATGTCATGATCAAGGGCCAGGCTAACCTCCACAGTAACTTGGCTCCCACCTGAAGAGCCAGGTCTCAGAAGAGATCAGCCTGGCTCTTGACTTTGGCATGGGCAGAATGTCCAAAATGAGAGCCATCTTTAATGGGCTGATCCCTAAGGGAAGATCGAGAGGCTGCAAACTGGGACATGAAGGAGGCCCTGAGGACAGAAAGCCTTCATGCCAAGACCAGGTTCATGTGGAGGCGCCTGAAGGACGTTGCCCAAAACATGAATACTCTGAGTGACCGTTTTGATAAAGAGAAGGACAGTCCGAGTATCTAGCTCCTACAGAAATTGGAAAATATTTCATGTCGGGGAATCTGGACAAGGAGGACTTCTACTAAGGCCCATAAGGAAGAAGTCCACGACTGAAGATGCCTCAGACCTTTGTGGGCCTCTCTTCCCATTTAGCTAGCGTCCGCTCAGAGACGGGCGTGGAGCATGAGACAGATCACAAGCGTTATGGGAGATGGAGCACGCGAGAATCGCCCTATGTAATAGTAGGAGACAGCTAGAGAAGTGAAGCTTTTCGTCCCTAAGTAATTTACCACACAGAAGGGCAGTGTGAAAGTCCAGAACAGTACCCAGGGAAAATTCAGCTGGCTAAGAAGAGACCTGGATTTCCTCCTGAACATAATAATAGCATCAATTACCATTGCTGATTCCCTCAATACAATGAAGCGTGGGCAGAAGTACCCAGAATTACTCAACCACGGGGAAGCATGGGGAGCTTGCAACATAGGATACTTCCACCATGGATGAGACTCGGTCCTTGAAGAGACTTACGAAGTCATTAAAAGACCATCTGCTGAGTCAATGGAGTGGTTCTCGTCACACTCCTCCTCGGAGACTGGTCCTCCCAATGAGCACAGGGTTACCCTTTAGGACTCTGGGTGACCCTCTGGAAGACTGGAACGTGACAGGAAAAGCGCCTAAGCCTGAGGGAAGGAACCTGAATACAGCTGGCCCTGTAAGGCCCTGAAGAGGTTAGACAGTCTGTGGAGTGGTGTGCATATGCTTTTCCACAGAAAGGAGGACCATGGGTCATGGCTTGGGGACCTATACCTGGGGAGTGGGGGCATAAAGACCCCACCCAGCCACTTGCTGCAAGATCACAACCAAGGAGAGCAGCCCTTACAGAAAGGTTTCCCCTTGGCCTGGAAAACCGCCAGGCCTTGAAGGGGGAGAAGGGAACCCCTGGGGTCTGCACCAAAACTGTACTAGAAGCCGTGAGCATCGGCGTCGATACAGGCACCATACCAACACGCCCAAAAGGAAGGCGAGATGATGCAGGGGAAGCAACACCTGCGCCAGAGCCAACCAGTGGGCCAGACAGAGTTATAGCTCTTGCGCAAGTAGTGACAAGTAGATTCTATTGTTACCGACTGTAATGCCCTAACGGGAAGGCAGTCTGCAATCCCCAAATGTGTGCAATCGTGCCCTTCCTGGGGTGGGTGGACAGACGTGTGTGAAACCCCAAATAGGAAACCAAAACAGTGCAATGGAGAGAAAGAACAAGTTCTCTGCACTTCCGCCTTTGATGAGCCGCAGCTTGAACCGTGGTTGGACTGGGGGGGGGGGGGGGGAGGGGGGGATGACCAAAACAAAAGCACTAGTGTCTGGAAGTGGAATGAAGTACATAACATTTCCTCAGAGCCAAAAACACAGTTAATACATGACCAAATTATCAATCCTGATAAAATAATAAGTGCTGGTGAATGGATCAGCAAGGCAGAACTGATAAACTGAGTTATTGTTATTGTTGTTTAAAGCCAGCCGGCTGCGTAGAGCCATACAAGGGCCATATATATATAAAAACCAGAACTAAATTACCTAAAATTGCATCTGCACACATTTCCTCAGCGCCAAAAACGCAGTGAATACAGACGCCCAATTATCAATCCTAATAGAAAGTAGGTAACTTTACGGAACCTATACAGGTGAATGGACCAACAGGGCAGAAGAAACAAACAAACAAACTCCTACTTGGTTTCCATAAGCGCAAATCATAAACGGATTTTGTGTGTGACCAGAGAAATGATCAGATATCCATTATTTCTTCATTTGATTTGTACGATTTATTAATGCCTCTCGACAAAGATCAATTGAATCCAGATGACAAAAATGGAATGATCATATACAGACGACCGGGAGGTATGATTTTTTTTATAAAGCTGTCTAAACTCCCACACTGTTAACCTTTTAACTCCCGCACCCTGTCTACCAATATCCTGAATTGTCAACCATGCCAGCAAAGCAAAAACTTAACTCGTTGATTTCCCCACCCTTTCCACCAGCTTCCAGCAGAAAGCCAATGGAAAGGTGAGGGAGTCAAAGGCTTTCAGTTTTTGCAGTTGATGGATAGGATCCGGGAGTCAAAGGGTTAATCCGAACATTAATCTTGATTTGAATATTCTTTAAATACAAGCTACAACAAAAGTTAGACTTGGGGTTAGAGTCTGAAACAAAAAAAGTAGTCGTAAAGGTTGTTCCATGGTCGTAGGGGCGTGAGGTGGTAGAAATATCTTCTTCTTTTTTTTTTTTTTTTTTCTCGGACCAGCATTACGAGGAAGTTTGCATCAAGCAAGTAGGCCTACTATAGATACCCAGACACGTTCAACTTGCCTTTGTTATTGAGTTCAACTCTCTGTAGTAAGTTATGTTGTGATTTTTTTTTTTTTGGTTCTAGCTTAAAGCGTTTAACCTTTTGACTCTTGAACCCTGTCCATTAGCATACTGCATTGTCAACTATGCTAGCAAAGCTAAAACTTAACCCTTGGATTCCCTCGTCACCCTGATGGGGTGAGGGAGTCAAAGGGTTACGTTTTTGAAGTTAGTGGATAGGGTGCGGGAGTCAAAGAGTTAAACAAAGGGAAGCTGTCACATCCTAATTAGTTCGTTGTGTTGTTAGCTGTTCCACCCTTGTTTTATGTACTAATTGTTGGATTCAAGATCTTTGCCTCGAAACCAGCCCACAACATAAGAACTTGCCTGTTCGGTGCCCATCTTAATGTTTCCATCATACTGGTGGTGCCAGCTTAGTGTTTCACAGGTCCCTACTCTCTCCCCAACCCTCTCCATTTCAAGGCTTTACCAGGTCTTAAGGTTCTGCGAAGGCTTAAGGGCTGCGCTTGTCAGATGATTGCTGGCAGATTTTGGTGGAGCACATGTGACGAATCCTTTTTTGTTTTTGTTTTGTTTTTTGTTTTGTTTTGTTTTTGCAACAGGCACTTATAGGCCTTTTTGATTAAAAAAAAAAATCGTTTTGCACAGTGTGTGTGTGTGTGTGTGTGTGTGTGTGTGTGTGTGTGTGTGTGAAAGAGACAAAGATCGAGGTAGAGAGCAAGACAGAAAGGTGTTAAATTAAAGCAGTGTTTGAAATTTGACAAAAACTGCATATCACTCCACAAGTATACAGAAAATACAACCCAAGAGTAAATATCATCAACACTTTTTTTTCAATGCCAAGACGGGATGAAAACAACAGAATGCATAAACGTAAAATACATCAATAAATTGATGGTGTATTAACTTTTAGTTTTGTCCGGTCATTGTAGCGGTATTTCCTCCTTTCTTTTCATCGGTATCGTTTTCATCATCGAATAATCTAAACATTAAACAACATTTCGAAACCAGATCACTGTCTGTGTGTGTTTGAACACATAAGCTAGTATGCCCACATTTTCTGTTAGCCTACCTAAACTGTCATTGTTTTAAAATTTAGCTCCCGTAGGAGCCGTAAAAAATTGCGCTTGCCGACCCCGAAAGGTCGTCAGCGCGGGGTATTGGGATTAGTTTTCAACTAGCAATAACCACGCCTCGGTTAAACCTCATCGGCTATGGTACCGCCACTGCGCAAAGCTACCGATTTAGGCGAAAAATGTGTACAGTATCATTTAATATACTTAAAATTTACCGGTGTGGTTTGATGAACCAAAGTTATATTGTTTAAAATTTTGTTTGGGTTTATTAAGTACACCTTGTCAATGTCATAGTACTCTCAAAAATGAACTTTCATATGTTTCAAATTTAACAGTTGAACACTGTTTTCTGTGATAAAGATAAAATTTTGCTAGAAATAAGAGCAAATTTATGTCAAAAGGAAAACGACGTGAAACGCGCTTCCGGTTTTCTGAATTTCGTGCTAGTAACGCCCCTTTGTTATGTGTTATAAGGCAATAGATTCAGATCACGGTCTGTTTGATACACAGACTCAGACTCGATCATTGAGAACAGCATTTGTTTTATGATTTGGTCTTCGTCACATCATAAAGCAAGAAAATCGAGTGGAACGATAAAGAAACGTCGATCGAGTTACGGCGATGACCTTGCCATGGGAGAGTACAAGGAAATGCACCACAACGTTTTTCTCTCCCCTGAATAACTGCCTCTTTTTATTGGGATTGATAGACGTGCGTGTGCGTGTGTATAATATTATGTATAGGGGGTGGGCACAGAGAGAGAGAGAGAGAGAGAGAGAGAGACAAACAGACAGACAGACAGAGACAGAAAGGGAGAGAAAGAAGAGAGAGCTTGCAAAGTCCAACGCTAGAGAGATTATTATTAGGTCTGTTGTTTGGCCTAGCTGTCGTGAGAATTTCTTTGTTGACAAATGCACATACCGAATGAAATCCAGGCTGTTTCCCAGTGGAAAGCACATTGTCACCGTGCAGAAACACCCATTTTCCAAATGTACATAAATATGGGCGGGGGTGGGCAGACACAGAGGGACAGACAGACAGACAAACAGACAGGGGGGGGGGGGGGGGAGAGAAAGAGAAAGAGAGAGAGAGAAAGAGAGAGGGAGATGTGTAAAATGTCTTGATCATTTAAGGACAGTCTTGTATCAAATTTGTTGCACGACTAATGCTGCTGAGTAAGTAGGCCTAATTGCAGGCAAATGATGATGATGATGATGATAATGATGATGATGTTGATGATGATGATGATGATGACGACGACGACGACGACGATGACGATAAATAAAAACAATAAATAAACAAAATTGAGATTTGATATCAGCTGCTTTCAGGAGTACTGATGAAAATGTTAAAAGACCTCAAAACAGCAACAGGAGACATTATATAACAGAACAGTTCGATTTGAACTAAAAAATTATTCATTTATGTAACATGTTCTATTTCTCTTCAAGTATTTAGGATCATTGAACACAATTGAATGTGATGTCTTTTTGGAGAAGTTGTACAATGATGTAAACCTTTTCTAAGAACCAGACTGACTTACTGTTTTTAGTTTGTGTGGGAACCAGAAACACACAAAAATAGAAATGAAAACAGGCCTACACATTTTTTTTTTCAATTTATAAAAAGACGCAAAATTCGGCCAACTGGCCTTTATCAAGCGTACACATAATAATTATGACTAAATATATAAGACTTTGAAGATGGGGAGGAGGAATAAACAGCAGCAAGATTTCCCTGATTTTACTTTAATCCGTTTTATGCTGCTCAACAAAACATCAGGAAGTGTGTGGCTGCTCTTTTCATCCCCTAATATTCTGTGGGGTTTTTTTGTTTTGTTTTGCTTTGGATTTCTTTTCTTTTGTGTATGCTTGATAAAACCCAATTGACCAAAATTTTTCACCCAAGTTTTCTTTTTGTAATTAAATTGGCAATTTCATTCTACTTTTGTGTGTTCATGTTTCTTATTTGCTTAAACGTTGAGTGTCTTTGATTTTGGTGTGTATGTTCAGCTTGAATGTTAGGAAATAGCTCCTTAGACTATTAATTACTGTAGGCCTACATAATTGGATGATCCGTTTTTCATTTTGTTTTGTTTTTTATTTAAATTAAGAAACAGATGGGATGTAACCTTTGTTTATTGTTATATTGCCAATACGGCTTGTGTATTTGCTAAATTTTGTATATTTTCAAAAGTTATGACACCAAGACGTCCAAGCTATAAAACAAAAACAACAACAACAACAACAAACCCACCTTCTTTGTGATATTTCACAATGTGTCTGCCTTCCCTGGAAGCTGAAACTCCAACGATGGAAGCTCATGCTCTCTTGCAGTACATTACATGGAATCACCAATGAGATCAAAATAGTTGTTACATTTCGATTCAAATTGTTCTTTCTTTGTACAGTTACTGTGCTTGCTGTTGGTTGTTTCATTTGTTTTTGGTGGTGCTGGGTTTTATTGTTGTTGTGGTGGTGGTGATGGTGGTTTTGCTATGGTTTGGGTTGTTTTTGTTTTTTGTTTTTTTGGTTGGTTGGATTGTTGTTTTGCTTTTTGTTTTGTTTCCCTCTCTGAAAGTGTGGCACTCATAGACATAAGACAGAACTGTGCGAATAAATTATGCCAGCAATGATTATATTAACAGTTTATGGACAGATCTTCTTTCATTCAATAGTGATCATCTAGACATAATTAAAACCATTCAATTAGATATAACTTATTTTGACTTTAACTCTTTGATTCCCGCACCCTAATCCACCAACTGCAAAACTTAACCCTCGATTCCCTTGCCCTATCCACCAGCTTCCTGCTTTGCCAGCATGGTTGACAGTGCAGGACGCTGGTGGACATGGTGCGGGAGTCAAAGGGTTAATCCACACCTAGGCACGATATAAAAACTATCCCATTCACTTCACACCTTAACGTTTTAGTTGTTCTGGTGGCACATGCTTACACTGCATAACTTGCTTGCAGAGAATAGAACCCTCTCATCAAGGATGAACAACAATAACAAAAGTCAGAAGGCAGATGTTACAGTCAGGGGTGGGAACTCCTGAAAAACAAAACAAGACAAAATATAGGGGGAACTTTGGGCATGCTCCCCCAGAAAAAGATTTCTATGGGATGAACAGCTGTGCAATCTGGTGCATTTCAGGCTTAAATCAGACATTCAGAGTGATTAAAAATGTTATTTTCTGCACTGTTTAATTTCTCCACAAGGACATATTAAATTACAAAATACACTCACTTACCGGTACTCGGCTTTCAAAGAAAGCTGGAGATAGGAAAGAAGCCATATGATCCGAGGAAATGAATTCTATCCGCCACAGAAATTCATAACTGATGTTAAGAACACTTAGTTTACAGTTTGACTGCATGGGCTTAATTAAGCCTGGCTAAGATATTTTGTGCCTGTGGCTTCTGCTCCACATAGCTGTAGTTATGATACTAATCTCACTCTAGTATAGTTAGGTAAAATATAGCAGTAAAAGAGAGGAGTAGGACCCACTACCTTGTTGTCATCATTATGTGCCCTGACGCACGGTGTTGGTGATCATAGCCCTCCATATGAATCTATCCTTTGTCGCTGCAAGTACCTAGTTGTGGACAACTTATACCTTTAGAACTGAAAAAAACAGCTACATGCATCACCAGATGTGACCTGACTGGGCAATGAAACTGAAGCCTTTGTTGCAATGTACATCCAGTTCTAACTTCCTTCTAATGATGATAATAATAATAATTACAGTATTTATATGGCGCCAAATCTTGGCAATTCAAATCAAAGCACACTCACACACCAGGCATATGCATACAGTCGGCAAAGACCACCTTACAATATTTAACACACACACGAGGGAAAGAAGTAGTTGTAGAATTCATTGTTGGGAAAAGAGGTGGGTTTTTAAATTGGATTGAAAAGCAGAAAGTGTAGGTGTTAAGCGAAGGCAGAGCGGCAGTCTATTCCAGGCTGACAGTCCTGAGACAGCAAAAGAACGCTGGCCAACACTTGATAATTTAAATCCAAGGACCTGAAAGAAAGAGTGTCTGAAGCTGAGCGCAAGTTGTTTGTTGGCATATAAATGTTGATGTTGTCGCAAAGATACGATGGAGCATATTGGTGAACAGATTTGTAACACAAGGTATCCAGCTTACAATCAATTCTTTTTAAGACAGGCATTTAGTGAAGAGAGCGAAGGAGAGGACTGGTAGGTCTATAATCAAACTTTTTTTTTTGAGAGAAGACAAGCAGCTATGTTTTGTATGCGTTGCAGGTACAGAAGAGAAGCTGGAGTCCAGTAAGTAATCAAGATGACACAAAATGACAGCTTAGATACTGCCTCTGTTGAAAGATATCTTTGAATGTGACAAATGTGTTGAATCTGATCGTAGCATGACTGGCAGGTCTGGGTCAGAAACTTCTACATAGAGTCTTGTCCAAGGTCACAACCAGTTCTTGACAGAATCAGAGAGGGGGATGATATTGTCCTTCTGCTATACTATGGCAAACATTTCAATGAATAAAGATGTCCAAATCAAATTGGTTTCCCTATTTGTATATGGTAGTCAAACTGTTCCATTGCACTAATACAGTGGGCAGCAATGTTTCTCTTGATACAGAGGTGGTGCTATATATCAAGGCTAGCTCTGCCTTTGGAAGGCTGACCAAGAGGTTTGAGGCAAGACCATGGCATCAGGTTTGCCACAAATATTGAAATATTGCTGTATATAAAGCGCAAGTCCTGAACAACATGATATACTGCTGTCACCCTGGATCAATGACACCTTCAACACTGGAATGGTTCCACAGATGATGTCTAAACGAGGAAATGATAACAATAATAATGATGATGATAATTATGATGATAATCCCATCTGTGTAGTGCAAACAGTCTATGAAAATATTCTATTTGCATAGCGCAAATGGACAATGTCAAAGCATACTCATTGATCTTTACAATGCAATTCTTTTAGATACGAAACAATGGGAAGAATCTACCATGTCCATACATTAACTCAGAAAAAAACTTAGAGACATACATTAATGCAATATAAACCTAGTTCATAAAAAACATTTGATCATATTAACATGAAATAGAAAACAGATAGTAGCAACACTAGTTCACAGAAAATGTGCAAGGAAAAGAAATGTTTAGTTCATTTGATAAATAAGACTTTCATGCACATACACACACACATGAAAATAAACACATACACACACACACATATATACACACACACACACTGTGACATACCCTCATATAGACAGGAGCAGACAGAAAATCTGCAACATCATGTGGCAACCATGAAGTTCTGAAGGAATGTGGCTTGCCAAGTATTGTGAGTCTACTCATAAAATGCCAACTTTATTAGACAAAATACACTGCCTATATGGAAGACAACTGTATTCTGAAAATGCTCCTGAAGAGAGAACTAAAGCAGGGACACTGTCACCAGGGTTGACCATTAAAGAGATTAAAGGATTATGGCCAATATCGACTTTAGTGGCATCAACACCAGTAAATGGAAGACATTGCTTGTAGCAGTGTATGTTTGGCAACAGTAGTGCTTGCAGGATACATATTATTATTGATGTTCAAAGCCCAGCCAACTCCATAGAATCTTGCATACAATCACATTTGAATAGTGCAGAACAGTGCAATTCAACATAGATGGAATGGCGGAATAAGAACCCAGTGTCACAGGACTCATGCTGTGCCTGTGAAAAAACATGCGCCTCCAAGGTCAATCTTTTATTTCGAATTACAACGCAAACCAGGCAATGAGGAACAATATGTCTACTCATCAGTACAAGCAACAGGATTGGTACATCATTATCCATTGCTCCATGATGTTATGTAATGTGTTCCCATGCCATGTATGTCTATGTGTTGAGTGTGTGCAAAAGAATCCATGCAAGTGTATCATATCAATTTTACCTCAACTGAATTTATCAAGGTTTCAAATGCTTGTAATCAAATATGTCCTTAAATCCCCAGTATGTTCAAGTGACTTGAACTGCATGTCATAAATGAAATGAAAGATCATGCTGAAATCAGAGAGTGAAAGTTGTTGTACAGTGCTTTTTATCATTTTTCTCTTACACCACACCAGAGAGACAGAGAGGGCAGAGACTGTAAGAGTATATAGAGGAAGGGAGACAGTGAGCTGAAAGATAATGAGTTGAAAGATGAGACAAACTCAGTCATTTTCTTTTGTTTGTTTTATTGATTTTTTAAGTTTTACTAAATACACAGACAATATTATATTATTTTTTCATCTCCAAAGAATCTAGGTCTTTGTATCACTCTGAAAAGCACACTATGCTGATGTTATTAAAAAAAATGTGCTTGGAAAAAAAATCATATCTCAAAATCAAATGGTTGCGTTTCTGCAAAAAGATGGAAACTCAAAAGTATCATCTGCCGGACACTACCAACACCCACAAAGCAAAAATAAATAAGTCAATCCATATAGGCCCTATACCAAATGAATCTGTCAATAACAACAACAAATGAATACAAGAAACAATAGAAAATAAGACAATAACAACAGCCTAAATTTCAAAATTGAAATTACCAGTTCATAACATTCAATGACCCAAATCCAACTTGGTTAGTTTTCATTGCTGTTGTTGTTGTTGTTGTTTTCCTTTCAGTTTTGGATTTGTGATGACTGTAGCGAGTGAAGTTTTTTGTTAACTTGTTTTGTTTTGGTATAGTTGGTTTTGTATCTTGAGCGAGGTGGGTCTATATTTCTGTTTGCTTGAAATCTCCTGTTTACAGCACTTGGTAGTTTAAAATGCAACTTTTTTTTTTTTAATAAGTCACATGGAGCAAATCAAATGACGGGTGACCAGGATCTCAAAAAATGTAAATCAACTGGCATGTGTGTGAACACAAGCAAAAATATGAGTCTTTTCCTGACTGCCCCTTTTCCAGTTTTACAAGCCACTAAGACCTGTAGAGACGTATAGGTTTTCTATTTCATCATAACATTTGTAGAAATAACAGTATCACATCAACTTTTAGATACATCAAGCATAAGCTTATTTTTCAAACTGAAACTAACTCAAGTGATTGATATTTTCTACAGAAAAAACAACACCCACATTTGCGCGTGTATATGTATGTATGTGTGTGTGTGTGTGTGTGTGTGAGTGAGAGAGAGAGAGAGAGAAAGAGAGAGAGAGAGAGAGAGAGAGAGAGTGTGTGTGTGTGTGTGTGTGTGTGTGTGTGTGTGTGCGTGCGTGTATGTGTGTGTGTGTGTGTGTTTGTGTGTGTGTGTGTGTGTGTTCTTTGTGCCTTATTTACAAAGTAAATGAACATCTACTTAATACTGTCACACATACACACACACATTCATGTAAACAAACGCTCACTTAACACAACATACAAAGCTTAACACAATGAAACCCAAGAAAAACTTAGTTAAAATCACAATAATCAACTAATGTAAAAAGACACAGTACAGTGATGTAATAAATTGCAAAGAGCCGTGCAATACAGGGAAGAATCAAGCTACATCATACAAAACAAAATACATGATACAGTTCTTACCCCCCAATATACAGTTACCACAAGGCATTCCTATATATCATAACGTTTTGAATTTCAATTCACCAGGCCCGTCGAATAAAAAAAAAGAAAAGTGTTCACATTTTTTTTTCCATTTTTTTTTAGCATATAATTTTCTTTGCACAGTTTTATTCTTCTTCACTGGCAGTCTCCTTACATCTTAAATTCTATATACCGGTAGTGTGCATCTCTTGCCCTGTAACTTTCCTAGTTTGCTAATATTATACTGTTTTCATGGGATTAATATCAATGAAATTTTGAAAGAAAAACAATAAAATTATCACATAGGGATAGAAAAGAACTGAAATATTATGACAGAAAAATCTCTAACTACTTTGGTCATCCAAGTATAAACAACTGCTCTTTTGAGAAACCTTTTCAAAATTAAAAATCATCTGAGCACTATGACCACAACACTCTTCAATTCATAAATTACTCATCTGACCTGAAAACAAACCTAAGAGCAGAACTCTGTTTCAAAGGCAAGCAAGAAACCTGGAAACTAAAGAAACTGTACAATCACCATGTGTCCAACAATCAAAACTGCTTAGTTTGTACTTCTGTCTAACACAACCCTTTCAATTGTTTGTTATGATATTGACAAGGTCGCACTCTGATCAGTGAGTGGCAGTGGTAAAGAAATGAAGAGATTGAAAGGGCAGAGACTGTATACAATATGCACATGACTTGTAGCTCTAACCACAAAACATAACTGCAGTTATGGGGACAATTTTATGTACAAAAAGAAAAAAGAAAAAAAAAGAAAAAAGACAAAGTCAGTTCCAGTCAGCCAATGAAACGTATTTCTTGTTCTCCCACATTCTGATTGCATTCTCCCTCATCACAAAACCCCAAAATCTTTGCAGCTGACTGACGGTCTAGTTCACGGTGACGGTCTATGCACCATAGACACTCTCATCACTGTAGGCAATGTACAAGAAAAAGTCCTCTTCATGATGCTCCTGTAAACAAAATGGAAGCAAATGTCCATTAAAATATTCTTTTACTAGTTTTAGATTATGAAATGTGCTGATTCAAACTTACAAGAAACAAAACAGAGAAAGACAGACAGACAGACAGACAGAGGTTGGAGGGTGGTAACAGAGATGGAGAGGGGCATGGGACTAAGCTCAGAACCCATCAGAAATAGGAAATTTAATGCTGTCACATTGAAGCTGAGTAATGTCGACCAATTTTAATAGAGTATACTCATTTTCTATGTATATAATCTGTATAATATTAACAACAAAACTTTAATTGGTCATTTAAATCTGTCACAACAAATCTTACATTACTCTTATGCATCATTACCACCACCATCATCATCATCATCCATCATCATCATCGGAACATCCTGGACAATCATGTGATCATAGTTATTCCTAATTACAGCCCAATTTGCTGTGGTGTGACTCGAACAGCCTTGCATGCTTTTTGTCAGACGACTGAAATGTCCCGAGTCAATAAGAGCATATCTGTGTGATTTGGTACATGCCATAGGTGTACATGCTATTGTCTGGGAGGTTCAGTCCCTGAACGCCATATATGCTATTAGCTAACATTTAATGATTTATTTATTCACGTCCATAATAAGTCTTCTTTGTGGTCATTGCCTTTGCCGAGGAATATGGGGGAGGGGGGGGATTTGAATCCTGGTTTGACACTTCTTTAGTAAGTCTGTGTGCAAACATATACGAAAGAGGAGTACGTATGTGTATGAGAGGGTGATTAAGCACGCCCGAGTGAGGCAGGGTGTGTGCGTGTGTGTATCACTGTATGGGTGGTGATGGTTAAAGTTTCTGATTATTATCTGCAATAGGAAACTTTTGTATTGTCTTCACACTTACATGGCTGCTGTGCATGCATGCACATGTTTGTGTGCGTGTGTCTGTTTGCACATTAATGTGTGTGTATGCGCATGTGTGCGCAAGTGTGTGTTTGTGAGTGTGTGTGTGTGTGTGTGTGTTATATGATACGACCATGGCAAGCCTGCAGACCAAATTTCCTTGCTTTTTGGAAAAGATAGATAAAGAAATCTTGGATCATGAATCCTGAAAATTACACAATCATGAATCAGAAAATTCACATCGACAACACAGAGTGTTTCTGTCATCTAAACAAATCATGAATACATGGAAACTTTACAAATTATGTTATACTTTATACTAAAGGTCATGATCTGTGGCTGAACCATGATCAAGTCTAGTCCGACTCAACTCATACAAAATGTCCGAACTTCAAGATAAGCCTCTATGCATGCTTTCAAAAAAAATTCTCTATCAATAAACTATACAGTATGACGAACCTGATAAAGAGCACCCATTGTTGCAGAGGTTGGGGGAATGACATTATTGACGAAGAAAAAGAGGGCATCTTCAGGGCGTAGGTGGATGCGCTTTCTTATGAGGAAGTAAAACTGTCCAACTGTAAGATCAGAAGGGACCAGATACTTTTTCTTGTCGAGATCACCAACTCGTGCCTTGGGAGCTTTCTCTACAATCACCTGCAACAGAAAGAAGGCTGATTACAAATGAATCAAATGAAAGATCAATCACAGAATTATTGATTACAGTTGTGCTAAAATTCCATATCAAAAATCAAATCCATCAGTTGAGTAATCTCAATATCACAGACTAAGTCATATCTGATATCAGTGATAAGTGTCACATCTGATTATTAAAGTGTTAGTGTCAAAAGTGCTAAAGTGGCATTTGACTGGAGATATATAATGGATTAACTGAGGATACAATACATGAGCAATTTTAACAGAGCACATGTAGAACTGTTTGAGGGCAATGAATCTTTCTCAAGCAAACTCCAAACATATTCATTTATTTTTTCTGTCTCATCCTTCTCAGTTTCTAATGCTAGTGATATTTTAACAATGGTTGAATTCTGATTCAGATGATTCATGTCATATCATACTGACACTGTGCGACTATCAGACAGTGCGCAGCAGTGTGATTAACTGTCAACTCAAATTGAGAACAGTGAAACCTCAAATGTTAACATTCTGTAGGGACTACTTACTTTACCCGGGATTTTACAGTTTTCCTGAATGCCTGAACAATTTTATTCATACACAAGTCAACCCAATTTTCCTAAAGTAAATTTATGTAACCAGCAAGTACTGCTTGTCTTCAGCCCTTATATCTAAACTGCTTTTTTCAGTCTCCATTCAAAATAAAAGGGGGATTATTTCATATTTCCCAGAAGGGATGTGTGTGTTGTGTGTGTGTTGTGTGTGTGTGTGTGTGTGTGTGTGTGTGTGTGTGTGTGTGGTGGTGTGTGTGTGTGTGTGTGTGTGTGTGTGTGTGTGTGTGTGTGTGTGTGTGTGTGTGTGTGTGTGTGTGTGTGTGTGTGTGTGTGTGTGTGTGTGTTGTGTGTTCTTGAGTGTGTTTATAAATCTGGTAGCCTACCAAGATGTGTTGGCAATATTTGGCAGTTTTTGAGAGAAGTACAAAGCCTTTTCTCATGAACTACTGACCATATAAGTTTTATTTCAGCTTAAATTTAGGTCACATATACACCAAGAAGCACAAAATGTGAATTTTATTTGTTGATTTTTGTGTGACAAAGAGAAAGTTCAAATGATCTGACCATCAGTGGCAGTTCTATTGGGACTGCTGTCTGCTCGAGGGAAGAATAGGCTTGCTCTAAGAGCGAGTGAGGGCTCACGTACACCTTATGTACCAAGGGCAGTTTCCAGGGGAAGAATAACTTCTTAGGCTTTAGAAACATCCTGCGGTTGAGGGCCGCTTTTGGAGACAAAACCTAGCACCAACAGGTCATGCGAGCCCAACCCCCTGGCCGCCTCAGATTGTTGGCAAGTAGGCCTAATATACGCTACAGAGTGAGTTAACTAAATAAAACTCTTTCTGTAAACAATCTAAAATGTGCCACTGTACATATATATGTGTGTGTGTGTGTGTGTGTGTGTGTGTGTGTGTGTGTGTGTGTGTGTGTGTGTGCAACTGAGCTTCTGTTTTGGTTTTAGTGATGCTAGTACTGTTGTTGGTTGTTGCGTGCGAACTGCACTCGTAAATTTGTGTTATAAAGGCCGCTTCCAAATACAATGACTGGGACCTTCTGGTAAAGCTGAAAGATGGGTAGCTTGAATCCTGTCAAGTTGGATCCACACATTTTATGAAATAATAATCTCTGGGGGTAGAAGTATTTTGCCCAAACTGGATGAATATTCAGCTGTCAAAACAATGTGCAAAGCATCAAGCTACAAAGGAATTTTCACTGTTTATAAGACACACATCAGAACACGCGTGGGCATGAATCTGGGCAAGGCCTATTCAACGTAGAACATTTGTCTGTGCTGACCTCTACATACTTATTAACTTACCTTACCCCCTTCAACCAAAATTCGATCAGTTGAAGGGCACTTCCGGTTTCTAGTATTTCTTTCATTAAATACTTCAAGACAATCCTAAAAGTACTATTTGGTATCTATTTATACGCTACTCTATCAGAGTCTACGAATAAAATTATTGCCAGCGTGACTGAGTCTTTATACTGAAAGTTGATCTTCAGTTTTGGCAAAAGCACAGAAAAAAATATGGCTACTTTGTTTTCGACTCGTAGTCGTATACAAAACACCATGACCACTTCACCTGAAAATAAACACTCGTTGCGTAAATCATCCATTATTTTGATACTCATCAGTTTCGACCATAATTCAAATGTCGACAGCTGGAAAAAATATAACTAGACTGTTATGTTGGCTTCTGATTTGCAATAATTCCATATGATATCAGTTGTTGAGCTTCTGTAGATTCTACTACGTCACTTTCCAACTGTTTACATCGTAGAAACAGCAAAAAATGTCTGCTTACTGGTACACGATCTGGGTACTTCTTGCGAATCTTTTCTCCCTCTGCACGTCGTTTCTCAAATGGATGCTCTTCCTTGTATTGCCACTTCATGATGGACGTGTACACGAGTTTTCGTACAGATTTGTAGATTAATTTTAACAGCCCGTTGATTGTTCTCCTGCTTTGCGAATGAAGATGGCGTAGATGACGCTGTACTAATGTAAACAGGAAACTACTTACGCCTTAAACATAGTCCCTAATACTTTCACGATAATATAATATTCATGTATATTTCATGTAACAAAATTCATTTCAAAACAAGAGAAATTTTATCTTCTGTAGTTCTGATTGATACGTTAGGATTTGCTGGACTATAAGTTGCGGATTAATATACCGTCAGAAGATTATGATGTCATTGTTGTAGTGTCACATGACAATGTATTACTCCTGCTCTATATTTAGGAATGCTTGCGTGTTTCCAAATCCTTTTTTGATTCACCATCACGTGGGCCAGTACAGTGACGTTGGTCTTGACGGTTCACAACAAACTAAAAAAGAAAAAAAAAAAAAAAAGAAAAAATAAAAAAAAAAAATTTGAGATTCTTTTTCTCAAACAAATGATTCTCATCACCGACTTCAAAACAAGTGTGACAGCCCACGTTCAAGCAAACACGAACCAGAAAACAAACAAAAAACAACAACGAAAAAAGTATAAGAACGCGTATCTAATACAACCAGACAAGACGGGCACAAATTTTCGGCCAACTGGCCTTTGTCTTGCGGTTTCTCATCATTGAAACAACGACTTGCATGATGATAACATACTGATGATAACAGGATTTATAAATTCGCCTTGCTGAGGGTTCTAGGCGCTTACAACAACTATACAAACAAGTATATAACCAGCGCACAGCTAATCATACATAATACACAGTGCACACACGCATACATACATACATCATCATACATACATACATACATACATACATACATATATATATATATATATATATATGTACACACACACAAACACACACACACGCGAGCGCGTATACCAACATAACATGTATCATTCTTGTAAAAGAAATCTGTAAATATTCTATTGGTAGTACTGCTGAAAGAAAAAGGGTTTGAAGCTAGACTTGAAGGCAGCAAGAGAACAGGAGTGTCTGATGTCCAGGAAAGAGAGTTCCAGAAATGTGGGGCACAGTAGGAGAACGGACAGTAGCCATAGCATCCTTGACAGAGAAAACAAGAGTGAAAAGAGCGAAGACAGAGAGATGCTTTGTTGAGATAACAAATTATGAGAGAAAAGTAGGTGCTTTATAAGGACTATACTGAAACATGTGTATACAACCTTGTGGTAGATCCTTTCAGAAACAGGCAAACAATGGAGTTTCTTCAAGACTGGGATGCATAGCTGTCGATTGTGTGATCTAAAAATAAGGCGAGCCGAGCAGCTTTTTTGTTGTTGTTGTTGTTGTTTTGTTGTTGTTGTTTTGTTTTGTTTCTTTTTTGTTTTGTTCTTTTTGTTGTTGTTGTTGTTTTAGAGTTCGGGTTGAAATGCACTGTCAGGAGTGAGCAGAACATTGCAGCAATCAATTCTTGACAAAATGCAGAAAGTAACAAACATTTCTTCTGCCCAACTGTACTTTTACCAAGATAGATTTTTTCAGTCATACAGCAGCTGCTTAGGCAGGCGATCGTCAGTCACACGGACTACAGCATATAGTTTAGCCCAGAGTGACTTGTGCTTTCTGCAGTTCTGCAAGAGGAACTGGCCACTTTGGGGGCCAGCCTGCTTCAAGGTTTCATTGTCAGGGATTTGATGTGAAGGACTGAGCATCGTTTTACAGAGAACCACGTTCAGTAGAGTCATGGCTGTCTGCTGCTATAGTTCGTTTTGTGTGTGTGTGTGTGGGGGGGGGGGGGGGCGGTGTAGGAGTGTGGGAGTGTGGGAGTGTGGTTGGGTGGGTGGGTGGTAGGTGTGTGGGTGTGTCTATGGTTGGGTGGGTGGGTGTGCAGGTGTGCGTGTGCGTGTGGGTCTCTCTCTCTCTCTCTGTGCGTGTGGGTCTCTCTCTCTCTCTCTCTCTCTCTCCTCTCTCTCTCTCTCTCTCTCCTCTGTGTGTGTGCTGAGCCAGGCGTCTGGCATCACCAAAGCTTCTTCAGTCCTATTTGGCGCATGTTGACCGGGTTGCTTTCTTGG
Source organism: Monoplex corrugatus (assembly GCA_030674185.1). Taxonomy (NCBI): domain Eukaryota; kingdom Metazoa; phylum Mollusca; class Gastropoda; order Littorinimorpha; family Ranellidae; genus Monoplex; species Monoplex corrugatus. Next base: position 17,171,516 of record JAPXFY010000015.1, read on the forward strand.
AGGCTGACGATGGGTCGTTCTGGTGGCTTTTAACAGGTTTGTTTCTCAGTGAACAATGCTAGTAGCTGTACACAAATTTCATCGAACTACTATCACATATGTCTTTTTTGAAAATTGCATTTGAATTGAAGCAACATTGACTGTGTGTAAGTTTAATAATGACTACCGTACACTTCAGCTTTCAGTGTTTAACTAGTAGAATAAATACTAGTCATTGCTCGTCGGCCTAATGTTCACCTGCTTAATTTTCAGCAAAACTATTGTCTGTCAGGATGGCCGAGTGGTCTAAGGCGCCAGACTCAAGACATTGTCTTCCTTTGAGTAAGGGGTGAGTGTTCTGGTCCACGAATGTGGGCGTGGGTTCGAATCCCACTTCTGACAATTTTTTTCTTTTTCTGTATTTATTGATTGATTTGAAGATAAATGTCTAAAAACAGCTCATTTAGTCAACATTTTTTTTCAGCAGCTGGATTTTTTCCTTTATCAATATTTTTATTTACC
>JAPXFY010000015.1:17177016-17189516 GCA_030674185.1 Monoplex corrugatus
AACTGATTGTGCGATGGAGTTCGCATTCTGTAGCCCCTGTCTTCTTTGGAAGTGCAATGAAAATTGATTTTGACATATCTTTGGGGATTTTTCCAGTGTCGTAAATTTCATTTAGGAGGACTTTATTTTTTCTATGCCAAATTCCTCCGGGCTTCAATCATCTCTGTAGTAATGTTGTCTGGTCCTGGGGCTTTTCCTGGTTTCATCTTTTTCAGTGCCGCTCTAACTTCATCTTTCATTATGGATGGTCTTTCAAAGTTCTTTTTTATAATGTGTTCTTCCTTTCTGTCATCCTCAAAAAGGTCTTTAATGTACTCTCCCCATCTATCTAATATTTTGTCCTTTTCCATGATGAGCGTGCCATCTTTTGATTTCAAGCACCCAGTTGATGTGCATGTATTTTTCCTGTGGACAATTTCTTCAATTCGTCTGTACATACCCTGAGGATCCGTTTTGTGTCGGTCTTCCATTTCTTTGCACTTTGTTTTCAGCCAAGCTTCCTTAGCTTCATTGCACCTATTCCTGATCTCCTTGTTTATCTTCCTGTAGATCTCTTCGTTTCTCTTTGCCTTCCTCCTTTCCTCCATCAAGCCCAAAATTTCATTAGTCATCTAGTTCTTTTTTGCTTTTCTATCTGCCCTAGGGATTTCCTTACAAGCTTCATTTATCGAATTCCTCAACTTTGTCCATTGTTCCTCACTGTCACCAGCGTCTTCCAGAGCACTGAATTTGTTTTGAACATGCACATTAATTTTTTTACGTATCACTTCATCTGTCTTTAAGAGTCCAAGGTTTAATTTGATGTTATTTTTGGTCTGTTTCCTTTTCCTCAATTTCAGTCTAAATCTTCCCACTACAGGATTGTGGTCACTGTTGCAGTCTGCGCCTGGTAGTGTTTTTGCTGACAGTAAAGAATTTCTAACTCTTTTGTTGATCAGGATGTAGTCAATCTGATTTTTGGTATTATCTCCTGGACTCCTCCAAGTCCATTTTCTTCTGTTTGGTTGCTCAAACCAGGTGTTTCCTACTATGAACTCATTCATCTGTGCCCATTCTACAAGTTTCTCACCCCTTTCATTTTTCGTACCAATGCCATGAGGTCCAACTATATCCTCCACCCTATCCTGTCCCACTTTAGCATTAAAATCTCCCATTATTACAGTAACTTCTTGTGATTTACATTGGACTTTGGCCATCTCTAATACTTCGTAGAAGTTGTCGATGTCTTCCTGAGTACTTGCGGATGTTGGTGCACACACCTGAATGATGTTGATATCAAATGGTTTGCCTCCCAACTTGACCAGCAAAACTCTGTCGGACACAGCCCAGTATCCCTTAACTGCTTTTGATTTGTCTTTGTCCATCATGATGCCTACTCCTCTTTCATGTGAGTTACCACCAGAGTATATCATTGTGTATTCTCCTGATGTTATCATGCCTGCCCCCTTCCATCTCACTTCCCTAGTCCTAAAATACCAATGTTAAGTCTTTCCATCTCTGTTTTGATATTTTCTAATTTACCCTTCTGCAACAGTGTTCTTATATTCCATGCTGCAACTTTGATGTTTTTAAATCTGAGTATATATATACACACACACTCACACACATACACACACACACGTAAAACACCACACACACACACACACACAACACACACACACACACACACACACACACACACACACACACATACCAGCTTGTAGGAATCATGTGAGGAGCTTAAATTCAGTGGTATTGTAGGGTGAAGTCCGGGATGGGTGGGTGAAAAATTCCCGTGAATTGTCTGAGTGGGATCAACCTTTGGACCTATCCCTTCTGAGACAGCTGATTTAACCACTAGGCATTCACTCCACTATGACCACGGCATGGTGGATGGGCTATTGACATTTCATGCAGGCCAGCAATGTTGAGCATGATTCAGTCTTTCGTACGTTGAATTCCTTTCAAAGGGAATGTCCAAATTTACCGTCACGACTGCTGTCAGGTCGTTTGTCTTTCTAGTGGCCCATTAGCTCAGTTGTTAGAGCTCATAACACAGAGGTTGTGAGTTTAACTCTTGGGCAGGTCACGTTTTTACGCCAGCTTGTTGGTTCTTCTGACTCAAAATCTGTATATTGAGTTCAGTCCCAGCCTGTAACATTTAATAAAAGCTGGACTCACAGTTCGCTGCTCATCTAAATGTGCCCATTATTCTGGTGGTATCAGCTTCGTATTCATAGGTCTCTGCCCCTACTCCTTTCCAATTTCAAGATCTTTCCAGCGCATAGGTTTTAAGTGCGCAGGCTCAGTGCGTCTGCCAGATAGTTCCTGGTAGATTTCGTTAGAGCACATATGGGATTGCCACAGTGCGATGAATTCCTTCTTGGACAAACTATAATTCTCCTATTCATGTTTGCCAAGTGTCTCCAGACAAAAACTCGGGCAGTGTAGACTGACCTGTAAGTGTACGTAGACGTCTCTACTGAATCGTAAGTTCACTTTCCGAAAACAAGCTTTAGTGGTTCCATGGTGTAATGGTTAGCACTCTGGACTCTGAATCCAGCGATCCGAGTTCAAATCTCGGTGGAACCTAGGAATTTTTTTTGTCTTTGATTATTATTATTGTTATTATTATTACTATTATATTATTATTGTCATTATTATTATTATTATTGTTATTACTATTACTATTATTATTACTATTATTATTATCGTTGTCGTCGTCGTCGTGGTCGTCGTCGTTGTAGTTGTCATTAATATTGTTATTATCAAAATGTCTTTATGCTTGTAAGCAGACGTTTCGCATCTTTATATGAAGTTTAAAACACTAACGACCAGTGTTAACAAGTAGGCCTAGTTGTAAAACGGCATGCACTTGTTTTGGCTCTTATCCATCATATGGCGTCTGTGACGTCAATGCATGTCGAATTAATTCCGAGCGCAGACACGCTGTTGTGAGAAATCGAAACTGTCGATGGCTTGTTAGATTAAACAGAAGAAAACAGAAAGAATAACAAACAAATTACCCCTCAAAATCAAATAAAGGAACGAACAAACAAACAGATAAATAAACAAACAAATAAAAAAACTCAAAAACAAACAAACGAACAATAACAACAACAAAAATCAAAAACGAACAATGAAACAAACAAAAACACGAGGAGAAGGAAGCAATGTGCACACATTTTTGTATACACGGAGACACACAAAGAACATACAAACAAAGACACCATGAAACACTGATACAGAGAGAGAGAGAGAGAGAGAGAGAGAGGAGAGAGAGAGAGAGAGAGAGAGACCCCGACACACACACATACACACACACACACACACACACACACACACACACACACACACACACAACACACACACACAGACACACACACCACACACACACACACACACACAAACACACACACACACACACACACACAAACACAAACACACACACACACACCTATGCCCTGCAAGGCCATGAAACCCATGACTCTTGCGTTATCTGCATGGCGCTCCAGCGAACCGGGTTAACAGGCTTGTTTACCGAAACCGTTTGGCAAGCGTCATCAGAGATATAATTAGCAAATCGGATAGTGCGCAAGCGCACCCTGGAGTGGGCTCACAGGCATGTGCCTGTGAGTGGGCCAAGTGAGTTGTAATGTAAACTTCCCAGTCGTACTGTAACTGGTTCCATGGTGTAATGGTTAGCACTCTGGACTCTGAATCCAGCGATCCGAGTTCAAATCTCGGTGGAACCTAATTTTTTTCTTTTTCCTTTCTTTTTTTTTTTTTTTTTTTAATGTTGCATTCGATAAATAGACAATTTGTATTTACATATTTTCAGGAGGAGGTTTCCTTTTCTTTTTATCATGCAGTACTTAGAATTAATGAAACATTGTAATATGATGTTATCCTTTTACAAAGACTGGGAAAATAGGTTTGAAAGAACGAAAAGAAAGAAGAGAGAGACAGACAGACAGAAAGACAGAGAGACAGAGAGACAGACAGAAGACAGAGAGAGTGTGTGTGTGTGTGTGTGTGTGTGAGAGAGAGAGAGAGAGAGAGAGAGAGAGAGAAGAGAGAGACAGAGAGACAGAGACAGAGAGAGAGAGAGTGCAAGAGAGAGAGAGAAAGAGAGAGGGAGAGAGAGAGAGAATAAAGAAAGAAACAACACACACACAGGCACATACGCGCGCATGGACGCATGTTCACACACACACACACACACACATGCACACGCACGCAAACACACACATCGGATAGAGAGAGGGGTCTTAAAAACTATGCAAAAATCATTTCCAAACATTATCAACATATCATCTTCAGTTGTTTATATATTCCTGAATTTATTGATTTCCTCATGATTGAATTAATAAACTTACTGAAGTAAAACGAAAAAAAAAAAAAAAAAAAAAGAAAAAGAGAGGAGAAAGAGAGAGAGAGAGACAGACATACAGACAGACAGACAGAGACAGAGAGACAGACAGAGAGAGACACAGAGAGAGAGAAAGAGAGACACAGAGACAGAGAGAGACACAGAGATAGAGAGAGGCACAGAGAGAGAGAGAGAGAGACAAACAGAGACAGACAGACAGACAGACAGTGAGAGAGAGAGAGAGAGAGAGAGAGAGAGAGAGAGAGAGAGAGAGAGAGAGAGAGAGAGAGAGAGAGAATGAAAAAAAAAGTGTATCACAAGTGGTATTCGAATCTACGCCCATATTCGTGGACCGGAACACTCGCCCTTCGCCGAAAGGAAGACAAAGTCTCTTGCGTCTGACGCCGTAGACTGCTCGGCCATCCTGATATCTGGTAGAACAAGTGGAGATCGAACAAGTAAACATGTAGCAATGCATCGATTTATTGTCTCTTCTTCTTCCTCTTTCTGTGACAGCAACCATTGAGAAGGCACATCAGTCATGGGAAGAGACCAGAAGGATGGAGTAATAGGGGAAGACCGAAGAACATGTGGCGTCGAACAACAGAAGGAGACCACAAGGTCCTGGGGTTTCACACACTGTCCTGGGGTTTCACACACTGTCCTGAGGTTTCACACTGTCCTGGGGTTTCACACACTGAAAGGTTGGCCCGGCACAGAAGGGGATAGAGAATCTTCAGTTTCAGTTTCTAAAGATGGCATCTCCGCGTTCGGAATAAATTCCATATGCACCAATCGAACGTGTAACCCTCTAGGCTATCAGTCCACAATAATTGTGGTTTTGATTCTACTCATGGCATAAGGCCTATACTTGCACATAAGCCCTACGCGTTGACAATGTCTTGGGGGGAAAACACTATAAATAAACAAACTGCAAGAACGAGAATCTTCATTGATGGCCTACATTTCCATGGCACGGGCAGTTGGTAATAAAATTTTGTCCACAGAATTGCAACAGATACGATCTCTTTATCTTATTTATCTTTGTTGTTGTTGTCGTCGTCATCGTCGTCGTTGTTGTTGTTATTGTAAGTGCCGCTCTAGGTTCCTATGCATTGTGCTTGTTACACACAGAACCTCAGATTATCATCTTATCCAAATGTGCCCAGACCAGCTGTGACGGGGACCAGCACTGACCTGACCTGGGTCTAATGTTACTTTAGGTGGAGGCAAGGAAACAATATCTCTGTCTTTGTGGGAATCGAACACGGGACTTCTCGTTTAAAATCGAAACTGTAACATCTGGGCCATCACTTCACAGTATTTGTGGTTTTGATTCTACCCTATTGTAAAGTAAATTCCATAAAGCCGACGCAATGGTTCCATGGTGTAATGGTTAGCACTCTGGACTCTGAATCCAGCGATCCGAGTTTAAATCTCGGTAGAACCTTCATTTTTCTTTTACCGCTGTTATGAAATGGATATATTTTCGTATTACACGTATTGAACACAGCCTATTTTCGAAACTTTTTTTTTTTTTGCATTGTAGTATGATTATGCCTCATTAAATAATTACATAGTAGTGCCCAGTGGTCTGGATGAAGGATCTGGTTTTAATGCACGCACATTAAATTCTCAGAATCATTTTACACACACACACACACACACACACACACACACACACACACACACACACACACACACACACACACACACACACACACACACACACACAAAACACACACATGCACAACAAACAAACAAACAAACAAACAAACAAAAAAACAAACAAACAAACAACACGTATTGATAAATATCAAAATAACACCATAGTGACAGCAAACATAACGGTGTATTACATGAAGCATTCGCCATTTCATCACAACCTGTTGGTTTACCTGTAAGTCTTACACAATTTCCATATGATGCACAGATGTCAGGATGGCTGAGTGGTCTAAGGCGCCAGACTCAAGACATTGTCTTCCTTTGAGTAAGGGGTGGGTGTTCTGGTCCATGAATGTGGGCGTGTGTTCGAATCCCACTTCTGACACTTTCTTTTCTTTTTGCAAGTAAATACATTAGAAATCAAAGGCAAGTGGTCTGCTAGATTTATAAACAGATATACAAATAGATTGTAAGTAAACTAAACTGCTCATAAAAATATTAAAATGTAATCTCACCTGCTCTCTCTCCACCCTGCGTTTTATTTTATTTTTTTTATTTTATTTTATTTATTTTATTTTATTTTATTTTATTTTATTTTATTTTATTTTATTTATTTTATTTTATTTTATTTTAATTTATTTTGTTTTACTTTATTGTATTTTACTTTGTTTTATTTAGTTTATTTTGTTTTATTTTATTTGACTTTATTTCATTTCATTTTATTTATTTATTTACTTATTTATTTACTTCTTTATTGAATACCAGATAGTATTTCAAATATTTAATGATTCATTCTAGCCATAGGTTGAAAATTTTTGGAAGAGAAAAAGAGAAAAAAAAAGTTAGGTTCCACCGAGATTTGAACTCGGATCGCTGGATTCAGAGTCCAGAGTGCTAACCATTACACCATGGAACCAATTAATAATAATGTGGAACATTTAACCCATTAATGGGCGAAGGCTGTATGCGCTGGAGAACACACATACATTGCGTACACCAAATAATCTTGTCTGTTAGTGAAACTCTGCTCTTGCACAGCTGAGCTACATTTGCTGATCTATTTTCTTCATGAATACACACATTCACACACACAGTGGTGATATCAATAAACTTATTAATGAAGCATTTGCCATTTCATCACAGTCTGTTGAATTACCTGTTAGTGTTACATTTCTACATCTAAGGCAGATGTCAGGATGGCCGAGTGGTCTAAGGCGCCAGACTCAAGACACTGTCTTCCTTCAGTAAGGGGTGAGTGTTCTGGTCCACGAATGTGGGCGTGGGTTCGAATCCCACTTCTGACATTTTTTTTTTTTTTTTTTTTTTTTGCAACTTGACCTTTTGTATTTGTTTGTTGTTCTGTGTATGTCTTAAACTTTAATTTGCATAAAATGGAACTAGAAATATTAAACAGACAAGCAATTCAATGTAAAACTTTTAAAATGTCTGTGTAAAATGTCTTGGTCAGTGTGAAGATTGACTAAAATTTTTCTATGCAAGAACATCTCTATAGATCTCTCCATCACATACGCACACAGACTCTCTCTACCTCAGTCTCTCTCTCTCTGTCTGTCTCTGTCTATCTCTCTCTGCCTCTCTGCCTGTCTGTCTGTCTGTCTGTCTTGGTCCTCTGTTCTCTGCCTTTGTCTCTGTTTCTGTCTCTGTCTGTCTGTCTCTGTCTCTCTCTGTGTCTCTCTCCCTGTCTCTCTCTTCTCTCTCTCTCTCTCTCTCTCTCTCTGAGACTTCCTCAAAGCGAGACAGTTTCTTGATCCTCAAAGCGATTAAGGAAAGAACATGATGTAATTAAATATTTACTCTTTGGGACTTAACCAGTGCTAATGTCCTTTTAACTTGTTGATTCCAAATAAGATTTTGCGGACTGTTCAACAACTTACCACCAGCACAGTCTGGACAAAACAATATACATTCGTGTATCTGAGAAAAATCAGAACACTCTCACATTCATTTTTAAGATTTCAAACTTTATGTGTGAGAGTGTGTGCATGTGTGGCGTGCATGCATAAACCCTGCTTGGATGAGGGCCACATGAAAAAAAATCTTTTGAAAAGTTCTTTCTTCATTTCTAAGACTGTTCATTCTGCTGATACACACTTAAAAAGGAAGAAAAAGAAGAAGATTCATATCTATTCAAGCATCTTCTTGTGAATAACTAAATGTATAAAGAAATTGACATATTCAATACCATCTTCTTTTTGATAGGTTTATCTTATGTTGCTGACATTTTTTTTTATTGTCACTGTTGTTTGTTTGTTTCTTTTTTTGTTTAGTTATTTTTCTGGTTTGTTTCTTTGTTGTTTGTTTGTTTTTCCCAGCATCAGAGACTAGAAGAGAAGAAGGAGAAAAACTGTTAACTCAACAAATAAATGCATTAGAAATCAAAGGCAAGCAGTTATAAACAGATATACAAATAAACTGTAAGTAAACTGAACTGTTTGCAAAAATATTAAAATGTAAGCTCATCTGTTCTCTCTTTCTCCACCCAGCTTTTATTTTATTCTATTTTATTTTTATTTTGCTTTATTTTATTTCATTTTATTTTATTTCATTTCATTATGTTTTATTTTACTTTATTTTATTTATTTATTCATTTATTTATTTATTTATTGAATACCAGATAGTATTTGAAATATTTAATGATTCATTCTGGCCAACATATTGAACATTTTAGAAGAGATAGGGAAAAAAATTGTTAGGTTCCACCGAGATTTGAACTCGGATCGCTGGATTCAGAGTCCAGAGTGCTAACCATTACACCATGGAACCAGTTAACATTGTTCTGGAATATTTAACCCATTAATGGGCGAAGGCTGTATGCGCTGGAGAACATGCAAACACTGCGTACACCAAACTTAGAAACTAATCTTGTATATTAGTGAAACCCTACTCACACAAATCTGAGTTCCATAAGCTGATCTATTTTCTTCATGAATACACATATTCACACACAAAGACGTGTTGATAAGCATCAAACATAACACCCTGGTGATAGCAATAAATGTTGTATTACTTGAAGCACTCGCCATTTCATCACAACCTGTTGATTTACCTGTTAGTGTTACATTTCCATCTGACATGCAGATGTCAGGATGGCCGAGTGGTCTAAGGCGCCAGACTCAAGACATTGTCTTCCCTTGAATAAGGGGTGAGTGTTCTGGTCCACGAATGTGGGCGTGGGTTCGAATCCCACTTCTGACACTTTTGTTTTTGTTTTTGCAAGTTTACCTTCTGTGTTTGTTGTTTTGTGTATGTTTTAAACTTTAGTTTACATAAAATAAAATTAGAAATAATAAACAGACAAGCATTTCAATGCAAAATATTCAGAATCTCTGTGTAAAATGTCTTGGTCAGTGTGAAGATCGAGTGATATTCTTCTATGCAAGAACACGTCAGCAACACCCATCTCTGTATCTCTCTCCATCTCATATGCACACAGACTCTCTGTGTCTGTCTATTCTCTCTGTCTCTGTCTATCTCTATCTGTCTGTCTGTCTCTGTCTGTGTCTGTGTCACTGTCTCTGTCTATCTCTATCTGTCTGTCTGTCTCTGTCTGTGTCTGTGTCTGTGTCTGTGTCACTGTCTCTGTCTTTGTCTGTGTCTCTGTTTCTGATCTCTGTCTCTTCTCTCTCTTTGTCTCTGTCTCTCTGTCTGTTTCTGACCTCTGTCTCTGTCTCTCTTTCTCTCTCTCTCTCTCATTGTCTCTCCCTTTCTCTCCCTCTCTGTCTCTCTCTTCCTTTCTCTCTCTGTCTCTCCTCTCTGTGTCTGTCTGTCTCTCTCATTTCCCAAAGTGAGACTGTTTCTAAAATATTATTTCAGCTGTGTATAGTAAACAGTTTCTTGATCCTCAAAACAACCAAACAAAGAACATGATTTAATTAAATATTTATTCTTTGGGACTTATTCAGTGCTAATGTCCTTTTAACTTGTTGATTGTAAATAGGATTTTGGTGACTGTGCAACAACTTACCACCTGCACAGTCTGGACAAAACAACATGCATTAATGCATCCGAGAAAAACCAGAACACTCATGCATTCATTTTTATGATTTAAAATTATGTGTGTGAGTGTGTGCGTGTGTGCGTGAGTGCGTGCCTGCGTAGACCCTGTTTGGATGAGGGCCACATGTAACAAAAGTCTTTCAATAAGTTCTTCAGTCTGTTGTAAGACTGTTCATTCTGCTGATACATACTTAAAAAAGAAGAAACAGAAGAAGATTAATAAATATTCAACCATCTTCTTGTGAATAAATAAACATGAATAAGTAAAGATTTGCTACATCGTCTTCTTTTTGATAGGTTTATCTTAAGTTGCTGACATTTTTCTTTTTGTTATTGCTGGTTTTGTTTGTTTCTTTCTTTCTTTGGTTGTTTTTCTGGTTTGTTTCTTTGTTTGTTTGTTTCCTTTACCCAACAACAGAGACTAGAAGAGAAGGAAAAAAGTTGTTACTTGACAAATGAATACATTAGAAATCAAAGGCATGTATTCTTCTTTATTCATATACAGATCTACAAATAGATTTTAAGTAAACTAAACTGCTTGCAAAAATATTAGAATGTAAGTTCACCTGCTCTCTTTCTCTCTCCACCCTGCTTTTATTCTATTTTATTTTATTTTATTTCATTTTATTTCATTTTCCTTTACTTTATTTCATTTTATTTCATTTTATTCTATTTCATTTTGTTTTATTTTATCTATTTATTTATTTATTTATTTATTCATCTATTTATCTATTTATTTATTCACTGAATACCAGATGATATTTCAAATATTTAATAATTCATTCGATTCACGAGGTTGAAACTTTTAGACAAAAAGAGAGAGAGTGAGAAAAAAAATTAGGTTCCACCGAGATTTGAACTCGGATCGCTGGATTCAGAGTCCAGAGTGCTAAATATTACACCATGGAACCAGTTAACATCATTGTGGAACATTTAATTCATTAATGGGCGAAGGCTGCCTGCACTGGCGAACACGCAAATACTGCGAACAGCAAACTAATCTTGTCTATATTAGTGAAAATCTGCAAACACAAATCTGAGTTCCGTTTGCTGATATATTTTCTTCATGAATACGCATATACACACACACGTACTGTGTTGATAAGCATCAAACATAACACAGTGGTGACAGTAATAAACGTTGTATTACACGAAGCATTCACCATTTCATCACAACCTGTTGATTTACCTGTAAATGTTACATTTCCATCTGATCGACTGATGTACAAATGTCAGGATGGCCGAGTGGTCTAAGGCGCCAGACTCAAGACATTGTCTTCCCTTGAATAAGGGGTGAGTGCTCTGGTCCACGAATGTGGGCGTGGGTTCGAATCCCACTTCTGACACTTTCTTGTTTGTGTTTGTTGTTGTTGCAACTTTACCTTCTGTGTTTGTTGTTTTGTGTCTTTTTCAGTTAGATTTACATAAAATGAAATTAGAAATAATAAAGAGACTAGCAATTCTATGCAAAATATTCAGAATCTCTGTGTAAAATGTCTTGGTCAGTGTGAAGATTGACTAAAATGTTTCAATACAAGAACACATCAGTAACTCACATCTCTATATAATTTTATCTCTCCATCACACACGCACACAGACTATCTGTACTTTGTCTCCATGTCTGTGTCTGTCTTTCTCTCTCTGTCTGTCTGTCTCTCTATATCCTCTATCTCTGTCTCTGTTTATCTCTTTGTCTCTGTCCTCTCTCTCTCTCTCTCTCTTACTCTCTGTCTCTCTCTTTCTCTGTCTGTCTGTCTCTGTCTCTCTCTCTCTCTCTCTCCCTCGCTCTCATTTCCCAAAAGTGAGATTGTTTCTAAAATATTATTTCAGTTGTGTATAGTAAACAGTTTCTTGATCCTCGATTAAGGAAAGAACATGATGTAATTAAATACTTACTCTTTGGGACTTAACCAGTGCTAGTGTCCTTTTAACTTGTTCATTTTAAATAAGATTTTGCTGACTGTGGAACAACTTACCATCTGCACAGTCTGGACAAAACAACATGCATTCATGCATCCGAGATAAATCAGAACACTCTCACATTCATTTGTATGATTTAAAACTCTGTGTGTGAGTGTGTGCACGTGTGCGTGAGTGCGTGCATGCATAAACCCTGCCTTGTTGAGGGCCACATGTAAGAAAAGTCTTTCAAAAAGTTCTTCCATCATTTCTAAGACTGTTCATTCTGCTTATACACACTGAAAAAAAAAAAAGAAACAAAAAGAAGAAGAAGAAGATTAATATGTATTCAAGCATCTTCTTGTGAATAAAAAATTTGTTTTCAAATAAAAATTTACAACACCGTCTTGTTTTTGATAGGTTTATCTTAAGTTGCTGACATTTTTCTTGTTGCTGTTGTTGTTTTTGTTCGTTTCTTTTTTTTCTTTGTTCAGTTGCTTTTTTTGGTTTGTTTGTTTGTTTCCTTTTCCCTGCAACAGAGACCAGAAGAGAAGGAGAAAAGTTGTTA
>JAPXFY010000015.1:17197016-17202016 GCA_030674185.1 Monoplex corrugatus
GTTTCTTTTTTTTTTTCTTTGTTCGGTTGCTTTTTTTGGGTTTGTTTGTTTGTTTCCTTTTCCCTGCAACAGAGACCAGAAGAGAAGGAGAACAGTTGTTAACTCAACAAATAAATACATTAGAAATCAAAGGCAAGTAGTCCGCTTTAGTTGTATACAGATATACAAATAGATTTTTAGTGAACTGAACTGCTTTCAAAAATATCAGAATGTAAACTCAACTGCTTTCTCTCTCCACCCTGCTATTATTATATTTTGTTTTATTATATTTTGGTTTTTTTTTATATTTTATTTCATTTTATTTCATTGTAGTTTTAATTTATTTTATTTTATTTATTTACTGATTGATTGATTTATTTATTTGCTAAATACCAGATAGTATTTCGAATATTTAATGCTTCATTCTGGCCATCAGGTTTAACATTTTAGACAGAGAAAGGGAGAAAAAAAATGTAGGTTCCACCGAGATTTGAACTCGGATCGCTGGATTCAGAGTCCAGAGTGCTAACCATTACACCATGGAACCAGTTAACATTATTGTGGAACATTTAACTCATTAATGGGCGAAGGCTGCCTACGCTGGGAAACATGCAAACACTGCCTACACCAAATTACAGATATATATCATAAGTAAACTGAAGTGCTTGCAAAAATATTAGAATGTAATCTTACCTGGTCTCTCTGACCACCCTGCTTTCATTTCATTTTGTTTCATTTTGCTTTATTTTGTTTCCCTTCATTTCGTTTCATTTCATTTCATTTTATTTCATTTTATTTTATTTTGTTATTTTTTCTTATTCTATTTGATTTCTATATTTATTTATTCATTGATTTATTGAATACCAGATAGCATTTCAAATATTTAATGTTTCAGTCTGGCCATTAGGTTAAAAGTTTTAAACAGAGAAAGAGAAAAAGAGAAAAAAAAGAGAAAAAAATTATATAACTAAAAAATACACTTTAAAAAAACCGAAAAAAAAGAAAAAGTAGTTCCACCGAGATTTTGAACTCGGATCGCTGGATTCAAAGCTAACCATTACACCATGTAACCAGTTAACGTTATTGTGGAACTTTTAACTCATTAATGTGCGAAGGCTGCCTACGCTGGGAAACGCGCAAACACTGCCTACACCAAATTACAGACATATCATCATCATCATCATCATCATCATCATTCTCCTGCCCGTGATGGGCGTAGAGGAGAGATGAGAGACACTCTTGAAGCCAGCCGTCGCCAACCGGTCCTGTCCTCCGCCTGTCGCACCAGCGTGGGGCCATCCAACCTGGTCCATTCTTTGATGTTGTCCATCCAGCATTTGGCTTGTCGTCCCCTTCGTCTGCCGCCTCCCAGTGTACCCTGGAGGACCGTTTTGGGCAGTGAGTTGTGGCGTGTGACATGCCCGAACCACGACAGCTTCCTGTTCTTGACTGTTGCCAGGAGGGGTTCTTGTGGGCCTGCGAGTGTTGTTATTTGGCTCCACACAAAGTCGTTTGTCTTCCGATCTTGCCAAGAGATCCCGAGCAAGCGCCTGAAGCATTTAGTTTCAAACGTCTGGATTCTCTTGGTGGTCTCTGCTGTCATGGTCCAGCTCTCGCATCCATATAGCAGGATGGGGAGCACCAGGGACTTGTACAGCTTCATCTTCGATGGAAAGCCGATCTCTCTGCTCTTCCAGATCTTGTTTAGCTTTACCATCGCTGCTGTTGCGATCGCTAGTCTGGTCTTGATTTCTGTTGTAGAGCGACCGTCTTTGGTGAGAGTGGCGCCAAGGTATTTGAAAGCATCCACTTCTTCAAGCTGTTGCCCGTTCATGTAGATTTCAGCATGGGTGTTGGTTGTGCTGTTGACCAGGACTTTGCTTTTTTCTGTGCTCACTTCCATTCCGTGTGCACCTGCACTTTCTTCCAGTCTCATGGTCAGGTCTTGTAGTTCTTCGTTGCTGCCTCCCATCAGGTCGATGTCATCTGCGAACCTCAGGTTGTTGATGGTTCTTCCTCCGATGGAGACAGTGGAGTGGAAGTCATGGAGGGCTTCACGCATGATGTTCTCCAGGAAGAGATTGAACAGCACGGGAGAGAGTAGGCAGCCTTGACGGACTCCAACTGTGGTCTTGAAGTAGTCCCCTATCTGGTTGTTGAGGAGAACTGCGCTGCTGGCAGTGTTATACAGCGCCTGGATGGTTTGGACGAGACCTTCCTCAATGCCAAACTTTCTTAGCACCTGCCACAAACCCTTATGCCACACCCTGTCGAATGCTTTTTTAAAGTCTATGAAGTTGTGGAACAGGTCTCTCTGATGCTGCAGATGTTTCTCCATCATTATCCGGCAGGTGAAGATCTGTTCTACTGTGCTTCTGCCCGCCCTAAATCCAGCTTGTTCTTCCGCAAGGTGTTCTTCCGCTTCTTTCTTCAGTCGATTCAATATCATAAGTAAACTTAAGTGCTTGCAAAAATATTAGAATGTAATCTTACCTGGTCTCTCTGACCACCCTGCTTTCATTTCATTTTGTTTCATTTTGCTTTATTTTATTTCCTTTCATTTCGTTTCATTTCATTTTATTTCATTTTATTTTATTTTATTTTATATTTATTTTATTTTATTTTATTTTATTTCATTTCATTTTATTTATTTTATTTCATTTTATTTTATTTCATTTTATTTTATTCTGGCCATCAGGTTGAAAGTTTTAAACAGAGAAAGAGAAAAGGATAAAAAAAAAAAAAATTGAATAAAATAAAAATAAACTTAAAAAAAAAGAAAAAAACGAAGAAAAAGAAAAGAAAAGAAGGTTCCACCGAGATTTGAACTAGAATGGCTGGATTCAAAGTCCAGAGCGCTAACCATTACACCATGGAACCAGTTAACATTATTGTGGAACATTTAACTCATTAATGGGCGAAGGCTGCCTACGCTGGGAAACGCGCAAACACTGCCTACAGATTATGTATCATAAGTAAACTGAAGTGCTTGCAAAAATATTAGAATGTAATCTTACCTGGTCTCTCTGACCACCCTGCTTTCATTTCATTTTGTTTCATTTTGCTTTATTTTATTTCCTTTCATTTCGTTTCATTTCATTTCATTATATTTCATTTTATTTTATTTTGTTATCTTTTCTTATTTTATTTTCTTTCTTTCTTTATTTCTTTCTTTCTTTATTGAATACCAGATAGCATTTCAAATATTTAATGCTTCACTCTCTGGCCATCAGGTTAAAAGTTTTAAACAGAGAAAGAGAAAAAGATAAAAAATAAAAATAAAATTACATAAATAAAAATAAACTTTAAAAAAAAAAGGAAAAAAAAAAAGTAGGTTCCACCGAGATTTGAACTCGGATCGCTGGATTCAAAGTCCAGAGTGCTAACCATTACACCATGGAACCAGTTAACATTATTGTGGAACATTTAACTCATTAATGGGCGAAGGCTATCTACGATAGAGAACACGCAAACACTGCGTACATCAAACTAATCTTGTATATTAGTGAAAATGTGCTTCACAAATCTGAGTTACATTTGCTGATCTATTTTCTTCATGAATACATACATTCACACACACAAGCACATGTGTTGATAAGCATCAAACATAACACAGTGGTGACAGCAATACACATTGTATTATATGAACATTCGCCATTTCATCACAACCTGTTGATTTACCTGTTAGTGTTACATTTCCATCTGTTGTACAGATGTCAGGATGGCCGAGTGGTCTAAGGCGCCAGACTCAAGACATTGTCTTCCCTTGAATAAGGGATGAGTGTTCTGGTCCACGAATGTGGGCGTGGGTTCGAATCCCACTTCTGACAATTTTTTTGGGTTGTTGTTGTTGTTGCAACTTTACCTTCTGTGTTTGTTGTTTTGTGTATGTTTTAAAATTTAATTTACATAAAATGAAATTAGAAAGATTAAAGAGACTAGCAACTCTATGCAAAATATTCAGAATCTCTGTGTAAAATGTCTTGGTCAGTGTGAAGATTGACTAAAATGTTTCAATACAAGAACACATCAGTAACTCACATCTCTATATATCTCTCCGTCACACACGCACACAGACTATCTGTCCTTTGTCTCCATCTCTGTCTCTGTCTTTCTCTCTCTGTCTGTCTGTCTGTCTTCTCTCTATCCTCTATCTCTGTCTTTGTTTCTCTCTTTGTCTCTGTCTCTCTCTCTCTGTGTCTCTCTCTTTCTCTGTCTGTCTGTCTGTCTGTCTGTCAGTCTCTCTGTCTGTCTCTCTGTCTCTCTCTCCCTCGCTCTCATTTCCCAAAAGTGAGATTGTTTCTAAAATATTATTTCAGTTGTATATAGTAAACAGTGTCTTGATCCTCGATTAAGGAAAGAACATGATGTAATTAAATACTTACTCTTTGGGACTTAACCAGTGCTAGTGTCCTTTTAACTTGTTCATTTTAAATATGATTTTGCCCACTGTGGAACAACTTACCATCTGCACGGTCTGGACAAAACAACATGCATTCATGCATCCAGAGATAAATCAGAACACTCTCACATTGATTTTTATGATTTAAAACTCTGTGTGTGAGTGTGTGCACGTGTGCGTGAGTGCGTGCATGCATAAACCCTGCCTTGTTGAGGGCCACATGTAAGAAAAGTCTTTCAAAAAGTTCTTCCATCATTTCTAAGACTGTTCATTCTGCTTATACACACTGAAAAAAAAGAGAAACAAGAAGAAGAAGAAGAAGATTAATATGTAATCAAGCATCTTCTTGTGAACAAAAAAATTTGTTTTAAAGTAACAATTTACAACACCGTCTTGTTTTTGATAGGTTTATCTTAAGCTGCTGACATTTTTCATGTTGTTGTTGTTGTTTTTGTTTGTTGCTTTTTTTCTTTGTTCGGTTGTTTTTTTGGGTTTGTTTGTTTGTTTCCTTTTCCCTGCAACAGAGACCAGAAGAGAAGGAGAACAGTTGTTAACTCAACAAATAAATACATTAGAAATCAAAGGCAAGTAGTCCGCTTTAGTTGTATACAGATATACA
>JAPXFY010000015.1:17214516-17252016 GCA_030674185.1 Monoplex corrugatus
GTAACTGTAGCAACTTTTCCCAAATGTATGATAATTAAATTCGTGTTGCTTTGCTCCGACTGTGCAGGTGATATGTTGCTGCAGAGTCTGGAAAATCTTGTTTAAAATAAAGAGGTTTCAAGGACATTAGCACTGGTTAAATCCCAAAGAGTAAATACTTTGTTACATCATATTCTTTCGTTAATGCTATCGGCAATTGAAATAATATTTCAGAAATAATTTCACATTGGTAACTTGCAGAGAGAGAGAGAGAGAGAGGGAGGGAGAGAGATAGAGGGAGAAAGAGAGAGAGAGGGAGAAAGAGAGAGACAGACAGACAAACAGACAGACAGACAAACAGACGGACAGACAGACAGACAGAGAAACAGAGATAGAGAGAGAGATACAGAAAGACAGAGAGATAGAGAAAGACAGAGACAGAGAGAGATAAAGAAAGAGAGAGAGAGAGAGAGAGAGGAAGGAGAGAGAGAGAGAAAGAGAGAGAAATTGGGAGAGATTGAGAGAGAGACAGAGATTCAGACAGAAAGAGAGGACAGAGAAAGCGAGAGAGACAGACAGAGAGATACAGAGGCAGGCAGGCAGGCAGGCAGGCAGGCAGGCAGGCAGGCAGGCAGACAGACAGACAGACAGACAAACACCGAGAAACAGAGACAGAGGGAGACAGAGATAGTCTGTGTGCGTGTGTGGTGGAGCGCTAGCGTGGCCCTCGCGAAGAGAGAAGGTTTTTGATGATGTTTTCTTGCATAGAAAAATTGTAGTCAATCTTCACACTGACCAAGACATTTTACAAAGATATTTTGAATATTTTGCATTGATTTATTAGTCCGTTTATCATTTAAAATTTCATGTTATGTAAATTAAAGTTTAAAACATACACAAGGCAACAAACAAACACTTAAGGCAGTTGAAAAGAAAAAAAAACAACTGTCAGAAGTGGGATTCGAACCCACGCCCACATTCGTGGACCAGAACACTCACCCCTTACTGAAGGGAAGACAGTGTCTTGAGTCTGGCGCCTTAGACCACTCGGCCATCCTGACATCTGTATATCTAATGGAAATGTAACACTAACTTATAAACCGACTTGTTTTGTTGAAATAATGAACGATTAATGTAATACACCGTTCATTTCCGTCACCACGGTGTTATGTTTAATGTTTATCAATACATGTTTGTGTGTGTGGGGGGGGGGGGGTGTATGTGTGTGTGTGTGTGTGTATATGTGTGTGTGTGTGTGGTGTGTGTGTGTGTGTGTGTGTGTGTGTGTGTGTGTGTGTCTGTGTGTGTGTGTATGTGTGTGTGTGTGTGTGTGTGTGTGTGTGTGTGTGTGTGCGTGTGTGTGAGGGAGAGAGAGAGAGAGTGTGTGTGTGTGTGTGTGTGTCTTCATGAAGAAAATAGGTCAGCAAATGTAAGGCAGCTGTACGAATTTTGTTAATGGACAAAATTAGTTGGTGCACGCAGTCTTTACGTGTCCGCCAGCATACAGATCCTGAACCTGATTATCAGCTGTTTATTCCAGAATGGCATTAAGTGGTTCCATGGTGTAATGGTTAGCACTCTGGACTCTGAATCCAGCGATCCGAGTTCAAATCTCGGTGGAACCTAATTATTTTTCTCTTTCTCTGTCTTAAACTTTCAACCTGATGGCCAAAATGAATAATAAATTTGAAATACAGTCTGATAGAAAAAATGCAGGGTCGAGACAGAAAAAGCAAAGGAGCTTAACATTCTAGTATTCTTGTAACCATTCAGTTTACTCATAATGTGATTCTGTTTGTATATCTGTGAAAATAAAGCTGAAGCTGACTATGTGCTTTTCATGTCTAACGTATTCATTTGTTCGAGTTAACAGATTTTCTCCTTTTTCTTTTCTAGTTTCTGTTTTTGGGGAAAACAACAAACAAACAAACAAACAAACAAACAAAAACAAACAAACAAACAAAACAAACAAACAAACAACAAACAAACAACAAGAAAACAAACAAAACGACAAAAGAAAAGAAAAAGGCTGCAATTTGAGAAAAATCTATCAAAAAACAAAAAAGTAGCTGAGTGTCTTTATTCATGTACATTTATAAGACGGTGGTTGTGAATGTACGAATCTTTTTTCTTTTTCTTCTTTTCTATTAAAGTGTATATCAACAGAATGAATACTCTTGGAACTGTTTTTATTTTACATGCGACCTTCATCTAAGCAGGGTCTATGCATGCACGCACTCACACACAGAGTTTAATCTTAAAATAATGTGTAACTGTAGAACTTTCCCAAATGTATGATATTAATCTGTGCTTGACTCGACGTGCAGTGATATGTTGCTGCAGTCTGAAAACTTGTTTAAATAAAGGTTCAAGGACATTAGCATGTTAATCCAAGAGTAATACTTGTTACTCAATCTTTCGTTATGCTATCGCAATGAAATAATATTCAGATAATTTCACATTGGTAACTTGCAGAGAGAGAGAGAGAGAGAGAGGGAGGGAGAGAGATAGAGGGAAAAGAGAGAGAGAGGGAAAAGAGAGAGACAGACAGACAAACAGACAGACAGACAAACAGACGGACAGACAGACAGACAGAGAAACAGAGATAGAGAGAGAGATACAGAAAGACAGAGAGATAGAGAAAGACAGAGACAGAGAGAGAAGAAGGAGAGAGAGAGAGACGAGAGAGGAGAGAGAAAAGAGAGAAATGGGAGATTGAGAGAGAGAAGAGATTCAGACAGAAGAGGACAGAAAGCGGAGAGAGAAGAGAGATACAAGGCAGGCAGGCAGGCAGCAGGAGCAGGACAGACAGACAGACACGAAGATCAAACACCGAGAAACGAGACAGAGAGAGACAGAGATAGTCCTGTGTGCGTGTGTGGTGGAGCGCTAGCGTGGCCTCAGCGAAGAGAGAATGGTTGTTGTGATGTTTTTTTGCATAGAAAAATTGTAGTCAATCTTCACACTGACCAAGACATTTTACAAGATATTTTGAATATTTTGCATTGATTTTAGTCCGTTTAAACATTTAAAATTTCATGTTATGTAATTAAAGTTTAAAACATACACAAAGGCAACAAACAAACACTTAAAGGAGTTGAAAAGAAAAAAAAACAAATGTCAGAAGTGGGATTCGAACCCACGCCCACATTCGTGGACCAGAAACACTCACCCTTACTGAAGGGAAGACAGTGTCTTGAGTCTGGCGCCTTAGACCACTCGGCCATCCTGACATCTGTATATCTAATGGAAATGTAACACTAACTTATAAACAGACTTGTTTTGTTGAAATAAAGAACGATTAATGTAATACACCGTTCATTTCCGTCACCACGGTGTTATGTTTAATGTTTATCAATACATGTTTGTGTGTGTGGGGGGGGGGTGTGTGTGTAGTGTGTGTGTGTGTGTGTATATGTGTATATGTGTGTGTGTGTGTGCGTGTGTGTGTGTGTGGGGTGTGTGTGTGTGTGTGTGTGTGTGTGTGTGTTGTGTGTATGTGTGTGTGTGTGTGTGTGTGTGTGTGTGTGTGTGTGTGGTGTGTGTGAGGGAGAGAGAGAGAGGTGTGTGTGTGTGTGTGTGTGTCTTCATGAAGAAAATAGGTCAGCAAATGTAAGGCAGCTGTACGAATTTTGTTAATGGACAAAATTAGTTGGTGCACGCAGTCTTTACGTGTCCGCCAGCATACAGATCCTGAACCTGATTATCAGCTGTTTATTCCAGAATGGCATTAAGTGGTTCCATGGTGTAATGGTTAGCACTCTGGACTCTGAATCCAGCGATCCGAGTTCAAATCTCGGTGGAACCTAATTATTTTTCTCTTTCTCTGTCTTAAACTTTCAACCTGATGGCCAAAATGAATAATAAATTTGAAATACAGTCTGATAGAAAAAATGCAGGGTCGAGACAGAAAAAGCAAAGGAGCTTAACATTCTAGTATTCTTGTAACCATTCAGTTTACTCATAATGTGATTCTGTTTGTATATCTGTGAAAATAAAGCTGAAGCTGACTATGTGCTTTTCATGTCTAACGTATTCATTTGTTCGAGTTAACAGATTTTCTCCTTTTTCTTTTCTAGTTTCTGTTGTTGGGGAAAACAAACAAACAAACAAAAAAACAAATGACAAGAAAGAAAAGAAAAAGGCTGCAATTTGAGAAAAACCTAAAAAAAAAAAAGAAAAAAAAAAAGAGAAAAGTAGCTGAGTGTCTTTATTATGTACATTTATAAGACGGTGGTTGTGAATGTATGAATCTTTTTTTATTTTTCTTCTTTTCTTTTAAAGTGTATATCAACAGAATGAATACTCTTGGAACTGTTTTTATTTACATGCAACCTTCATCTAAGGAGGGTCTATGCATGCACGCACTCACACACAGTGTTGATCTTAAAAATAATGTGTAACTGTAGCAACTTTTTCCAAATATATGAGACAGACAGACAGACAGACAGACAGACAGAGAGAGACAGAGACAGAGAGAGACAGAGAGAGACAAAGAGAGAAATACAGAGACAGAGAGAGACAAAGAGAGAGCGATACAGAGAGAGACGGAGAAAGAGAGAGATAGAGAAAGAGAGAAAGTGGGAGAGATTGAGAGAGAGACAGAGATTCAGACAGAAAGAGAGGACAGAGAAGGTGAGAGAGACAGACAGAGAGATAGAGAGGCAGGCAGGCAGGCAGGCAGACAGACAGACAGACAGACAGACACAGAGAGATGGAGACAGAGAGATGGAGACAGAGAGATACAGAGATAGTCTCTGTGTGTGTGTGTGGTTGGTAGAGCGTGGCCTTAGCGAAGAGAGATGGGTGTTGCTGATGTGTTTTTGCATAGAAAAACTGTAGTCAATTTCACACTGACCAAGACATTTCACGCAGACATTTTGAATATTTTGCATTGAATTGCTAGTCTCTTTCAAAATTTGTAATTTCATTTTATGTAATTAAAGTTAAAACATACACAAAACAACGAACAAATACAGAAGGTAACCTTGCAAAAAAAAGAAAAGAAGAAAAAAAAGTGTCAGAAGTGGGATTCGAACCCACGCCCACATTCGTGGACCAGAACACTCATCCCTAACTGAAGGAAGACAGTGTCTTGAGTCTGGCGCCTTAGACCACTCGGCCATCCTGACATCTGTATATCAGTTGGAAATGTAACACTAACTTATAAACTAACTTGTTTTGTTGAAATAAAGAACGATTAATGTAGTGCAACTTTCATTGCCGTTACCACGGTGTTATATTTAATGTTTATCAATACAATGTGTGTGTGTGTGTGTGTGTGTGTGTGTGTGTGTGTGTGTGTGTGTTTGTGTGTGTGTGTGTGTGTGTGTGTGTGTGTGTGTGTGTGTGTGTGTGTGTGTGTGTGTGTGGTATGTGTGTGTGTGTGTGTGTATGTGTGTGTATGTGTGTGTGCGTGCGTGCGTACGTGCACGCGCGCGCGTGTGTGTATGTGTGTGTGTGTGTGTGTGTGTGTGTGTGTGTGTGTGTGTGTGTGTGTGTGTGTGTGTGTGTGTGTGAGTGTGTGTGTGTGTTCATGAAGGAAATAGGTAAGCAAACATAAGTCAGCTGTATGAATTTTGTTAATGGACAAAATTAGTTTGGCGCACGCAGTCTTTACGTGTCCGCCTGCGCACAAATCCAGCACCTGATTATCAGCTATTTATTCCAGAATGGCATTAACTGGTTCCATGGTGTAATGGTTAGCACTCTGGACTCTGAATCCAGCGATCCGAGTTCAAATCTCTGTGGAACCTAATTTTTTTTCTCTTTCTCTGTCTTAAACTTTCAACCTGATGGCCAAAATAAATAATAAAACATTTGAAATACTGTCTGATAGGGAAAAAATGCAGGGTCGAGACAGAAAAAGCAAAGGAGCTTAACATTCTAGTATTCTTGTAACCATTCAGTTTACTCATAATGTGGTTCTGTTTGTATATCTGTGAAAATAAAGCTGAAGCTGACTATGTGCCTTTGATGTCTAAAGTATTTATTTGTTGAGTCAACAGATTTTTCTCCTTTTTCTTTTCTAGTTTCTGTTGTTGGGGAAAACAAACAAACAAACAAACAAACAAACAAACAAACAAACAGACAGATAGACAAAAGAAAACAAAACAAAAAACGACAAGAAAGAAAAGAAAAAGGCTGCAATTTGAGAAAAATCTATCAAAAAACAAAAAAGTGGCTGAGTGTCTTTATTATGTAAATTAATAAGACGGTGGTTGTGAATGTATGAATCTTTTTTTCTTTTTCTTCTTTTCTATTAAAGTGTATATCAACAGAATGAATGCTCTTGGAACTGTTTTTTTTTTACATGCGATCTTCATCTAAGCAGGGTCTATGCATGCACGCACTCACACACAGTTTTAATCTTAAAATATATGTGTAACTGTAGCAACTTTTCCCAAATGTATGATAATTAAATTCATGTTGCTTTGCCCAGACTGCGCAGGTGATACATTGCTGCGTAGTCTGGAAAATCTTGTTTGAAATAAAGAGGTTTCAAGGACACTAGCACTGGTTAAATCCCAAAGAGTAAATACTTTGTTACATCATATTCTTTCATTAATTGTTTCAGAACAAGAAACTGTTTGCTATAGGCAACTGAAATACTATTTCAGAAATAATTTGGCATTGGAAGAGAGAGAGAGGAGAGAGAGAGAGAGAGAAGAGAGAGAGAGAGAGAGAGAGAGAGAGAGAGAGAGAGACAAAGAGACAAAGAGACAGAGAGGCAGACAGAGAGAGAGAGAGAGACAGACAGACAGACAGACAGAGAGACAGAGAGAGACAGAGAGAGAGAGAGAGACAGAGAGGCAGAGAGACAGAGAGGCAGAGAAGCAGAGAGACAGAGAGAGACAGAGAGAGAGAGAGACAGAGAGGCAGAGAGACAGAGAGACAGAGAGGCAGAGAGACAGAGAGAGAGAGACAGACAGACAGCCAGCCAGACAGAGACAGAGAGAGACAGAGAGAGACAGGAAGAGACAAAGAGAGAGATACAGAGACACAGAGAGACAGAGAGACAGAGAAAGATAGAGATAGAGAAAGAGAGAAATTGGGAGAGATTGAGAGAGTGACAGAGATTCAGACAGAAAGAGAGGACAGAGAAAGCGAGAGAGACAGACAGAGAGATAGAGAGGCAGGTAGGCAGACAGTCAGCCAGACAGACAGACACAGAGAGATGGAGACAGAGAGAGACAGAGATAGTTTCTGTGTGTGTGTGTGTGGTGGAGCGTGGCCTTCGCGAAGAGAGATGCGTGTTGCTGATGTGTTCTTGCATAGAAAAACTGTAGTCAATCTTCACACTGACCAAGACATTTCACACAGACATTTTGAATATTTTACATTGAATTGCTAATCTCTTTAATATTTGTAATTTCATTTTATGTAATTAAAGTTAAAAACATACACAAAACAACAAACAAATACAGAATGTAAACTTGCAAAAAGAAAAAAAAAATTGTCAGAAGTGGGATTCGAACCCACGCCCACATTCGTGGACCAGAACACTCACCCCTTACTGAAGGGAAGACAGTGTCTTGAGTCTGGCGCCTTAGACCACTCGGCCATCCTGACATCTGCATATCAGTTGGAAATGTAACACTAACTGATAAACCGACTTGTTTTGTTGAAATAATGAACGATTACTGTAATACACACGTTCATTTCCGTCACCACGGTGTTACGTTTAATGTTTATCAATACATTGTGTGTGTGTGTGTGTGTGTGTGTGTGTGTGTGTGTGTGTGTGTGTGTGTGTGTGTGTGTGTGTGTGTGTGTGTGTGTGTGTGTGTGTGTGTGTGTGTTTTGTGATGTGTGTGTGTGTGTGTATGTGTGTGTGTGTGTTCATGAAGGAAATAGGTCAGCAAACAAGTCAGCTGTATGAATTTTGTTAATGGACGAAATTAGTTTGGCGCACGCAGTCTTTACGTGTCCGCCAACGCACAGATCCTGCACCTGATTATCAGCTATTTATTCCAGTTTGGCATTAACTGGTTCCATGGTGTAATGGTTAGCACTCTGGACTCTGAATCCAGCGATCCGAGTTCAAATCTCGGAGGAACCTAATTTTTTTTTCTCTTGCTCTGTCTTAAACTTTCAACCTGATGGCCAGAATGAATTAATAAAACATTTGAAATACTGTCTGATAGAAAAAAAGAAAAAAAAGCAGGGTCGAGACAGAAAAAGCAAAGGAACTAACATTCCAGCATTCTTGTAACCATTCATGTTACTCGTAATCTGTTTGTACATCTGTTTGAAAATAAAGCAGACTGTGTGCTTTTGAATTCTGATTTATTTATTTGTTGAGTTAAAGGATTTTTTCCTTTTTCTCTTCTTGTCTCTGTTTTTGGGGAAAGGAAACAAAGAAAGAAAGAAAGAAACAAACAAACAAGAAAAACAAACAAACAACAACAAGAAGAAAAAAAAAAGAAAAAGGCTGCAATTTGAGAAAAAAAAAAACTATAAAGAAAAAAAAAACCGAAAGGAAAAAGAAAAGATGATGGTTGTAAGTTTTTTTCATTTATACATTTACAAAACGTATGGATCTTTTTTTTCTTCCTTCTTTTTATTTTAAGTGAATATCAGGAGAATAAATACTCTTAGAACTGAACAGAGAACTTTTCGAAAGATTTTTCTTACATGCGACCTTCGTCCAAGCAGGGTCTATGCATGCACGCATTCACACATACACATACACATACTCACATACAGTTTTAATCTTAAAAATGAATGTGTAAGTGTTCTGACTTTTCTCAAATGTATAAACAAATTCATGTTGTTTTGCCCAGACTGTGCGCGTGGTATGTTGCTGCATAGTCTGCAAAATCTTGTTTAAAATGAAGAGGTTTCAAGGACATTAGCATTGGTTAAATCCCAAAGAGTAAATACTTGATTACGTTATATTCTTTTATTAATCGTTTCAAGAATCAAGAAACTGTTTTATATAGGCAACTGAAATAATATTTCAGAAATAATTTCGCATTGGAGAGAGAGAGAGAGAGACAGACAGACAGACAGACAGACGGAGTGAGAGAGAGTGAGCGAGAGAGAGAGAGACAGATAGACAGACAAACAGAGACAGAGAGCGAGCGAGCGAGAGAGGAGAGAGAGAGAGGAGGAGAGGGAGGAGAGAGAGAGACAGAGAGAGACAGAGAGCAAGCGAGCAAGAGGAGAGAGACACACACACACACACACACACACACACACACACACATACACACAGATTCAGTGACAGAGACAGAGAGCGAGCGAGCGAGCAAGGGAGAGAGAGAGAGAGAGAGAGAGAGAGAGAGAGAGAGGAGAGAGAGAGAGAGAGAGAGAGAGAGAGAGAGAGAGAGAGAGAGAGAGAGAGAGAGAGAGATCGTAATATACACGTGCACGGATTGTGTTCGTTCGGAAACCTGTGCGTGATTCCGTACAAATTCAGCAAAAAGAGAGAACGACATAAGGGGGATAATTCTTAGACTTCCTATTCACGTGTTCCGGCAGAAACAACTTGCGACCATGAGGCCACTTACAGAAGAGGAAACTTCGACATTTTTTGAAAAGTTGTCGAAATAGTGAGTACACACAAATTTGTGAAGTCACTAGTGATGATAAACTATGATACCTTCTTACAATTCAAAACTCAAAAGTCAAACAAAGCAGGTCTTGAGATAATCATAATGGGTCATCAGCGATCAGGGCTGAGATTTAGCAAGCCAGGCTAAGGAGCCAGCGGGCTCCTAACCTGGGAAGTTGAGGTTGCCAGAAAATTTTTCAGGTTGCCAGACCCTTTGATTGAAAATGCGGTCCTATTTTAAATTGTATAACTATTGCAGCTAATAAACAAGATAACTTTCAACAACAACACTGTTTCATTTTTGGAAAACAACTTTATTTTCAGTTTTCATTGATATGCCAGGCATCGTACACAAGCCATGCTCTCTCCTCCCCTGTGTCTGTCCTCTTCCATCCAGGCACCCACTTTCGATCTCTCTTCTCTTCTTCATATTCCTTCTTCTGCCTCTTTATTTCTTCTTCTGATTTTTTTTTCTTTGCTGGAGGCTCAGAGACACCGATTAAAAAACGGTGCATGATTGCCGAAAGAACAGCGAAAATAGATCTATCTACGGCAAGTCTCGCGTGACTCATGAGTCATCGGGAAAGCCCGGTGCTGACTCTAGCAGTGACGAAAGAGGGCACGGGAAGCTGAAGCGTTGTACGTGTGTCGGATCAGACGGGAGGCGTGTGTTTTGTTTTACAGCGCGTGTAAAGAGTCTGTGTACAGGTACGGAATCTCTACCACTGGCGGTAATTTTCAGGTCGCCAACCGGGCGAATGGTACCGTAAATCGAGTTTGCCAGACTCCATTTTTAGGGGCCATTGGCGAGTTGGCAAGCGTTAAAGCTCAGCCCTGGGTGATGATTCGCGATCATCGTCATTCACTCATTCACTGATTCAGTCATTGTGCCGTCACAGTTGTGTCGACCGAGTCAGTGACTGTCATTGTTACAGTACTCACGGTGTACAGGCCGGATGTTTTCTTTCGTAATGTTGCCCAGCTACAAGACATTCAGAAAACCATGTTCTCAATAGACGAGTGAGAGAGAGAGAGAGAGACTCAGAGAGAGACTCAGAGAGAGAGAGAGAGAGAGCGCTATCAGTTCTGACTCGGAGGTTTGTCATAATTGTGATAATTGACTAGGCCTGTAATTAGGCCTAGCCTAATTTCTATTTTCTTTTCTTTTTTTTCTTTTTTTATCTTCTCCTTCTTCTTTTTGTTTGCCGTTTAAATGGTCTGGTCACACCTGGCTATGAATATGACTTAGTTTAGTTTCTTTCTAGTTCCTCCCAGCTGCCTTGGTGCTTGGTGGTCAGAAGTTGTTATGACTTTTCTCAGACTACATCCCCTAGCACAACAAGGTGATCTCCAGTATCTGAGGATCGATCATGCTGAGACCCAAACCCAGTGTTGCTCCGCGCTGAAGAGACTAGCAGGCAAATGTGATCACATTTCTTATCAAAAGGGTCAGGTTACCTGAAAAAATCCCCCCATGGGGATACCGACAGCTCTTTCAGTATAAATAGTATCCCCACCTTGTGGAAATTTTATGCTAAAAATTTCCTGTTTTCTGTCACTCTCTGTTTTTACCTGGTTCCTTTGCTTTCTGTCATTTCTTCCTGTCATTTTCTGCCTTTCTGGTCCATGCACCTGTATGTGTTTAATAATCTTACATACTTTTCTCTTTGGATTGATAATTGGGTAGCACATTTTTGGCTCTAGGGAGGTCAGATGTGCAGAAGCAAGTTTGGTAATTCATGCCTGTTTTATAAATGTTTTGGTGTCCTTAGGTATGCTTAAATTTGTATTCAGTTGTGTTTTTTAAATCCTCTGTGTGATAAATTGGACAGAATGGTCAACTCCAGTGGCGTGCCTTAGATTATGTGCATGATCCACTATTAGCTTGGTTTCTTTTTTTTTTGGTTTTTTTTGTTGCTGTTGAAATATTTTGTATGTTTTGAAACAGGTTATAGCCCTGATCACTGATATGGCTCTCTATGCAGTCAGCTGGGCTTTAAACAAAAAAATAACAATAACAATAACCTGAAAAATTGTTGGGCTGTCTCAGCTTCCCAGGTTAGGAGCCCATTTGGCTCCTTGGTCTGGCCTGCGATAATCTCAGTGTGTGTGTGTGTGTGTGTGTGTGTGTGTGTGTGTGTGTGTGTGTGTGTGTGTGTGTGTGTATGTGTATGTGCATGTGTGTGTGTGTGTTTTGTGTGTGTGTGTGTGTGTCTTTAAGTTTTTTGGGGGAGGATGATAAACTGTGAAATGGTTGCTGTTGAAGCAGCCATTCCAGTGACTGATTCTGATTGAAATCTTTTTTTCAGTATTGGGGACAGCATTGCTCTCCTCCTTGACAGACAAGATGGAACCTATTGTTTCCGGCTTCACAAGGAGCGTATTTATTACATTAGGTGAGTATGTTGAATGTCATAGGTGGATAATGTTATTTTACCTAGATGGAGGAATGTCAGAGGGGGATATATGTTATTTTACCTGGACAGACCTACATGACAAAAGCATAGTCAGGTAAGACAGACGTCAGACTTGCTTGGGTACGGCCTGGTGGATAAAGATTTTTTTGATATTTCAGGTCAGCATGTGTGCAGACCTGTTAGTGCCTAAATCCCCACTATAAAACATCAAGCGCGCATGGTAAAGATCTTGTAAGTCATGTCAGTGTCTGGTGGCTTATGGAAACATGAAAACACTCAGCATGCATGCCCACTGAAGTGGGAATTTGCAGATTGTGCAGCAACATAGTGCCTGCGCAGTGAGGGCAAAGCAGTATGCATGTTCACATCCAAGAAAAATGGGAATGCTAGAAGAAAAAAAAAAAGAAAAAAAAAAGAAAAGAAAAGTCAGAGCAGGGAAGAATCTCACAGAGTCAGGAATAGAGACAACAACAAAAATGATATGGAGGAACATTATTTTGTATAAGGATTGGATGATTGATTTTTGATATCTGACTTAGAACAAACAAAACAGAATGAAACATTACTTTGTCTAGATGTGTGAAGGTATTGCTTCGATTTTAATGGTTGGGAAGAGGGCTGATCCTGTTGATTACAGATTTTGTTGTTACATTTTAGTCTTTCAAAATGTTATTATTTTCACATTATATTTTTCTTTCTCATCCTTGACAGTGAAGAGCTGATGAAAAAAGCGGGCAACATTGCAGGACAGAATCTGTTGTCCTTTGGAACGTGCTTTGGCAAATTCACAAAAACAAGAAAATTCAGGCTTCATGTCACAGCCCTGGACTATCTGTCTCCCTATGCCAAAGTGAGTCTTTTGTGTCTTTTTGATTTTGTACCCTTTCTTTCTTTCTCTGTCTCTCTTCTTTCATCTTTCTTGTTAATTTCAGATGACACAAGGAAGTCCATTGTCTGTCTTATTACAGATGAACGTTTCAGACATTTCCAGTAATTTTTTGCCCTGTGAAAATTCATGAATGATTGAAAAGAAAAGTTTTGCTTGTCTGGAACTTTCAGTACTACATACAATATTAATGTGTAAGGAACACAAAAATTGAGCCATTTGGAGGCGTTTTATAATTTTTTCTTGTGAAAAAGAACGATACTGATAAAGAATCCAGAAAGATGTTAAGTACCACTGTTATATTGAGTGGTTTCAGATTTACTGATTAATTTTTAAAGTACTGAACATGTCTGTGTACTTGTAACACTTTTTTTTTTTTTAGATCAGATCATTCACTAAAATGTAATTATGGTGTTACAATGATCCAAGAAGAATGAATGGGAATTCTTCATCAGTTTGTTGGGTACTTTCGTTTGACACGTATACTGACTGTAACACACATGCATGCATGCACGCACGTATGCACGCACGCACACATGCATGCATGCATGCATGCACGCACACACGCGCACACACACACACACACACACACACATACACATACACACACGCACACACACACACACACACACACACACACACACACACACACACACACACACACACACACACACACACACACACACACACACACACCACTCTCTCTCTCTCTCTCTCTCTCTCTCTCTTACACACTCACTCAGTATGCATGCATGGAGGCAGGCAAGTGCATGTGCATGGATAAGAGGAATAGAGTGGGGAGAAAAAAATAAGTGAATGATAAAAGAAAGGAGATACAGTATGTTGAATAAAACCAAAAAATGTTCATTGTCTCAAGATTTACCCATCATTTACATTATTTTGTCTGTGATACTGTGTAAGACATGAAGTGGAAGGGGCAGGAATAAGGATATATTATATATATGTGTAAATGTGTAAGTGGAAGGGGCAGAGGTAAGGACATACAAATGGATATTTGGAAGGGATAGGGGTAAGGACATATAAGTGCATTAAGTAGAGAGGGAAGAGCTAAGGAATAGTTTGTGCCTGAAGTGGAAAGGATAGGGAAAAGGAAATATAAGAGCACATGAAATGGAAGGCTCAAGGGAAAGAGGTAAGGACATATAAGTGCATAAGTGGAAGGGATAGGGAAAAGGAAATATAAGAGCACATGAAATGGAAGGGGCAGAGGTAAGGACATATAAGTGCATAAGTGGAAGGGATATGGGTAAGTACATAAAAGTGCATGAAGTGGAAGGGGCATGGATAAGAAAACAGGAAAACACCCAACATATATGCCAGTTGAAGACAGAATGTAGTGGGTAAGGATATACAAGCAGGTGAATTAAGTGGTAGGGGTAAGGGTAAGGAATAATGAAAAAGTAATTTCTAGTATTCATATTTATTATTACTTTACAGTCAGTCATTTAACCCTTTGACTCCCGCACCCTGTACATCCTGCATTGCCAACCATGTCAGGAAAGCAAAAACTCAACCCTGTGATTCCCTCACCCTATCCACCAGCTTCCTGCAGTAACTGTTGATTTTGCATTCTTCTGGAAACAAAAACGGCACAAAGTGTGGCAGAAACTATCAGCTGGACAGCTGTTCTTGTGCATGATTCATACACATTCAGCGAGGTAATTATTGACTTTGTTTTCTTCACACAGTACAAAGTGTGGCTGAAGCCATCAGCAGAGCAGCAGTTCCTATACGGACACAATGTATTGAAGTCCGGGCTTGGCCGCATCACTGAGGGCACACAGCAGTACCAGGGTGTGGTCGTGTATAACATGGCCGACGTGCCGTTAGTGAGTATAGATTAAGTAGATGATCAGCAAGGGTGATGATTTTCTGCTTTTTGGTGAAAGGCTGTAGAAAACAAAATGACATTCCACTGAAAACAAAGAAATAAACAAAGTCAAGGCTTTTTGGTTTGTATAGTAGAGTCAAAATGAACGGCATGAGAGTAGTAGTGAATACGGGAGTCCCTAAAATGATATATATAGGTATATGTATATATATATATCTGTATATATTAAATGTATCTTTTGTATGTTTTGATGTGCTGTTATTTGCATTCTTGCAGTTTTGAGATTTTAAGCAATTTCAAATGAAATAGCAATGAAAAAGGTTATTTATGAATAGTATTGAATACTTAACATTTCTGGCTATTTTGACATGTAGTTAAACAAGTAAAAAGTCAAATGCAAATAATTTGATTTGAGAATGCAGAATGTTAGGTGACTGTCATGATTTAAAAAAATCCTTTTCAGTTTGTATATAATGGACACAAATCAGAACAGTAAGATATACATATAAATCATGGGTATACACAAGTTAATAGCAGCTCAGACAGGTGTGCATATTATTCCAGTCCTTATAAATATTTGTAAATTTCTAAAAACGAAGCTCTAAAATGACAGTTCCTAATAACACTTGAACTGATTTGCAATGATGCGCATGCAGTGTGAAGGAATTTCCAGCCTTGGTTAACAGAGGAAAACCTGAAATTAGTGTAAAATCAGATGCATCCAAAATGAGTAAAGGGTGGAATATAAGAGCATCACTAGGATGTTATGTGGAATAAGGAAGGACAGATATAAATTGTTCAGAACTGAAGGCAACATTATTGTTTTGTTGTCTTGTATAAAAAAAATATTGGACTCATATATCCAGCTTTTTACAGACATTTGTACTTCTGTAGTTTGCATTAATAACCTAGGTAGCATTAAGATGTGATGCAGTGAATTTTCTATATTTGGCTTTGGTGCTTATCCACATACAACTTTGTGACAAAAGTATGTCTCCCAGGATATGAAAAGATGAAACACACCATGACTTGAGACTGACTGTGAAAAAAATAAGAATAAAGAAAATGAATGGCATTTTGAACACTAAAGTGTTTCAGGTTGTCACATCTCAGTTTTGGCCAAGTTGATATTTTTTCTTCTGGAGTGACTGCTCAGCTAGATATGTGTCTTGCAAATCAGACACAGGCATATTTGCTGTAGAAACATTTAGTGTACATCAGTCTTTGTTCATATCCTTTATATTTCTCTCTTTTCACCTTGATTCCATGAGTGCTTCAAAGACCAGAACTACTGGAAACAGAATGCATTCTCATTGTACCACTGTGGACAATGCAAGTCTGTTCACAAAATGATACGTCTGTTACTAATCATACCACTGATATACCACGGCTGCATTTTCCCAGCCATTCTGCTACCCTTTAGTTGCGAGCCGGCGTCGCCTGCGTGTGCTATTTTTAGCCAGGCAGGGTCGACCAAAGTCCGTCAGAGTAGCGTGTCTTTGTGCTCCCGCACTAGTGATAAAGGGACAGGTGAAAAGGGTGTGGGGAATGGAAGGGAAGGGGCACGCTATTAATAGCCGGCAGAAAGTGGCCAACTAAAGTATCTCGGATTTGTGCGCTGTGCTACCAGTGCGGTCAGACCTTCTTGTCCGTCCTCTGAGAGGTCAGCATCACCCACTCTTAAAGAACATGAGACTGACTGATTGCGTCTGACTGATTGTCTCTTGTCAGAACTCACCTGTCTCACCTGTCGGCATCACCGGGTTTGATGTTGGCTGCTGCATATCTGGATACCAGCATCTCCCTTCAGTTCGCTCTATCTTGACTTTTGTGGGCAAGTTCTTAAATATTCAGGCCACTGATGTTGGTTATGTTCCCAGCATATGAGATTGCCTTTCTTCCTTTTCGTCATCGTTTTTCCTTGAAAGATGGTTGCCATGAGGTCTGTGTTCTTGTTGCGTGACACATGGCCAGTGTATTTTAGTCTTCTCTTGTTGATGTCTGCTAGCAGTTTTCTTGGTGGTATCAAGTTCTTTCAGGACACTTTCATTAGTTCTTCTGTCTGCCCATTTGACAGGTAATAATAAGTCTCCGATAAAACCACGTCTCTGCTGCCTCAATTCTTCTGTGATCAGTTTTTATCAGAGCCCCGGCTTTGCAGCCTTGTCAGAAAAATGCTCGAAAAATGAGGAATTCAAAAGGAATTAGTAGACGTTATCATTTCAGCATGGAGAGGGGAATGAAACAAAGTTTTGCTACACATCAAGAAATGGATTCTGTATTATAATGACAGGAGAGAGATCTCTTTCATGTCTTTGTGAATGAAATAATTAATTTTTTTAAACTAAATCATTTAATGATGGCAGAGTGTGCAGTTGTTTTAACCTAGCACAAAATGCAGTTATAAGGTAGTATGATAAATCAATGGGAAATCATATACTTGTCAAAAAGTGTTTAAAAGGAGTGTTAAATCACTGTACAGCTTTATCAGACATCTTGTCATTTCAGATGCCAACTAGTTGCCCCCCCCCCCCCCCCCCCCCCTTTACCTGGGTATGCCTGGAGCTCTTTTTGTATAAATAACATCCTCACCTTCTAGAAATTCTGTGCTAGAAATTTGCTCTTTTCTGTCACTCTGTTTCTATCTTGTTCCTTTGCTTTCTGTCATTTCTTCTATTAATTTCTGCCTTGCTGGTCCCGCACTTTTGGCTCTGGGGAAATGAGATATGCAGTAGCAATTTTAGGTAATTTAGGCCAGT
The DNA here is from genome assembly GCA_030674185.1 of Monoplex corrugatus. NCBI lineage: Eukaryota > Metazoa > Mollusca > Gastropoda > Littorinimorpha > Ranellidae > Monoplex > Monoplex corrugatus. The sequence goes on from JAPXFY010000015.1 coordinate 17,231,969, forward strand.
TTTTATATGTTTTAGTGTCCTTGGTTATGTTTAAATTTGTATTCAGGTGTCTTTTTTAAAGCCCTGTGCTATAAATTGGACATAGTGGTCAGCGCCAGGGGCATCTCCTTAGATCATATGCACAAATGCATTGAAATGTGTACTTAATTTTCTTTTCCTTTTTTTTCCTGTTGAAGTATTGTGTATGTTTTGAAACGATTATAGTCCTGATATGGCTTTACACAGTTGATGGTTTTAAACAAAAATAAGAACAATAACTTGTTGCTCATATTTATAAAGAAATGGATGATCTCTTGTTCACAATTAACCATAAAAGTGATACTATTGTGCCTGTTAGTGTCAGGCCAAAGGAGTTAAATAATGTGAATGATGGACCTTAGAAATACGAGTTGTACCAAAGGAGAAGTCTACTGCATATTTGGAGACCTACTCCAAACAACCATCATAATGAACTTCTGCTGGGAGCCTTTCCTCTTGATGAATTCTGCATGTTGTTATTTATCTGAAACAGTTACTGAAGAGAACATAAAAACATACAGAGACAAAACTTTCATCAGTTGGAGAACACCTCAAAAGATAGTGTAAGAAAGGATGCAACCATGTACCACTAGTAACAGTCCTGAAAACAGTGGGTTGGAGATGTGCCAACACATTTACAGACAGCATTTTGTCAAAAACCTATTCTGAGTGGAACAAACTTTGGGAAGGCTGTCCTTGGTGTGGCTCACTAACCTCATACAGTTTACTGTGCTATAAATTAAAAATTATTGTGAAATGTATGCATTCGAATATTTATAGAGAGGTGCAAATGTTGCAAACTTCAAAATTTCTTGAAATTTTGTTCCTTTCGGAAGTGTTGGAGATAAAATTGCAAAAGTACAATAAATGTACCACATCATATTAACTGTAGTTTTATCTCCCACAGAAGAGAGAGGTAAGGATTATGTGCCTTTCCAAATGTAGTACTAATAACGTAGTGATACACTGTTGCATGCTACAAACAACAACAACAACAAAAGAAGCATTCTTAAAGTAGGCCCCCTACTTTTAATTTAGATCCACTTTATAATCCTTACATCTCTTCCATTGTATAATTTCTGCAGTTTACATCTGATTAAATTTGGTATGTCATTCTTAGTATTTTCATGTTATCACCATGTTATCACTTGCCTCTCTCCGTTATGGGAGATAAAGCTATAATAATTAACCATCACAACAAGGTAGAATTGTTGTAATTACGCAAAATGCAGATATGCTTGTGATATTGAAAGTTAGTTTTTGATAATTGAATATAGATACATAACAATGCCACTTCGCTAAAATAATAGATAAAGCTTTGCTTTATATACTTTTTCATTTGAGCCTGTAGGATTTATTTTACATGTGTACAGATAGTGTCTAGCAAGCAATATAATTAAAGTCTAACTTGATTAAAGTAAAACACTGTCTGTTCGATAAATTTTTCCTATTCTTGAAAGAACGGTAACCTCAAGCATTGTTACGTTGGAAGCCAATTCAGGTACAATGTTAAACATATTTTCATTGTTATGTTGGAAGCCAATTCAATTCAGTGTTAAACATATTTTCATTGTAATGTTGGAAGCCAATTCACATTCAGTGTAAAACGTATTTTCATTGTTATGTTGGAGGCCAATTTACATTCAGTGTTAAACATATTTTCAAGACTGCCATAGCTGACAAATAATGATACAACACACTTAGACTGGTGGTGATCTGTCACAATTGATGAATAAAACATACAGTAGATTCTTTCAAAGGTCTCATTTAATCTTTCATCCCCATATTTAGGTCATCATCAGATCAGTTAGTTTGCTGCTTGAGTAATGCTGTCATATTAAAATAAAATTGACTGCATTTCATTGTCTTTGTAAAGCTGCTCAGAAAGGAGATTGTTGTTGTACCTGGACTGAATTTGGCACTTCTTGATGTTGCAGGGATTTGGCGTTTCAGCAAAATCTACAGAAGCTTGTCGGCATGCTGATCCTATGATGCCAGTTGTTTTTCATCAGGCAGACATTGGTGAATACATCCGTCATGAAGAAACACTGACATAATTTAGTAATTGCGAACTTGTGTGTAGGCCTACATGTGTTGAGAATGTGGAGCAGTGTGTGTGTAAGGATGTGTGTGTATGTGCATTGTACACATATGTGTATGTGTTATGATTTGATATGATGGTTTGATATGTGTAACTACTTTATGATTGAATGTGCGTGCGTGTGTGTGTGTGTGTGTGCGTATGCGTGTGCGTGTGCGTTATCATTGTCTAATGAAGAAAAAAATTAAATATGGTGATGAGAAGACGGTAATGTGTTTGTCTTGCTTTATTGACTTTCTCTTGTTGGACGAATGTAGTTGTAGAAAATTTACATTAGACTAATGTGTGCAGGTCTAGTTCATTTTTAAACATTCTTAACACACTTATTTCCTCGTCTAACTTGCACATTCAATTTCCTGGGAGGAGAGATCACTGTTTTATTACAATTTTATTTTTAAAAAAAGCTGTTAGAACCAAAAAAACAACTTGTCCTTTCAAACATGATCATTCTCAGAAAAAAATACAAACTTTGACATCAACACGTCAACTGCTTATATGAACTCATGTCTTGCACCCTGTACAGCAGATAATTCCTGGCCACAGAACGACTGGATGTGATTGGGACCAATTGAGAACAAAACATTTTATTAAGTTCCCTGCCAGTCCTGGTAGGCAATGTCATTTACCATCACACAACATAACATTTCTTAAATGTAGTCAGCAAGGAACAAGAACCCTTTGAAAATTCAGCAATATTTCTTTTAAGAAATCCATGGGAAACAGACAACACAATCCTCTACCTATGCAAGGATACATGTATTATCATCATTTACAAAAATAAATTTTTAAAAAAAAGGGGGAAGACTTATGGGAAGCAACTGGTTAGAAACTGTTACCATAAAGTGATTATTTCCCTTGGTCTGTATGCTGGTTCTCTTGTGGTCTAGGTTTGCGGTCAGATTTTTGGCAGGCATCCATTTGTTCTGTTAACATGGTTGCAGGACAGAACATTCATTTTCCGTACAGGTTTGCATTGCAACAGTCAATATCGATTGTTTTTAACTGCCGTTCCCTCACCCAATCTCCCATCCTCATTTAATACTCCATGAAGCCTAGTTGGTGTAGAGGTGAGCTCACACCTTCCAAAAAACTTCCAAAACCTTATGTACAGGTATAAGGCTTGTGCCATGATCATTTTGGATCTTATTCGTCAGATGGCACGGGTGCATATGGAATTAATTCTGAGCACATAGACATCATCTTGAGAAACTGAAAAATAGTGACTGCACAGGTTTGGGTCTGGCTTGAGGAGCCTTGTGTTTGCAGCCTCCAGTCACACACAACTGTGAGTGGGTACATGACCATGTTCAAGACTGGGAAAGGTAAAGCATCAAGGGAGTAGAGATGGGTATCCCCCAGCACCCTCTCAATACTAGTCCCAAGATAAGTTGAGGTTTCAACCTTCTTACAATCTCGGGGTTAAAAGAAAAACCTTGCTGTACCTAAATTACCCATCTATGCCCATCGAAGAATAACTATCTTTTCCCATTGTTGTGGATTCTCAGCTGGATTTGAAAACTTGTGTAGTGTCCATGTGATAGTGATAATGATTTGCCTTTGAAATTGAAGCTTGTCAAGAGTGGCCAACTGAACTGTTGACCACTATTTTGACCATGTCAACTTCAGTGTACCAGGAGAAGTGCTGATGTTGGTAGATATTAATGGATTGCTGAATGTAGCAATATACATTATGTATGTTTTATTGATATAAAGAGTCATGTGGAAAAGTGTGTAAACTGTTCCTGTGTTTAGAATGCTGCAATAAGCAGCAATTTTCCCTGTGGTGCATGCAATCTTGTCTGTCTGTCTGTCTGTTTCTCTCTGTCTCTCACACACACACACAAACACACATACACAAACACACATAGATTCTATACACACATATGCATGCATGCGCACACACATGCACACACACACATACGTGGGCACACATGCGCACACACACACTCACATACGCATGTACAGACAATGTGTAAATAACACACTTATCAGAAACATTTTGGAGTGATTTTTACCACAACTTGATCCCATACTCTCCTCCTCCTGCAAAACACTCCTCAGCTGACAGCTATAGGAATCTTATCTCTTGCTTACCATACTGAAAGTGGGTTCTGCACAAAATCTGCAATTAAATGGATTTTCCTGCGATATGTCAGAGCAGACACCCAGTTTCAAATCATAGGCTACAATGTATTCCATTATGTGAGATTGATCAGTATGTCCCAGTGACATTTTTCAGTTTAAAAAATAAAATTACACAAGTTTTAAGAGAAGGGCTGGGTAGAAGAGGAAGACTTTGAAAGATGGTGGGTTAAAAGGAAGGGTGATGAGAAATCTGTTAAGTAGGAGGTCAAGTTTAGTTGGCTGGAAAGATTATTTGAAGGTGTAGTAGAAGAGGAGTCATTAGTTTTAGTTCTCTTGTTTCGGTAGGGATGACAGAGAAAGAGAGAGAGAGAGAGTGTGTGTGTGTGTGTGTTGAGTAAGATTGTTGGTGGAGCTGGATTCCGCCACCTCTTTTCCCTCTCTCTTTAGATTAACAACTGCAGATAGGTTATGTAAGTTTTCTTATGAGCTATTAGCTATACAGTTTCATTTTATCTTTCTCCATCTCTTGTCTCTCTCACCATCTTGCTGTTTCTTCCTCTCATCGTCTCGCTGTTTCTTCCTCACCTTCATATTCTTTTCTTTTTCTCTCCCGTTTTCTGTCTTTGGCTCTTGTCTCTCTGTGTCTGTCTCCTCTGTCTCTATCCCTCTCTCTTTCTGTTTGAACCTGTGAACCATAGAATAGTCGCATCATGTAAAGCTGAAGAAGGAAAACAGAGAGAGAGAAGAGAAGAGAGAGAGAGAGAGCACCGGGTGACACTGTTGTTAATAATCTCTGTCAGTCACCATAGAAACGGGGAACTATTTACCTGGAAAAAACACCGTTGTCGTGGTTACGGATCACGCCACCCTGAAGGTGGTCCCACCTCTTATAATCGTCCCATAGACTCGGGTGGCCAAACACACACACACACACACACACACACACACACACACACGCACCGCACGCACGCACGCACACGCAGAGAGAGAGAGAGAGAGAAGTGTGTCAGGATGGGAAGGGTGTGGTAAATGAAACCTTCAATCTCCGGCTTTGGGAAGGGAGAAAAATGCTCAGTTCATATTAAAAATAATAATCTCCTTTTCTGGCTATCGGGGAAACAGAATGCTTAACTCGTCCTACCTCTCCCTTTCTGCCCCAGTTTCAAAACGTTTCCTGTCATACACTAAAAATAATTTGGTCTAGGTTAATAAACAAATGACCGTCTACAGCCAATCTGTCTGGTTCTCCTTCTGTCTCTCTCTGTCTCTCTATCTGTCTGTCTGTCCTGTCTTCTCTTCTCTCTCCCTCTCTCTTTCTGTAAAAGTGGGTTTCCAGGTTCAGTCTGAGCCTGCAACATATAATGGCGCTACTTTGATACTTATATGTGAGCCAAATGTCCCGCCTGTCTGTCTGTTTCTCACTCGCTCACTCTAGAAAGTTGGTTGGAAGGTTCAGTCTGAGCCTGTAACATAAAAATAGCTGTTTGCTGCCCATCTTAACACTCCAGTCATTCTGATTGTGTCAATTTGGTGTCGTAAGACCCCCCTCCTCACTCCCCCCCCCCCTCCCACATTTCCATCCATTTCAAACCCTGTCAGTGGATAGAAGTTTGTGTAGGCTCACGAAATCTGCCAGATCATCACTAGCAGATTTGGGCAGAGCGCATATGGAGCTGTCCGAACGTGATGGTTTTCTCTTGTTCACATTCAGATTCAGTTCAGTACCCCGTTCTTCCTGTCTCAGTTGACCCATCCTGGTATTTTGTCTTATGTTTATGTACAAAATATGGAGATACGTAATACTAAACACTGCTGGTTGATCAGCTGACCACTTGGTGTCTTTGTGTCTCTATATTAGTTGATATGTTTTTCGAAAAAAAAAAAAATCCCACTGAAGAAAACTATTTCATATGGATTGAAGTGGTGTGTGTGTGTGTGTGTGTGTGTGTGTGTGTGTGTGTGTGTGTGTGTGTGTGTGTGTGTGGTGTGGATGTGTGTGTGTTGTTTTGTGTGTGGTATGTGTGTTTGTGTGTGTGTGTTGAGAAAAAGAGAGAGAGAAAAACAAAACAAAGCAAAAATTAAACAGATCGATGAAAAATAAATACAATAAGATAAAACAATCTGTTAGCAACATTTTCTTGGTCTTTTCGGGTGGATCTTTACCAAATTTAGGCCAAAGATGAGGATCGATGAGGAATGCATAAATTCAGAAATTATGGCGCCAAGGTCAAGGTCAATCCTCCCCCTCCAAAAAAGCCTAAAATGAGCACTTTGTGATGGTGTGTGAACAACATTTTTAAAGGTCTCAGTGACCGTAACATGTAGTAAATCTGAATTTTTCTTTTTGATAACTCTTGTATTTAAAGGAAGACTTTTTAGAATAGGCTTGGCTTTTTTTTTGCTTTTTTTTTTCACCCATGGTGCCTCCGATTGGTTTGAGTAAACTGCGCATGCAATTCAGAAAAAAAAATTCCGTAAAACGTCGAGAAAACTTGCAGAATTAACATCATGTGAATACAAATAATTACATTTCATAGGGAAAAAAAAAAAAAAAAAAAGATTGCCGACGGCGAACAACTGCAGACGACAAGAAAAAAAAGGAAAACTGCAGACGATAGGTGCTCAGCCCTGAGAGAGTGAGGTTGTCTGCCTTGCAAGAAACAGGTATTCGTCCAAATAGAAATATTTAAATTGTCATCAAAACATATTGTAACGTGAACAAACAATTATATAGTAAACATATCTCTCAGAACAACCTTCAGCCTCAATCAAATCACTGTGTAGCAGTCACTGAGCTCTTAAAAATAACTAGTTGCCTGCCATTTAGGTCTGTAGATCTAGGTCAGTTCGAAATGTATTTTGTTATCATTAAAGACAGAATCCAGATCTAACTTTTTGGACATCAACGTTGAATTTGTGCCAGATCAGCGTCCAGAACTGGAAAACGAAAATAGGTGATGTGTTTTTGGGTTGCATTGTGCAATGACGTGGCTCGAGAAAAATGTGTGAGAGGAAAACTAAAAGCAGACGACAATTCTATCACAATTCACAATGGCAATCAATGGAGGTGACGCGTATGTAATTAATTAGTTTCAGCGAAAGTGTTATAATTTGAACTGATCTGAGCATTTTTGTGACCTGTGCAGTAGATTCTACAGATTTGTGCTCAGAAATGGTTTGTTGTGCTGTGAATTTTCGTACAGGTGCTTTCTTAGTCGGTGAGGCTACTGTGATACCTGATTTTTTTTTCTGTGAGATTTGCATTTTGAGCCATGTTCTGGTGTGGTATAGAGTGTCGACTCCTACACACCAAAGACGGATTCTTGAACCAGTGTAAGGCCATTCATCTTCACTTTTTTTTCCTTCGTGCACACACTCAGATAGAAGGGACTGTTTTGTAGTCTACAGTTCAACTTGACAATGCAAAGGATTGCCACTGGTGACACCCAGGACTTGTAAGACCTGACATCACTGGGACTGGCTACTTAATTTCTTGTTTTTGTTTATGGTTGAAGTATCTTGACTATCAGCCTGAAAGAAAACACCCTCCCCCACCCCAGAGCATATCATGATGTGACCTGACAGTACGCATGTCGAAGTGGACAGGGAAACACCCACTATCTTGAGTCTAGATGTCTAGATCTACTCTTCGTCACCACTGGTGATACTATCAACATACCGAGGTAAGTTCTGTTGTCGCATTCTTTCAGATCTAGAATCTTTTGTCTCTTCTTTAGAACCCTTCTTTATCTTTCGCTTACCTTTTGAAATTCTAGATCATTTAATTTTTTTTCAAGGTCAACACTTGCAAACGCACACACAGAATCAGAGAATGCCGTTCATAGTGTCGTATATTATCAATTTGAGATCGTTGTTGATTGTCATGGTATTAAGGAAATTGTCCATCGGCATCGATGTTAAGGTGCATCAGTGACTTTAGTCGGACGGCACCCGTGTTTTGATTTTTATTTATTTATGATTTTTAAATTGTTTATTTGTGTAATATATTTGGGGGTGGGTAGGTGGGTCAATGGATGGAACCTGATCAAAGCGGGTGATGTATTAACTATTAAGGACTTAATTTACATCCAGACGACGGAGCTTTTACTGTTTCGGTTTTGTTTTTAATGCTTTCTTTTCCCCCTCCCCTCTCCCCGTTTCGAGCAATATTTCTCTGTACATGTAGATCTACGCACATTGTTGGCCCACGTTGTGCGGGCGCTGTGTTGCTGCACAGTCTGCGTACTCCATCTTCGATGGGGAGTATGCTAGTCATTCTCGTGTCGCCATTAGCCACGTAACAAAATATAGGTATGACTTACAAAGATCTTTAACGTGCTTTTGTTTTCGGTGTGCGTGAGCGCACAAAGGGACTTCCGATACCTGCAGGTCTGCATGATCGGTAAAGAAGCGTTCAGACATGTATTGATGATGTGTTGTGCTGGATAAATATCAACAAACATAGGCCTAAGTTGAACTCGTACAAAATAGAAGTGATGCTTGTTGGCACTACTTCTCAACTTGGATTTGTAAGTGTGCTATCATCATCAGGTGCCTTGCCGCATGGCGTTGGCGATTATGGACTTCCATCTGTCCTTATCTCTTGTTGCCTCAAGCATCTCTTCCACCCTCCCTGCTTCAGCCACTCTGCAAGTCCGTCTAGTATCTTCTCCCTGGTACTGATATTTCATTCCAGATCTTTATGAAATACCTTGAGGGTCGAGGCTGACCGAAACGGGATGCAGGCGGTTCTTTCAGTGTAAATAGTATCCCCAGTTTCTAGAATTAGTAGAAATCATATGCTAGTTTTTTTGTTTTTTTCTTTTCTTTTCTGTTACTCTGTGTTCGCCATGCGGCTTTGCTTTCTGTCATCTCTTCCTGTCATTTTGTGCTTTACTGGTCCGATCACCTTTATGTCTTCTAAAAAGCTTATAATTATGCTTTCTCGTAGGATTGATAATTGGGTTATGTATTAAGTGCATTTTTGGCTTTGAGGAAATTTGATGTGCAGAAACAATTTCAGGTAATTTAGGTAAGGTTTTATATGTTAGTGTCCTTAGGTATGTTTACAACTGTGTCCAGGTATCTTAAACCCTCTGGTGATAAATTGGGCGAAATGGCCAACGCCAGGGCATATTCTTAGATTGTGTGCGCGAATGCATAGATATGTGTACTTAATTTTCTTTTCCAGCAATTTTTTCCAGCGAGCTGTTGTGCACGTTTTGAAATGGTCATAGCTCAGATACGGCTCTGTGCAGTCGGCTGGGCTTTGAACATTAAGAATAAGAATGAATTGTTAGGTTAGGGGGATCGCTTTCATCAGATCACATCTGTCCAAAACAGCTTGTAAACGATTTGTCTCCGCTACTTTTGCTTCCCGGCTAGATTTCAGTCATTTTGCCCTATCTGGCTTGCTGGCAGAACAAATTTATTGATTCCAAATAGCTGAGAACGGCGCAGCATGTCCGATCATAAAGAAAACAAAAGCTCACATAACACCATACCTCAAAGAACTCCATTGGCTAACAGTCAAATTTCGCTTCATATCGCCATTTTGAAGTATCTTTGCCACACTATCTTTCAGTTTATCTCTGCACATATCAAACACCGCGCATTATGTGAGCCTTAAAGCAAAAGCTGATGGTGTTGAATTTCAGTCTCAAATCAGCTGACGTAGTTGTTTTCCGTTTCATTACGTCATATGTTGGAACTCACTGCCAGTTAATCCGTAGGGTCTGCTTGTGCTGTCCTGTCTCCGTTGACGTGGAGGATCTGAAAAGAAGAACTCAACCCTTAACCTACTAGGCGCTATCCAAGCATGCTTATTTCATTAATCAGTAGAGGATGGGGGGAGGGGAGGTGTCTAACAATAAGAGAGAGAGTTGATTGATCGTTATTTTATAAAAGGTGAAGACAGTGACACAATACAACAGTGTTAGGTCATTTTTCCATGTGTGCAATTGCTAACAACAACAACAACGAAACAACAACAACAACAGCAACAAATGTGAGTAAATGAATAACAATAAAACATAGCTACTGCTTAAAGTGTTGGTTTTAAAGAAATACACACCCCACACACACACACACACACACACACACACACACACACACACACACAACACACACACACACACACACACACACACACACCACACCACGCAACACACACGCACATACACATATAGGAACACACACCATAGAAATTCAAAACTGAAATCAAATGAAAATTGCTATAATTGTATAAAGTTAAACCATTTGTTAGATCATTCATGTATTATATCAAAATGAAACAAGCATTTCACCAGTTGTGATAATAGCCATAATCCACCATCATGTCTGCAGAAGAAGCATCAAAACTGATTCTGGTTCTGCTGTTATAGAATATTAAAATCTCTGGAATTATTTTTAACAGCAAATCATCAAAACCAAAAACCAAACCAAACCAGACCAAACCAAACCAAACCAAACCAAACCAACCAACCCAACCAACCAACCAACCAACCAACCAACCAACCAACCAAAAAACATGTCATATCGATAATGTGAAAAATACAGGTGATCTTGAAAATGACCCTAGATCAATAAAACTTTAAGATCTTGTTAGAAGTTATTCGACCATACAAACCAGATATAAGTACATTTGGCTGATAAATCTCTGACTCTGAGTTGTGATGAAATGTTCATATTTCAACAATCTTTAAGTTGTGACCGTGGAAGTGGTACAAAGTCGTTCAGACTTCCGCATCGGCGAATCTGATGAAGCCATCATTTATCCAATATGAAATAATTTTTTAACCCTTTGACTCCTGCACCCATCACCAATTGCAAAATCTTAACCCTTTGATTTCCTCACCCTATCTACCAGCTTCCTGCAGGAAGCTGGTGGATAGGGTGAGGAAGTCAAAGGGTTAATCTTTTACTTTGCTAGCATGGTTGACAATGCAGAATGCTGACGGATAGGGTGCAGGAGTCAAAGGGTTAAGGGAGATTAAAAAGGCAAAAAGTTAAGAAATAGATGTGTTTGGTTACTCTAAGTATTGACATGGGATGGTCAAGCCATATATCGATATTTGTTCTATAATTCGTGTAGATGATAACAGAAATACTGGTGACTTTGAAAACAAGCCGGGACCTGTGAAACTTTAATGTTTTCTTTTCCTTTGAAATAATTATTCCACTATACAAACCAGATGTAACTGCATTTTGTTCATAAACAACGGAGTTATCACGAGAATTGTGTATTTGAACAATCTTATAGTTATGACCTTCGTATTGTACCAAAGACATCTAAACTTCGAAATTCGCAAGTCTGATTCAGGATATTACTGAAGTAATGAAAGTGAGTATGTTCATTTAATTAGTAATGGTGATGTTGCTGTTTACACAAATGACATCAATCCCTGTATAATAGGTTTATTTATATGCCATGAACATTTTACTAAGAACATTGAGTTTGCCTTTATGTGTATTATGAGCAAGACTTCAACAATCAAAATTGTCAAAGAATAAACAGAGTAAACTCAGTTTGAAATTTTAGCTCCCAGAAGACAATCCAGATTTTGAATCTCTCAAGGTCACTGCGACCTTGAAGAAACATAAATGAAATAAAACTTGACATTAAGCGATGACAATGGTAGACTTTTGAAAAGAAAAAATGCAAATGTTTTAAGAAGTTCCCGAGAAAGTGCTGTTCACACACCTTTATGACAAAGTGTTAATTGTAGGTCTGTGTGACTTTGATCTTGGTGCTTTGACTTCCAAGCTTACGCTTACGCGACTCCTCAGCAGTCCATGCCTTAGATCCGGATGTAAAGATCCGTCCATAAAGAGCAGAGAAAATTCTGTTAACACATTTTTGTCTCAGACACAGACAAACACACAGACAGACAAACACAAAGACACAGCTCTCTCGCAGTTCGATATGATATAACATCTTAACAAAAAAAAACAAAAAAAAAAGGGGGGGGGGAGGGTTGATTAAATAAATGAGACACATTTATCAAGCACAGCCAGAATCGGACTGATCCATCGGAAATCACAGTGAAGTGCATTAGATGTAAAACGAAAATGATCGTGATGATGAAACGATCCTGCTGGGCTCTTTGTCGAGACCCTTTGAAAAATGATGACAATGAATTTTTTATGTCTGCTGGACGGTACAGCATCTCTGTCTCTCTGTGTGTCTGTCTCTGTCTCTGTCTGCCTCTGTCTCTCTGTCTGTCTGTCTGTCTGTCTCTCTCTCACTCTCTCTCTCTCTCTCTCTCTCTCTCTCTCTCTCTCTCTGTCTTGGCCTAAATCAATCAAATCATTTATTCTCTTTATCTCTCTCTCTCTTCTTTTCTGTGTGTGTGTGTGTGTGTGTGTGTGTGTGTGTGTGTGTGTGTGTGTGTGTGTGTGTGTGTGTGTTGTGTGTGTTTTGGCCTAAATCAGGTGAACCATTTATTCTCTCTCTCTCCCTTTCTCTTACTCTGTCTCTCTGTCTCTGTCTCTCTCTTGCACATACACACACACACACTCTCTCGCATACACTTCCTCTCTCTCACTTTCACTTTCTCATCATATCATAGGCATTCTCTGCAATTAGCGGCCTGGTCTAGATTGATTGAATCATTTGTATTTTCTGTCTATGCTCTCTCTCTCTCTCTCCCTCCCTCCTCTCCCTGTCTCTCTCTCTCTCTGGCTTACATACACACGCACACACGCACATACGCACGCACGCATACACATACACACACTCTTACTTTCACCCGAGCTCAATCATGCGTATGTCGCGCCTCTTCAGTCTTCATACTGCAATAATTGTTGCGTTGTTAGTTGTTAACCCCTCCACAACAACACACCCTCTCCCCCTGCCTCTGTCTTTACAAGTTCTTTTTCGCCCTTTTCGCCCATTAGCAGAGTTATTAGAGCGCCAAGCTTATAACGCAGGAGTTTGGGGGTTAAACTTCGGGCAGGCCACGGTATTTTTTTTTGTTTTTTTTTTGGGGTTTTTTTTTTCATCACATCTGATATATCGAGTTGAATCCCGCCCGTAACATTAAGAAAAATGGCCTGTTTGCTGCCATCACTTTGGAATTGTCAGCTTAGTGTTTCTTAGGTCCATTCCATCCCCTTCCCATTTCAATGCTTTACAGTATCCAAAGCAAGAGCGACTGCCGGCGTTCAAGCAAACAGGAACAAGAAAAACACGAAAATAGAATCAGAATGCGTATTTTATACAACCAGACGAGACAGGCGCAAATTTTCCTCTTCTCTCACTGGACAAAGCAGCAGGGAAGTTTCAGTCTTTTTCTCCTGATTTTTTGTATTTGGTGTTTGTTTGTTTGTGATCTTACAGTCAAGCTTGACAAAATTTTGCGCCTGCCTTGTGTGGTTGTATTGAATACGCGTTCTGATTCTATTTTCGTGTTTTTCTGGGTACTTAATGCTTTACAGCGCATATGGTTTTGCGCAGGTCCAGCGTGTCTGCCAGATAATTGTTGGTGATTTTGAATGCAAAGCATATGGAATTATCCTGGTGCGATGAATCCATCTTGTACACACTCTAAACTCTCTCTCTTCTAGCTATCTGTGTCTCTGTTTCTGTGTGTGTGTGTGTTCTTTCTCTGTGACTCTGTCTGTCTGTCTCTGTTTCTCTCTGTCTTTCTTAAATTGCGTGATCGCGGTTCCTTTATCTCCGTCTCCTCTCTGTGTGTCTCTGTCCTACTTTGCAGCGTCGCTATTTTGACCCCCTCCCCCTTCTCTCCCCTCTCTCATCCGTATCCATCTCATAAATTTCAAATCGTTACATCGCAATTCTGTGTCAGCCCACCTGTTTATCTGTATGTCTCCTCCCACTTGTCCCCCCCCCCTCTCTCTCTCTCTCTTAAATTGCAGCGTCGTTACCCTGTCCCTCTTTCTCAACTGAATTGCAACATACCGGGCTTTCTCTCTGTCTTTCTGTTAAATCGCAACATGGCAACCGTCTTCCCTTTTATCTTACTTGCAACATGGCACTCAGCCTGCGTGACCGTCTCTGGCTGTGTCTTTCTCTCTCCAAAATAGAAATTGCTATACTACCTCATGGTTTTGTCTCTTTCTGTCTCTCTCCTCTCCTTTTGTGTTTCCGTTTCCTTCTGGTCTCTCTCTCCTCTCTCTCTCTCACTCTCTCTCTCTCTCTCACTCTCTCGTCCCCCTCTCTCTCGTCCCCCCTCTCTCTCTCTCTCTTTCTCTCGTCCTCTCTCTCCTCTCTCCTCTCTCATCCTCTCTCTCTCTCTCCTCTCTCTCTCTCTCTCTCTCATTCTCTCTGTCACCAAAATTGCAACATGTCTCTCTCTCTGTCTCGTCTCTCTCTCTCTCGTTCTTCTGTCTCTCTCTCTCATCAAAATTGCAACAGTTGCAGTCTTGTCTATCTGTTTGCCTCTCTTATTCTCTCTCACCAAATTGCAACAGTACAATCGTCCGTCTGTCTGTCCGTCTCTGTCTGTCTGTGTGTCCGTCTGTCTCTCTCTTTCTCTCTCGCTCTCTCATTTTCTCTCTGTCACCAAAATTGCAACATCGTGTCTCTCTCTGTGTCTCTCTTTCTGTCTCTGTCTCTCTCTCTGTCTCTCTTTCTGTCTCTGTCTCTCTTTCTGTCTCTTTCTTCTCTGTCCTCTTCTCCTTTTCTCTCTCTCTCATCAAAATTACAACAGTGCAGTTTGTCTATCTGTTTGCCTTTCTGTTTCCCTCTCACCAAAATTGCAACAGACACTCGTCTGTCTGTCTCTCTCTCTCACTGTCTCTCTCACTCTCTCTGTCTCTGTCTCTGTGTCCTCTGTGTCTCTCTCACTGTCTCTCTTCTCTCTTCTCTGTCTGTGTCTCTCTGTCTCTGTCTCTGTTCTTCTGTCTCTGTCTTCTGTCTGTCTGTCTGTCTGTCTGCTCTCTCTCTCTCTCTGTCCTGTCAACCCTCCCGTCCACCTCTTCTTGCCGGTATTTCCCCTACCACCAATTATCCTCGACGCGTTCCATTTCTTTTTTCCAGTTGACACAAAATCCATAGCGTCCCCCCTGCTGGCTGTTTTACTTTGTTGCCATGGTAATGGAAGGAAACACAAACGCGCCACCGGAATCGTCCCGGGCCGGGGACCGCGGTGTAAAGTGTTAGTCTAACGGGCAGCCGAGCCATCGAACGGTTAGCTAGTTGGCCTTGGTGATTTCAAAGGTAAAGGTTGTCCCATAACTCTAAGGTCGTAGGGGAATGAAGTGGTAGAGTCCTCAATGTTTTTCTCTTAGGATCGGAGGCATTATGAAGGATGTGGCTGCTTTATTTTCACCAACTATGAAGAAAGGCGGGTTTTCGCTTATAGCTGGTGAATTGGTAGCCACAAGCTCTTTTTTTGTTTGTTTGACGGAGGCTGTGGTTTAAAATCGTTGTGTTTAAGTTTTTGTATATGTATGGTGTCCATAACTCTGAGGTCGTAGGGGAATGAAGTGGTAGAGTCCTCAATTTTTTTTCTCAGCACTGGCGGCATTATGAGAAATGTGCCTATCTCTTGTCCGTCGCTGCTTTATTTTCACCAACTCTGAAGAAATGCTGGTTTTCATTTATCGCTCATTTTTTGTTTGACGGAGGCTGTGGTTTAAAATCGTTGTATTAAAGTTTTGTATGTGTATGGGGTATGTGTGTGTAGAATTGTTGGTTGTTTTATTGTGTTTGGTAAGAATGTGTGTATGCGTGTTTGTGGTGTGTGTGTGTGTGTGTGTGTGTGTGTGTGTGTGTGTGTGTGTGTGTGTGTGTGTGTGTGTGTGTGTGTGTGTGTGTGTGTGTGTGTGAGTGGGGTGTGTGTGTGTGTGTGTGTGGTGTGTGTGTGTGTGTGTGTGTGTGTGTGTTGTGTGTTTTGAGGCATGATGAACTTGTACCTGGTTTGTTTTTATTTATTCTAGGCATATACTTATGACATTTGGTTCGATGACTAATATTAATGAAGAGTCAAACAGCACGTTTAATTCGATTGAAAAACTTAACGACTACACACTCATCCATGCACCCCCACCCCCTACACACACCTTAGACACACTTTCTCATTCACCATACATACACACACGCGAGACGCATGCGCGCACACACATACACACACAGACGTGCACACACACACGCACGCGCGCCCCCCCACACAACACCACAACACACACACACACACACACACACACAACACACACACACACACACGCACTTCACACAAAGAGACGCACGTGCGCGCACACACACATTTTAAGCCAGAATGTACACATTTTATCTCAGCACTCCAGTATATCCTATTTTTACTCGAAAAAACACAAATTTCTTTCAGAGTATTCCATAAACTTTTAAGCGTACTAATGCTTATACTTCATATATTGTTATATTATCCAGTAGTCATGAGCACGCGATTGTTTAAAACTAACAAAACAAACAGAAATAGTGCATAGTGAACTGCACTGCAATCAGTTTTCTAGGTCAAATGTAGATTGTCTTGGCGCATGCAGGATGGGGTCTAAAAACAGGTTTGTTCTTAGTGCCTGCAGAGACTGAATTGTTGATGAAGTTGAACTGACTGACTGGTACAGGGGAAGAAACTATTGTGAGTCACAGTAAGTGCACTGGATGACAGTCACGGTGAAAACACACACAAGCATGCGTGCACGTACGTACGTACGTGCATGCTAGCACCCCCCCCCCCCCTTCTTGCGTGTGCGGGAACATACGCATACAGACACACACAGTCACACAAATGTGCACAGAGAAACATTCAGAGTCCCCCTCTCCGCCCCACCCCACACTCACGCACACACACACTCCTAGTGCTCACAACTCTTTTATTTCAGTGCTTTACGGTTATGTTGTCTGTCCTTGATATTTCATGCCATTGAGATCAAGATCATACAGACAAAAATAAAACAAACAAAAAGACAACAAACAAACAAACAAACAAACAATCAAAGAAAGAAAGAAAAGCAAGCAAACAAACAAACAAACAAACAAAAAACCCCAAACAAACAACAAAAAAGTGTCTAAAATTAGCACTGTTTAAGAGGAAGGCTTGGGAACAACACTTTCTCAGGAACAGTAAAAAAATGTTTATAGTCTGTTTTCAGTGTTGTGACAGTCTACCGTTTTCCCCATTTCACGTCAAGTCTGATTTCATCTTGTGCTTCTTCAAGGTTATGGTGACCTCGAGGAGTACAAAGTCGGGATTTTCCGTAATAAATTTGGAACAGAAAGGGATATTGATAGAATTACATGTACTTTACCATCATGATTTATATTTCTTTTCCCCCCCTTTCTTTTGAGTCCTCGTCATATTTTTGAGACGGACACTAGAACACAGGAATACAAGACTTCGGAGTTTGTTCAAGAGGCATTCATCACACCTGGACACGTTCATATGCGCTCCACCCAAATCTGCCATCATTATCTACACAAAGCCCAATGAGTTGGAAAGGTCTTAAAATAGGGAAGAGGGGAGTGGAGACCTGTGAAACCTAAACCGACACCACTAGAATGATGGAAACATTAAGTTGTACAGCGAACAGACCAGCTTTTAAATACTGCAGGCTGGGACTGAACTCAGGATATCAGACCATTGAGTCAGTGACTCAACAAAAAGAAACTACGAGCCCGCGCAAAATTATACGTATCCACTGACATTTGTGTCGGTGATAGAACATTAAGAAAGCAGGCGAAAGGTGTGGAGACATAGCTCCTGTTGTTCAGTCTGATTGCAGTGGTTCTAGTCAGGCTCGAAACAACTTTTCTTTTTTGTAGGATCATCGCATTCAGGGAGGTTACTTTTGTACTCACCTTTTTTTTTGTTTTGGTTTTTTTGTTTGTTTTGTTTTTTTGGTCATTTTCTGCGTCACCTTAATGGCCACGCAAGCTGGCACCTTTTTTCTTTTTTTTAACAATGTGATGATGATGATGATGATGATGATGATGTCGATGAAGATGATAATCATGCCATGGAGTTCCATATAACGATATAGGATCGAGACCGCGTGACAGGGCTGTACTCTACGCTTACTATCATAATATATCCTGGCGTCAACCAGGCCCGAGAGATACGGATACCTGCGGCGACTGGTCAGAAGATTAGAGCAGCACCCTCAATGACACATCTGTGAAGTGGATGAGACTCGATTGTGTGGTCCTAGTCTTCTCAAAGAGCCCACAGCACACCCAACTCTGGGTAGGAGCCGGTTAGAGCCGAAAAATCACATAGTGGTTTTTAAAGGGCTCGAAACAACTTGGTGCGTGCGACTTTATTCAGCCCATCCAGCCCATCAGCTCAGTTGTTAGAGCGCCATGGTCATAACACAGTACTTGTAGGCTTAACCCTCTGGTGGACCACATTCATGTGGGTCTGTCTAGCTCTTTTGGAAGAGCAGTTGACTCAAGATCTCATGCCTTGGGTTCAATTCCATTCCGCAAAATAAAAGTTGATTTGTTTGCTGTCCTTGTTAATATTCCAATCATTTCTGGTGATGTCAGTGTTTCATAGGTCCTGTCCCCCACTCCATTTCGAGACTTTGCCAGTGTATAGGGTTTTGCGCAGGCTTAAGGAGCCTATCGGGTAATTGCTGGCAGATACGGTTGGAGCGCGTATGGAAATGCCTGAGTGTAATGAATTTATCTTGATCAGACTTAGAACTCCAAATTCCATCCAGCTGTGAACAGGTGCCTGATTCGTTTTAGGGTTGGAGGAGGTGAAGCAGCGAGATAGAGGTGTGGGATCCACCTAAGCGAGATAGAGGTGTGGGATCTACCTAACTGAAAACATAAAACAGAAATAAACAATAACGAAACACAGTATAAGGCACGTGTACCCGATACCAGTGAGGTCTGTATCAATTCACTCTCCCACGACTTTAGGGTCACCTGGCTAGTATCTATTTTACAAAGTATTTAACAGAAGAGAAATAAATTGCTTTATCGGTATTGTGGATGATATCTTCTGCTGATCAGTTCTTGCGTGGTCTGGAATTTATCTGCGGTCATTCGTTCTATTTTCAGTGAAGGGTGATGATGCTCATATTATTTTCATTGGTTATAACATGTTCGAACTCCCACAAATGGGGCATTAGCTGTAACAAATTGGATTAGATTGGACGATGTTTTTCATTTGATCGAACTGGACTGGATTTTTTACTAGATTGGTATGGACATTTTATAGGACAGCACGGGATTTTAATGGATCGGGTGGATTATTATTGGAATGGATTTTGAATGGGATTGCATTATATTTTTTTGTATTGGATTGTACTTTTTTTGGATTGGATTTTTTTCGTCTAGGTTTGGTTTCAGCGGAAAATTTCCACCTAAGGTGTAGGTTGCTGTCTTCGGAAAAGCACGTGGCCATAGTAAGGCGTCACCCCTTTGTTTTCTCTTTGCTTGTTGTATGTTTACCGGTCAGGGTGAGTTTTTTTTAAATGGCATCTCGCCAATGACAACTTCTTCATTTCTGTGGGTTCTTTTATACGCATTAAGTATACACTGTTCGCGGACGATCTCGGCAAATCAGCATTCCAGACCCCCCCCCCCCCCCCCCACCATTGAATGGGAGAAATATCCCTACCAAACTGTGATTTAAACCCCAGCCCTTTGGTTTCTCCTGTGGACGCTTTATCCGCTGGGTCAGCACTGCAATCACAATACATTTCTGATTCTCTTCTACTTCTGCATTCGAGTTTGGGTCATGCCTCAAGTGCATAGTTTGTCCATTTGAGGCGTGCACATGTTGGCTCGAATGCCTGCAAGCGCGATGTTCTCGTGGTCTAGCCCACACTGTGCAGGCAGTATGGTGTTGCTGTACAAACCTGCATACTCCCCACTGTGATGAGAAAATAT
>JAPXFY010000015.1:17259516-17269516 GCA_030674185.1 Monoplex corrugatus
CGTAGCGTGTTTGTGTAGTGTGTGTGTGTGTGTGTGTGTGTGTGTGTGTGTGTGTGTGTGTGTGTGTGTGTGTGTGTGTGAGTGTGTGTGTGTGAGTGTGTGTGAGTGAGAGAGAGAGAGAAAGAGAGAGAGAGAAAGAGTTGTGTGTGTGTGTTGTGTGTGTGTGTGTGGCGGCGAGTGATGAGTGAGTGTGTGTGTGTGTGTGTGTGTGTGTGTGTGTGTGTGTGTGTGTGTGTGTGTGTGTGTGTGTGTGTGTGTGTGTGTGTGGCGAGTGAGTGAGTGTGTGTGTGTGTAAACCACAGTGAGTGAGTATCATGTTGATTCAGGACTTTGTCTTCATGCTGACACTAAATAGATATCTAGATGTGAAGTTTCAAGTTCCATGGTTTATTACTTAAAAAGTTTGGAGACATACAAGGATTTGAAATGAGGTAAAAGTATTCAAAAATCAATCAATCAAACAAGCAATCTGTCGATCAATCAAACAACAAATCAGTATTGCAATCATCCAAACATGAATAATGAATGCATGAGTCAGTAACTTAAATACTAATTAAACATCAATTGATCAAACATCAATTGATCAATCATTAACATAAATTGCTAAAACAATCAAACATTAATAATCAATTAAACAATTGAACATGAAATACTGATCATCGTGTCTTTCATAACATAATCAGTGCTTCAGCGCAAAGTGACAAAACAGGCAATACATTTTATCTCAAACACACACACACACACACACTTACCCCCCCCCCCCCCAAAGAAAAAAGGGAAAGAAAAAAAATCTTACTGACGACTACAACGGAAAACTAATTTCTCAAGCTAAACGAACCCGCAATAAATCGTATAACGTCAAATGAAATATTAACAAGAAACGTGAGAATGTTAACTGATGCTCTGATTCATCATGCTTTGTACGACAGAAAATTTCTTCCCTCCTGGGCTACCTTTCAGTTCAGGTAGACGGGAACGGTAGCCAGGTGGTTAAGATATTGATCTTTAAGTTGGAAGGTATGGGTTCGAATATACTTGGATACCGTCTGTGGGTAAAAATTGGAGATTTTTCATAACTTTCAAGTCAGTGTATGTGCTGACCTGCTAGTGCCTAAGTCCTCTTTGTGTGTACACGCACCCAGAACATGAAATACGTACGAGTCAAAGGGTTAAATATCGGGTAATCCATGTCAGTTTTTGAACCGTAAGTACTATTCACTTTGGTTGGGTGGTTTTGAGAAACGGGAAACCACCCAGCATGCACACCCCGAAAACGGAGTATTACTGCCTTAACGATGTGAAGCATAGTGCAAACTGTCGTAGCCCAGTTGATCTGTCTTGAAAAACTTCAATCCTTAGTGTAATCTCTTGATATGTCTGGCTGCCTTTCAGTGTTGGTGAGTGACAAAACTTGCGTTTATTCAGTCTAAACAATCACCAAAAAAGGTATTGACAGAGTGGTCCGTGGTGTTTTTGTAGATGAAGTTTACAAAAAAATTAAACTGAGCAACTTCATGGTGGTTATTGTTGTTTAGAGCCCAGCCGACTGCGTAGAGCCATATCAGGGCCATAACCCTTTCAAAACATATAAAACTTCAACAGGAAAAAAAAAAAAAAAAAAAAAAACGAAAGAAAAGAAAATGAAATACACATATCAATGCATTCGAGCACATAATCTAAGAACATGCCCCTGGCGTTGACCACTCAGTCCACTTTATCG
Source organism: Monoplex corrugatus (assembly GCA_030674185.1). Taxonomy (NCBI): domain Eukaryota; kingdom Metazoa; phylum Mollusca; class Gastropoda; order Littorinimorpha; family Ranellidae; genus Monoplex; species Monoplex corrugatus. The sequence goes on from JAPXFY010000015.1 coordinate 17,261,237, forward strand.
CACGGGGGATTTAAAAAAACACTTGAATACAAATTTAAGCATACCTAAGGACACCAAAACATATATAAAAACGGGCAAAAATTACCTAAAATTTCTTCCGCATATCTCACTTCCGTGGAGCCAAAAGTGCACTTGATACATGTACCCAATTATCAATCCTAAGAAAAAGTACGTAAGACTTTATCGAACACATACAGGTGAATGGACCAGCAAGGCAGAAAATGATAGGAAGAAATGACAGAAAGCAAAGGAACACGGCAGAAATGAAGAGTGTAAGAGAAAAGAAGAAATTTCTAGCACAGAATTTCTAGAAGGTGGGGATACTGTTTATAATGAAAGAGCCCCCGGTATTCCCACGGGGATCATGGTGGTAAAACGCTTTCTACAAATATTAGACAATAAACAAAGAACACATGTAAGCACAGAAGAGAACGAAATCTGCAATAATACTGAATGTGATTTAAATTGTTTTTGTGTATGACTCATGTTACACGTTCTGTTTATGAAAGTCACCCAGAAGCAATGTTCTTAAAAGAGAAGTAAATGCAGGCACGTTTTTATAGCCCGAGGAAAATGTCTTCATAAAGATGGTCATCTCCAGAACCTATGGTTTCGCGATGTTTCGTTGCACCATGCGATCGGAAGATGCACTTGGGGGAAGAGAAAGAGAAAGAGGAAGAGAGAGGGATGGCATGCGCGCTTACACATACACGAGCGCATACACACACCTACACACGTAAACCACACACACATTCGTCTAAAAAGGTAATATGTGAATAGCCGTTAAAAAATTGAACACACTCGTGTGCGTGCGGGCGCACGCACAAAACACGCGCGCACATACACACACACACACACGCATACACATACACATGTTGATTTAAGCTGTATTACCATTAACAGACTATAAAGCCCGTGATTTTTGTCCGTGTTCAGTTGCAATACAGATCTACTGCCAGTTGTAAAAGTTCCTTTTTGAGAATATTTTTTGTTGATCAGGTCTTTTTCGCTGATATCATTCAAGAGTATTATGTAAATGTGTATGTGTATCGTGCTTTGAGAATGGAAAAGGACGTTGGTGGTGGTGGTGGTGGTGGTGGTGTGTGTGGTGTGTGTGTTGTGTGTGTTGTTGTTGTTGTTGTTGTTGTGTGTGTGTGTGTGTGTGTGTGTGTGTGTGTGTGTGTGTGTGTGTGTGTGTGTGTGTGTGTGTGTTGTGTGTGTGTGTGTGTGGTGTAGCTTGCGAATATTTTCATTTGCATGCACGTTCGTTCGTTCTTTGATTTAACGTCTTTTCATTATGCATGCACTCACGGTCAAATAATGATGCCTTTCTCCTATGCCCAACAACGTCGCAGACTCTGAAAGAGCTGCAGACACTCGTAGCGAAATCTGGCAGAGCAGAAGCTGTAGACGAAGGGGTTGATGACACTGTTCAGATAGAAAGATCGGAAACACAGAACTTGGAGATTCTTGTCCATGTCAAAGATAGAACTTTCTGGTGCCACAGACATCAAGGCTTCGATGACTATGTAAGGGAGGTAATTGATGATGAAGACCACAGTGAGAACGAACAGCATTAGCGTGGTGCGTGAAGGGATCGGTTTTCCCAGAGCAGAGCGTGTGGTGGGAATACGGACAGGTAAAAAATGAACGGTTGGAGGACGAGCGGGAGCGGGTGGAGAAGAAGCGATTGTTTCATCTCCATGGCTTCGTTAGAGGGGACTGACAGGCTTGGTCTCGTGGCTTCGTTTGATTCTTCGCTTGACGTCTGAGCAATGTCTTCTTGCGGTTGGCCGTTTAAGATTGATTCCATTGAAGACGAGTGAGGGGGAGTGGAAGCCTGAATACTGATCCGGAATACATTGATATCCCCAGGCTGTCCACCGGAGGAGCCATCTCCCTGATCCATACTCGAGTGACTTGGCATGTTTGAATCATTTTCTCTAATGTTGCTGCCACCCTCCCGCCTGGAACGGATGTGCCTGCTTGCTGCAACCTTTGCCTCTTCTTGAGTTTATTCTTTCGTTTCTTGTGTCGGGACAGATGGATCCCAATCCGCACATAACAGAAGATCATGGTGATGACGGTCAGCACAAAGATCGCGGCAAAGAGGCCAGTGTAGATGATACGAAAGATAGAGTGGACGTAGGCGTCGTCAGTACCGCAGGTGATTGCGGTGATGTCAGTGCCTGGGACGGCCATAGTGGCGTTCCCGTACAGAGCAGTGACAGGCAGCGCTAGAGCTACAGCTAATGAAGCACACGTTAAGAGAGAGCGCTGAACAAACCTGTCCGCAGACTTGGAACTGACGCGAGTCCCGCACACTTTTTTCTGTCTCTCCACTGCCACAGGCCACCAGGACTAGGCCAGAGAAGGTGACCAGTACGCTCATCACGACTGACAGCAGCTTGCAGGCCCAGGCTGCCCGAAACGTATAGGTATAGCGGACGAGGAGCATGTCGGCTAGCAAGGCCCACACGTTGGTCAGCAGGTCACACAGACTCATGGCCAGGACAAAGTTTCTAGGGCTTCTGGACTTGAACCTGGTGTAGTAGACGAGGAAGACGGTAGTATTGCCCAGCACCCCACACACCATTAGCGTTACCAGGAACATCAAGTAAGGAGTCAGGGTGAACATCTCTTTCATGTTCAGATTGTTCAGGTAGTCTGTGAGCTTAGTGTCTTCGGTGTCAGAGGGTACAGATTTCATCATCATCTTGTCGCTGTTGATGGATGCAGTGGAGGGAGTTGGTAAGAACGAATAAACCAGTCAAGTCTTTGTGATATTACTACTGGTTACGGTGAATTCCGAGTTCCTCTTGGGAAGTCCTGTAACAACAATAACAAACGACAACAACAACTACAACAACAATAAAACCAATAAAAAATAACTAAGCAAACAGAATAAAAGCAAAACAAAGCAAAGCAAAACAAAACAAAACAAAACAAACAAAACAAAAAGCCAGAAACGTGTGGCAATATATTTCAGCAAGAAATTGGTCGCCTTCAATGAATTCCCGGCTGCCTAGTCTTCTGTTGGCCTTATTGAGTAACAGCTGGCTTATTCAAGTCAAGTTAAATGTTGGCTTAAGAAAAGTTTAGCTCTCTACCACCTCACTCCACTATGACCTCAGGGTTATGGGACAACCAAAGCGAAGTCATGCAAAGCCATGCCAAATAAAGTCAAGTAAGTCATTATCTCAAGAAATTGGTCATCACCTTTCTGACATAAGACAAGAGACACAACGCAAATTCAAAGGCCATTAATCCATTGACTCCAGCAGCCTACCTACCGACTGCAAAAACAATCCTTTGACTCCCTCACTCTGTCTACCAGATTCCTGCTGGAAGCTGGTGGATAGGGTGAGGAAGTCAAAGGGTAAAAGTTTTTGCTTTGCTAGTGTGTTTGACAACACAGGATGCTGGTATACAGGGTGTGAGAGTCTAAGGGTTAAATGTTAGAAGTAAAAACGCTACTCTGTGCGTTCGAGACAACGACGCCACCATAACTGCCGCTGTTTTTCGTAGCTATGAGTGGAGTAAATTTCCATCTCATCTACGATAGTTTTAAACTAAAGTTTTGCTCATTGATTACTACTGTTGTTAGGATTTGGTGATACGTACATCAGATCTGTAAATCAGGTACATTATTGTCGGAGGTGTCTTGTACAGCACTTTCATGTTCCATCGACTGAGACTCGTTCTAATATCCAGAATTATCAAGACGTGACAAGACAGCGTACATTTCAAGATATTATGGGGTGTGCGTTTTTTTTTTTTCATTTAAAAACTCTTTTAACCAAAGTCTATCTGTCTATCTATCTATGTCTGTCTATCTATCTATTTATCTATGTCTATCTATCTATCTATCTATCTATCTATCTGTCTATCTATCTTCTATCTATCTATCTATCTATCTATCTATCTATCTATCTATCTATCTACATGTATCTATCTGTCAAAATGGACATCCACTGACATGCCACAAACACCAAGTCAGTACAGCTGGTGCAAAGTCGGGACGCCAACTAGAATGTGTGAAACGATGAAAAATATACGTTTGCCAACATTTTAGTCCCCGGAGCATACACACATCTTTTTTGGTTAAGTTTGAGTCGAATCCGAAAGTGAACTTGGTCGAATGTGAATCACCGTGTCCGGGAGATATGCCGTCAAACTTAAACGCCAATGCTTTCTGCTTCGTCGGAAACTATTCAATGTTTTAATTTCACTAAATGAAAATGTGTCACCGGCACAATAAACCTATTGATTTAAAAGTTTGGTGAACATGTTTTGTTTTTTTTCAAAAATGGGACGAATCTTTTGTGCACTGTTTTCTTGTCCGTTCATCACAGCTGACATTTTGGTGGCAGAAATTTAATGCGCCGTGCATCTCAATCATTTATGCTTTGTATCCCTCTGCCAGGTTACGTGTTCTTACCCAGAAACGAAGCTTATAGCAGATAATGTCAGACAAGACAAAAACAGGTGATGTTTTAATCAAGTGCTCCCAATTTAGGCCATCACAACTGATTGTTGGAATCACGTTCAACCAAACTATAATGATAAACACGTTGAATTAACATTGTGGTGAAGGATAACTGCCTTGAAGAGATGCCAGAAACATTGATGAAATCAAATGTGTTGATCATCACCAGATGTTTTGCAGAGAAACTGGTGGGGCTTCGTTTTCCATCAGTCAGTGAAATTTCCGTCAGTTCCACCGTCACTGCTGACCTCTCCGAAGATAAGACCAAAATCACATCTGACTCTTTCATTTCACGTGAAGGAACATAGCAGCGATCAGAAGACGATAAATGTTATCATTCCTTGTGATGTTGTGATCTTGTTTCTTTGTTTGTTTTGTTTCGTATTGGTCTTGGTAATTTGCTGTTAGAAATGATTAAGTGGTTTTAACATTATATAACAGCAGAACCATAGTCAGTTGGGAATGATTCTTCTGCAGATATGATGGTGGATTATGGATATTATTACAAATGGTAAAGTTTTTGCTTCTTTTTAATGTAACAGAAGAATGATCTAAGAATGACCTAAGAAATGTTTAATTTCAATTAAATACCCATTAAATACACTGTGTCAGTTTTTTCGTTTTTTTTTCTGAAAACTGATCAAATAAATCACAATGATGATAGAAAGGAGGCGTTTTTCAGTGTGATCTCCATATTTTCAGCAGAAATCTGGTGCACCAAAGTAAGCGTTTTCCAAGAGCTTGACCAATCTGTTGTTTTTACTATTTAATAAAAGATATTATATCATATAGAGTGTAGTAATGAGCTTGTGATTTCACTTTTTCTTGGAAGCATAAACAGAAGAGTTTGATAGAATCTGAATGCTTAGATAAATGTTAGAATGACAGCTCAAATATAAACACAGTTCTGAAATCACATTCAAAGTATTCCGTATGATTAGATTTAATGTCCCATAGGACTGTCAGTGTATTCCATTCCATTCATTCCCTCCACTCACTGCACACACACACACACACACACACACACACACACACACACACACACACACACACACACACACACACACACACACACACACACACACACACACACACACATACACACACACACACACACACACACATACAACACACACACTCACACACATACACACACATCATACACAAATACACACACACATACACACACACACACACACACACACACACAACACACACACACACACCACACACACACACACACACACACACCACACACACACACACACATTATTTAAATATGAACTTTGCATTTAAGAGATAACATTCTTTTGTTTTTCAATTTTCGCTTTCAAAGTTTGCAAGATTTGATTACTCCTGTCAAAAGTCAATACGAAGTTACTCCAGTGAGGACTTATAAATGAATATCTGCAAATGTGTACAGTGCAGTGGCTTGCCGACTTCTTTCCTTGGAATTCGGAAATAAATGAATCTCCGCAAAGTATATGCGCACTACAGTGACCCAGCATGCCAACTTCTTTCCACGATAGTTATGTAGCTTCTATGGGGTAGTTTTCTGTTTCACGTTTGTTTCACATATGAATTTAAAATGAAGAAATGAATATAGCTTGAATCTTGTTTCCTTTTAAGACTGATTTCATTTGTCTTTTTATTGCATTCGTGTCTGCAGTTTGCTGAACTGGACTTCACTGTTTTTGTCATTTCCTAGGACTGATTTTATTTTGCTTTTGCATTCATGTCTACGGTTTACAAATTTGGACTCCACTGTTCTTGTCATGTCCTTACTGAAAAGTGTCACAACTGACACTTGTACATTCTTTCAGGAAGTAAAAGCACAAAAGACAAACTGATAGCTTTTGGGTAATTTGTTTTTCTTTAAAATGAGCAAGGTGATTTGATTTACACTTCTCAGCATCTTTAGAGGATGTTTAAGTGGAGTCTCAGTATGTACAAAATTGAATTGGTATTGGACGTGATGGTGGACCCGAAAACTGTACTTTGTTCCTCCTTTACGAACTGACAGAATCTCGATGTTTATACATTATCTTAGTAACATCAGTTATCTTTCATGAAAGCCCAAATTTCATGACCCATACTTTCATGTTTCTGTACAATTGTAAACATTTTTTATGTCCAACATCACAACTGATTTTTCACTGGACAGCAGCCGACATCCTGTGAAGAAAAAAACCTCAGTCTGACAAACCAAACGAACTAAACAGCCAAACCAACAAAAACAAAAACGGCAAACAAAGCAAGACAAACCAACAAAATCAACTCTTTCCAAAAGATCGACAAAGACAAGTTATTCTCTTCGTTAAAGAAAGTCTAACTTATAACTTACCGATGATAGATGATTATTTCGCCCTCACACAAGTTTCAGTTCAGGAGACAAAACTAAATCTTGACCGTTCTCTTCGTGAAACAAAAGACTGCGATTAAATTAGTGTTCTTTTTCTCTCTCTTCTTCGACCCTCTGACTCAGTTACCCAGTGCCAGGCTCCGACTATTCCGCAATGTAAAGTTTAGAATGAGTACGCATTTCCGATATTAGATAATCAGTATGCGATTGTGTGACTAGGGGTGTGTGTGTGTGTGTGTGTGTGTGTGTGTGTGTGTGTGTGTGTGTGTGTGTGTGTGTGTGTGTGTGTGTGTGTGTGTGTGTGTGTGTGTTGTGTGTGTGTGTGTGTGTGTGGTGTGTGTGTTCGTGTGTTCGTGAGTGTGTGTGTGTGTGTGTGTGTGTGTGTGTGTGTGAAGGCTAGGGTGTGTTTCCGACTTAAGTGTGTTTTGACAGATAACATAATGAAGTCATCTTCCACGCTGGATTATATAAAATGATGGCTTGTCAGAGTAACGATAATACTACGTGTCAGTTGTTTGATCATTGCTTATTTGCGACATATTACATCAGCTGCTTGAGTTTAAAGGAGACTATCCACCTTTTGATAGATTGAACGCGTCAGTGACAGAAACACCTAGATTGCTTGAGATACAGCTCCTACATTAACCCTTTGACTGCAAAAAAACTTAACTCTTTGACTCCCTCACCCTTTCCACCGGCTTTCTGCAGGAAGCTACTGGAAAGGGCGAGGGAGACAAAGGGTTAAGTTTTTGCTTTGCTAGCAAGGTTGACAATGCAAGCTGGTGGTGGGAAAGGGTGCGGGAGTCAAAGGGTTAAAAAGAGTATAGTTAATTTCTTTTCTTTTTTAAAGAAACAGAAACACGTAGTTTCTATTGAATGTATCGTGGATTAATAATAAACTATTATTAGTAAAAATTGTGGAACGCCGTCAAGACCTTTTGTGGATCAGTCTTTTGAAATGTGCTGTATTGTTTTTGTTTTGTTTTTTGTTTTTGTTTTTTGACTGTAATTAACTTTTTCTTTCTCACAATGGACAATTGGCTCTGAGAGCACTTCAGTGGGTGATCTTTTGGTTTATGGTTCCTTACAGGAATTATTATATTAATATTGTTATAATATGATATGCTCTAAAGACGTGTTTCCATAGCAAAGTGTCATTAACCTTTGATTCTCGCACCGTATCTACCAACTGCAAAAACTTAACACTTTGATTCCCTCACACTGTCCACCAGTTTCTTGGAGGAAGCTGGTGGACAGGGTGGGATAATCAAAGGGTTAAGTTTTTGCTTTGTTAGCATGGTTGACAATACAGGATGCTAGTGGATTGAATGCAGGAGTCAAAGGGTTAAATGTGTTTTATAAGGAGAAATGATAATGAAACCATTCTGCATATTATCAAACACCGATGAACGTAGAATTAGATGGTACA
>JAPXFY010000015.1:17274516-17284516 GCA_030674185.1 Monoplex corrugatus
AGCACAAAAGTCTTTTTAAGTGTCACAGTTTTTGTCGCATCGATCGTATTGAAACAGCATGGAAATTTAATTGTAAAGCGAAAGCCGGGGAAGATGGTGGTAGAGTTCAATGATATTAGGTACAGCTCTGACACGAACATATCTTTTCATTCCCGCTGAAAAACATAATAAACATATAAATATTTGAAAAGGCAAGCTCTATTAACAGTGTTACTGTTTCCGCTCCTGTTGCATATTATGTGCAACATTCACCGATTTTAGTGAATTTTGACGCAGTGAGTTTCCCAGCAGCACCTAACGTAATACTCAAGTTGTGATTTATCTGAGTTCATAAATAGCTGACATATGGCTACTTGCATCATACTGAAATTGTGAGTTATCAGAGTTCATAAATGCTGACATATGGCCACTTAAATATATTTTAACATCTTTATCAGGGACTAAGTTTATTTGGATTTATTGAACTTGGGATTTTGCCCTAGACTGAACAGACTTATTGAACCTGGGACTGAACCTGGACTGACAGTATGAATCAAATTCGGTCCAAAATCGTCGTTAAATGACCACAAAGAAAATACCTTTGCTTACGTTTTATTTTGTAAATGTATTCTGTCACCCTGAAAACCCTGTCACCAGTCTCAAACGAGACTTGCAAAATAATTTATCGTTAGTTAAGGAAAACATACTTTTAAAATTAGTGAAAAGCAATGAGACTTGCAAAATAAGATGTCAGTTCGCAACGTATGCTTAGAAAAATCAATGAAATCTTGCCCTCAAATAGACGAATTTTTAAAAAATAAAAATTAGTATTTTCAGCTTTTGAACCGCTCCGGCCCAAACATTGAATGTGTTGGTCCACAAACAACTGAGAAGACGGGTGCGACAGTGGAATGGTTAGGACACTTGTCTTCGAATAGATTGTAATTGTTGTTTAAAGCCCAGCCGACTGCGTAGAGCCATCAAGGCAATAACCTGTTCAAAACATAGCACAATACTCCAACAGGAAAAAAAGGCAAAGAAAATTAAGTACACACATCAATGCATTCGCGCCACAACCCGAGGAGATGCCCCTGGCGTTGACCACTATGTCCAATCCATTCGCACAGGGAATCTAAAAAACATACCTGAATACAAATTGTAGCATAATTAAGGACACCAAAAACATATATAAAAACGGGCCCAAATTACCTTAAACCGCTTCCGCTCATCTCATCCCAGTGCCAAAAATGCACAAACACATGCACCCAATTATCAGTCCTAAGAGAAAGTACATATACATAAGACTAGATAGATAGATAGATAGATAGATAGATAGATAGATAGATAAATGGATAGATAGATAAATTGATGGTGGATGGATCGATAGACGACAGATAGATAGATTGTGTGTGTGTGTGTGTTCGTGTGTGTGTGTACGTGTATGTGTGTGTGTGTGTGTGTGTGTGTGTGTGTGTGTGTGTGTGTGTGTGTGTGTGTGTGTGTGTGTGTGTGTGTGTTTCAACTTTGCCTGAACAATGGTTTCTAAAAAGCCAGAGGCTACGTGGTCTACTGTTTTTATTTACGAAAACTCACTCTGCTGGGTGTCACATTTTAAGATTCTTCAATATTTCGTTTCTTAAGATCATTTTTGTTTACCTTTTCGAATCTTTAAAAACAGTCCAGCTTTACCGGTAAGTAAAGACAAACTACATGTAGACAAAAATTTTATGTCTCACCACTACCACCACCCCTATTCATCCCGAATCCCAGCTTGATTGGAGAAGCTGCAACAATCACATTGATGGCCGTCGAAGATGACAGACAGGAGCGAAATAAATACATGAATAAATAAATAACCCCCTTCTTTTCTTCTTTTTATCCCCATAGCCATGTTGTCGTTCAAACGTTGGCAATGTTACATAAAATTGTGAAATATTTAATCGACAGCCGGCGTGACGGAACAAGTTTTGCTTTGAATTAACACAGTTATGTACAAAAGCTATCGACATGGGTGATTTCAATAGAAATCTACAAAGCATAATGGATGATTTGTGTGTGTGCGTTTGAATTGTGTATGTGTGCGTGCGCGCGAGACATTTCAAGTGTGTCTACATATTTTTTTTTATTTTTTTTTTTATCCTTCATAGCTCTGGTGGCTTGGACTTATTGAAAAAAAAAGTACTCGTACTAACGTACGTGCGTATGTGTGTGTACATGTCAGGTTTCTATGCGTGTTCACGTGTGTATATGTGCACATGTATGTGCGTCATTGTATATGCGTGTGTGCTTCCTTGTGCACCTGCGAGTGAGTATGTGCATACGTGCATGTGTTCATGTCCGCGTGCCTGTCTACGTGCATGCGTGTTCGTGCATGCTGTGGAAGATAGGAAACGGGTAGAGGGATGTATAAATTCAATCCCCTGTACCTCGCCGTCTGTGCTTGTCTTAACATAGTCTGCTGACTACCTCAGAACCCAAGCCCCTATTTATTCTTCATGCCATGGGGCCCCTTTTCATATTCATTCACTCTGATAGCCTTTTGCACTGGAGGCTTTTCTGTGTTTCTTCTATAACCCAGCGTGTTCTTTTCAAACTGAAACTTTGCTTGTTCAAACAGAATCGAAGGAACATAATGGGATTTAGCCTTTGGGGACGGAGGAAAAAGGCAACAAATAATTAAAAAAAAACTTACTTACCCGAATCCCTCACAGCGCTTTATTTTTTTTTTAATCCTACCTATCTCTTGGGGGAAAATTATTTGGTGCAGTGCAGTTCGTTTTGTTTGCCGTCCTTCCCTTCCTCCTGAGCTAAGGGCCTATCAAGGCTGTCTTAAATATGTGGTTAAGTTATTAGCCGGGTATTCAGGTGTTCTTTCCTCCAGCCAGATATGATCAGTTGCATTAGGTGGGGGCCAGGTAATGGTCAAATAGACAAAATGCTTTGTTCGTATTTGGCCAATAGCCTTTATAGAACGTCTGAGGATAAACTAGAAGATAAGCGCTCATGATTATGTGTAAGGAAATAAACACATCCATTGTTCTTTTATCACTCAAGGACAAATTATTTGAACAATATTACGATAGATTATGATGTAATTGTTTTCCTCTGGATATTGTAAACTGAATTATTTCAGCTACAAATGATCTCTGTATGTTTGAATCCCAAAGAAAGGAAAATAGCAAAACTTCAATAGAATAGGTCCCTCTTTCTTTTGACCCATCAACATGGCCGATCTGAAGGCATTTGATTAAGAGGGGTGAGTGAGACTCTTAGATGTTAGGAGACGGATCCAGGTAGAAGTGGGATCAAGTAGAAATGGATTGGTTCAGCCAGAGGTACAGAAAAGAACTATAATAGACTATGAATATCATACTTTATAACTAACTAAAGAGTATGAATATTATACTTTATTACTAACTAAAAACACTGTATAACTAACTAATAAACTAGCATTGGTGAGTATGAATATTATACTTTATAACTAACTAATAAAATACTTTATAACTAACTAACTAATAAACTAATATTGGTGTCAGGCTAGACCACTGGTCTGCTGTTGGTAACCGTGTAATCTGATACTACCTGTTCATGGGCAAAGGCCGTTGGTGACTAAATCGGCAACGCCATATGGCGTGCTGGGTGGGGTGGGTAGAGGGACCCTGAAATTTGTGAAAACGTTAAAAACAAGACTTTTTGAAGGGCAGACGAACTCATGTGGAATCAACAGCTACCCACAAAACCATCCTGCCTTGCAGTAATCTTTGGGGAAAGAAAAGGGTAAGGAGTGACTCAGACAATCCAGATCTGGAATTCATAAGACGGTTCGCTGCTATTCTCAGTCTCGTTCTTGCAAATTGTGTGACACTGCTGGTGCCAAACTGTGCTTGCTTATTCTTTTCCCTTGGACTTCATAAGCGATATGGAGAGAGAGAGACCTGCTTCGTGGGCAGGTGCTGGTCTTCCATACACCTCTGGCCAGGCTTGGGCAATGGAGTCCAAATTAGTAGTTGCACGTGAAACCCATCTTCACCTGTCTCACCAGTCAGCATCTCCAGGTTCAGTGTTGGCCGCTGCACTCTTTGACACCGTTACCCTCCTCTAAACTGCTCTGTATTGACTTCTGTGGACAACGTCTTGAATATTTAGGCCACTGATGTTGGTTTTGTTCTCGATGTATGAGATTGGAGGTCTGCCTTTCTTCTGTTTTGCCTGTGATTTTCCTTGAAAAATGGTTGTCATGAGGTCTGTGTTCCTGCTATTTGACACATGGCTAATGTATTTTAGTCTTCTCATGTTGATGTCTGCTAGTAATTTCCTGGTGGTATCAAGTTTTTCCAGGACACTTTCATCAGTTCTCTCTATCTGTCCATTTGACACGTGGTAATCGCTGATAAAACCACATTTCTGCTGCCTCAATTCTTTTGTGATCGGCTTTTCTGAGAGTCCAGGCTTCGCCGCCAAAAATCATGATTGGTCAGATCAAAAAACATTTTAAAAGTTTAATTTTCAGGCCATTTAAACCCACCCTTCTGCACAATTTGCCAGTCTCTCGAAATCCACGGATACCAATTAGTTTGTGATTATAACTGATATATTTATATTAGCAAGAGAGAACGCTACATATTGCACATCCCATTTAAAACATACGCGTAATCTAATCATGACAGGAAGGCAAAGCAGCGATAGAGGAGCAGATGTGCGCCGTCTTTATAAGACTGGCCCCATGAAGAGTTGATTGCTCCCCTGTGGTCCCAGAGTTATGGGAAAACCTTTATTTGTACCAGCTGACGAAAACTTCGAATAGGCCAAACATTTTCATGAAATAGTTAGTGGACAAATAACAATAACTGCTTATCTGTACTTACTGACGAAAACTTCAAATCGGCTTAACATTTTCATGAAATAATCAGTGGACAAACAACAACAACTGCAAACAAACATATGAACAAGGATCATAAACATGCCATGACAATGTACATTTCTAAGGGCAGATAAACGAGAATGCATCTACAGCGGCAACGAGAGCATTCGAAGGAGGAATTGTGATACAGTCTTATGGAAAGCACCACATTTTGAATTACTGTAATATAATGTGATTCGTTTTGCATTGTTTTAATTGTGGATGATAAAGATTATTGTATCTTGTATCTTTGTATCTTCTTTCAAGTTTTCTCTTTTTTCCCCTGAAGGCTGTCGAAGTGTGGTAATGCTTATTAAATTTATCTTTATGAACGTGTATTTTCTGAACCGGGATTAACAATTTTAAACGGAGATCTGTTCATGCAAATGACGATCATGTATTGACCAATTGTCGGCTGTTGACAACCGTCGTAGCAACAAAAGTGTATTGACTTATAAACATAGACCGTGACAACAACTGACGCAATTCAAGACTTGTGTACATAAGTGTCCTTGTCTAATGATAATATTTTCGTCGTTTTAGCGTTAGGTAAAGTAGACAGTGATGTAAACCAAGAACGACATGTGAAGCAATATATTCAAATAAATGACTACAACACTCTTTAATTCCAGCATTTTGTTACCAACAATTGCCCTGAACTTTGACTTAGACAAACCAGAAAAGCACAAAAGTAGAAGTAGAACGCTTATTTAATAAAACAAAACAAAAACGAAAAAGGCGCAAACTTTCGGGCAACTGCTTTTTGTCAAGCGTGTACAAAGGACAAAAAGGAATAAAGCACAACATTCAGGAAAACAAAACCAAAAACACCAGTGGGCAACCTCCCAAACGTAGCGTCCTAGCAGGAAAAATGTGCCATGTACCACTCTCTGTGTATCCTTCTCTCTCTCTCCTCGCTCCGTTCCCTTTATATGTATATCTACGTCCATATCTATCTATCTATCTATCTATCTATCTATCTATCTATCTATCTATCTATCTATCTATCTATCTATCTATCTGTCTGTCTATCTATCTATCTATATCTGTCTGTCTATCTATCTATCTATCTATCTATCTGTCTGTCTGTCTGTTTATCTATCTATCTGTCTATCTATCTTCATGTTTTCCGATGTACCTATCTATCTGCATCTATCTATCTATCTGTCTATCTATCTACTATGTCTGTCTCTCTATCTATCTATCTATCTATCTATCTATCTATTCTGTACATACTATATATATATATATATATATATATATACATTGTGTGTGTGTGTGTGTGTGTGTGTGTGTGTGTGTGGTGTGTGTGTGTGTGTGTGTGTGTGTGTGTGGTGTTCTAACAAATAAATAAATATTCTGTATCTGGTTCGTAAGTCAGTTAGTCGATTTAGTGGCATGGAAATGGTAGTGGATATTTCATGATTGTCCTTACACAGAGCTCATAGAATCATTCAGTGATATAACATACTTGCTTTAAAAGACTGTGATGTTACATGTTCAAGTTCATATTGCTTATAGCCTAGCCGACTATTAGAGCCATATCAAGGCTGACACAACGTCAAAACGACAACGCGGTTAAGATAAAACACAACAGTTAAAAGCCATGCTCACCGTTAACATTGCAAGTCTAAAATGCAATTAAAGAAAAACAGCCGTAAAATCATATCAGGTGAAATCTATTGATCTCTTGTAAAAACTGGAAAATTGCATCAGGAGAGACGTCTAGGAAGAGGTTCTTTAAGGAGTCCGCCGTGTAGTATAGAATTCCCTGAGGATTTGTTTTGTAAATGAGGGCGCATAGCGGATAATTTCCATTTAGATGTTATTATCCATTTGATACCACAACTCATATTAACATACAGTGACCTGAGCTAATCACTCAGTGACTCAACTGAAAATACACGAATGACTCGCCCTTGGTTTTCTTCAGTCTTTTTTTCTCGTTGAAACGCCCTCCCCCCGCATTTTCCTCTCTCTTTTATTAGTTTGCACCAGAAAATAATGTTCTGTGGGCAATCTTCCATATTTTCTCTCTCACCACTCTGACGCACTCGAGGTGACCACAAGGGCAAAAATCAAACAAGTTCAGAACTACTCGTAAAAAACGATAAGAATAGAGGCCATCCCAGTACAACACTACTTGTTTTTCCACCCCACATCCACTGTCCCCTTCTTCTCTTTCCAGTTTTCGTCAGTCTACTCCCCCAATGCGCCCACATCCAAACACTATCCTTTATATTTGTCCGTTTCGTTCCTCCTCTCTCCTTTCTTCACAAGAGTTTTTCCTCTCAGCTTCCCACCGATTGGTGTGGATTCAGACGCATGCATAAACACACACAGACAACACACACACACACACACACACACACACACACACACACACACACACACACACACACACAGACACACACACACACACACACACACACCACACACACACCACACACACACACACACACACATACATACATACATACCCCCAGAGAGAGAGAGAGAGAGATAGAGAGAATGTGTATGTGTGTGTGTGTACGCGGCGCGCGCGCGTGTATGTGTCCCATAGTCATGCAGCGCGCAATTCACACCCACGCCTCCCCTCTCCATACACACATACACCCCCCCCTCCACCTCTTCAACACACCCACCTGAACAGCTTAAAATCTATTCAGGGTGAAAGATTCGATCGTGTCCCGTATGACCCAAGCAAAGACAACAAGGAACAAGACCTCTAGGGCCTCGCCTCTCTTTGTAACGAGCAAATCAAGCATCAGAAACACGAGCAGCAGAAACATCAGCAACAGTAGCAGCAACCGGGGTAGAAACAGCAGCTGTTATTTGGAGAGGAGAAAAGATGGAGAGGGATAACAGAGAGAGAGAGAGAGAGATAGAGAGAGTGTGTGTGTGTGTGCCCATGATTGGATGATCAGAGAGAGAGAGAGAGAGTGTGGTGTGTGTGTGTGTCCCATAATTGGATGATCTCAGAGAGAGAGAGAGAGAGAGAGAGAGTGCGTGTGTGTGTATATGCGTGTGTGTATGTGTCCCATAATTAATTGGATGATCAGAGAGAGAGAGAGAGAGAGAGAGAGAAGTGGGGGGGGGGGGAGAGAGAAAAGGAAAATAAAATAAAAAGAAAACAGCCCCAGGGCCATTTGCACGTGATTTCTTTCATTCATTGTTTTCTTTCTTTCGTCTTCTTTTTCATCTTTCTCCGGTAGTCACGAGTCGCCTCCCCTAACTCCTCTCCCCGTCGCCAACACACACACCCACCTTTTTTCTGTGTCAGTTTGTTTTGCAGGCTCTGTGAACGCACTATGTTCTGTTTACTCAGGACCCATTTTTAGATAACAGAAAATCGCTACTGTATTGCTTTGTTCCTCACCTCCGTCTTCATTTTTTTCTGTCTTTCTCTGTGTTTCTGGCTTTGCTGTCTGTCTGATGAAAAAAAAAAAGATTTTAAATTCGAAAAGTTTACAATAACCGTACTTACCACTCCATCTCTCTCCATGTGCGTGTCTGTCTCTCTCCTTTTCTTTCTCTTTTTCCTTCTCATTTATTAAAACATTCACTTTTTCTGTTAGAAAATATTCTTGAAAATTTTTCTTCTTCTTCTTCTTCTTCTTCTTCTTCTTCTTCTTCTTCTCTCTCTCTCTCTCTCTCTCTCTCTCTCTCTCTCTCTCTCTCTCTCTCTCTCTCTCTCTCTCTCTGTGAGTGTCTCTTTCTCTTCTCTCGCTCTCTCTCTTTCCCTTTCTCTCTTTCTGCCTCTCTCCTTTTTGTTTCCTTTTTCCTCTTTGTCTCTGTCTCTCTGTCTGTGTCAGTCTGTCTGTCTCTGTCTCTCTTCGAGCATTCAGTCCCTCAATTTAAAAGAAAGATTGATTCATTAAAATCTTATTTTCTCAACCTTGTAAGTTTTGTTTGTGTTCTTCCATTAAAAAGTTCGGAGTAGTTTGCACGTCGTTTTGCAATTTCCCCCTCCATTCATAATGAAAGGAAATCTGATGGGTGGAAAACATTTGCAGGGTGGGGTTGGGGGGGGGGGGGCAGGGGGGGGTGGACTAGAAATAGAGTATAGCTTGGGATAGTAAACACGGTGGTTGCCATGCTGAAATTAGGTTGAGCGTATTTTTGTCCAGAAACAAATCATCGCAGATGGAATGTAGATCTGCTCCTCCTCCCTCCCCCTTCCTTTCTGCGCTCCCTACCATTTCTTTTGTTCTGCAACCGTTGATATATATCAAAGGGTTCATCTAATATGTGTATTCTAGAAGTTCATACTATCAACAACATTTCTAAAAACCGTCAAATTCAGATAACAAAACTGAAATATTCAGGTCAAATCATTACTTTTGAAAAAAGAATGGCTGCGTGTGTCGATCTGATTGGTATATAAGCATGCATTTTTTTATATGAAATAATACTATACTATTGGCACTGACGCTACATAATTACTTCGTAAATCGATAGATAAATAATTATGCACATTTCCCGATCTGTTCAAAAAGAACAGGATTAATTATATCACTTTCGTTTTACACCTGTGTTTCTGGTAGTGGTTCTTTCTTGTTTTTTTCCTTTATTGTTACATGTCAGGCCACATCCGACGACTGTAGCTGTTCGTTTGTTTGTTTTCCTGTTCCTGCTGGTTGTTATGGAGCTTGGTGGTCAGAGGACTTGTAGTTGGCTATTTCTTTTTTCGCTACTCTTGATCCTGTGTAGGCACAGTATCCGGCGCTGTTCCACCCTGAAGAGACCTCAATAGGCACCCTTCTCGTCTGACAGAGAAGACCGTGTAGGTGTTTGCATTATACTGCATGGTACCATGGTGTGTTAGAAGTCGTCAGCAGTCATGATACCTGTAATTTCAACCCTCTCTGTCTTGTTTATTTGTCTGCCCCTACTTCCTTCATTCTTTATGATGTCCTTGTCTTCCTGCTTGTGTATCTGTCTGTCTGTGCGCTTGTATGTCTGTATCTCTGCCTCTCTCTTTCTCTTTCTCTCTGTCTCTGTTTTTCTCCCTCTTCCTCGCTCTCTTTCTTCTGGCCCATTCACTTCCGCTCTCTTAGTGATCTGGGAAAAAAGTAAACAAACATGATGCATAGCAACGTGACGCAACGTAAAAAACAA